>OZ023207.1:45527417-45899917 GCA_963995525.1 Escarpia spicata
ACATGAAACCGTGTTTTATTAAGCGAAGCGTACGAGTATCAAGACTTGTGGGTGAGTGAACACCACGACAGAGGTCGTGAGCTTAGAGGTCAATACGACCACGCCAGTGGCTCGTGGGATGATGATGGTACGACTTACGGGTGAACGAACACCGCGCTAGAGGTCGTGAGCTTACGGATGTATGATGATGATATATGTTCGTTAATGAAACACGGTTATTGCAGTTGTTTAAGCCAATCGAATACGCGGCAATCGTTTGCTACCAGATCAGTGCCGAAACCTTTTACGAAACCCTTCATGACAACTCCACGACATCGAAACATGAGATAAGCAACACAGTATTGTCCACAAACGTTAGACACGGGGCTCTGCAGTCTCTTAGAATTATGAGTCCACGTTACACAATGTTTATTCAAGAAGCGACAAAACTCGACGTGCTGCGGTGGCAGGCCGTACGAGCAGAAGTATTCGCCGCAACCGTCGGCGTCTACGTAGATCGCTATCCAATGTTCACCGGGTTTACCCGAGTCGTGTGTGTTGCACACGAAGGCGACGGGGTAAGCGTCTATCCGGAGCTCGAGGAGTACGTCTTTGGGTACGATTCCGCGCATGACGACACGGGCGTGCGTATCGCGGGTGAGTAGGCGGACGAGCTGTAGGGTTTCCATCAGTTGTCGTAGATGACGTTACGACTCCTATCGATCTCCAGCAACTTCTCGAATTCGGCGTAGGCGACGACGTTCACAGTGTTTGTCAGTGCGTCGTGGAAATGAATCTCGATGCGCACGTTGCCCTTATGTACCAGATGGAAGCAGCAGTCGTCGCACGCATCGGGGGTGAGGTCCACAGCGAAGAAGGTGTAGCCGTGTCGGAACTCGTAGCGAGTCAAGCCGTTGCCTTCGTCCTGCCACGCCTTACCCGTCGAGGTGAACAGGTTATGGTAGCACCTGACAAAGAGATCGTTCTCGAAGTCGGGCTGGAAAGGTTTGGCGGGTATCTGTCGTCCGTCGATGTACACGGCGAGGAAGTTGATGTTGTTGTTTTTAGCGTGAAAGGGATTTCTGTCGTAGCGTCCGTTGTAGGCGTCGTTATCGATGCAGCACAGCACGAGACGTTTCGGAAGAACACCAAGAAAGAGGTTCTCGTGCGTGTGTGAGCGGGTACCTGTGGGAACGGAGTAGACCTTGCATTCGACGGGTCGCAGCGGATACTTGGCGGTGGCCTTTTCGAGGGCTTTGATGTGCGCCATCTGTACGCCTGGGTTCAGGGTGACTTTCCTGACGAACAGTGTAGCGTTGACGATCTGTATCTTGTAGCCGGGGTTACCTCCGCCGGCTATGAGTGCGAACGCATCCTTACTGCGCACCACACGTATCTTGGCCTCGACACCGTTGATGAGGAGTTTACCCTGATGGGAGAGATCGAGGTGGAGACGACCCGTCATGTCGACCACGCGACTCTGGGCGATCATGGCGCGTCTGGCGACGAACCCCGCGTTGGCTGTCGGATCGTCACCGTCAATGACGACGGCGTCCATAAGATTAGCCGTGTCCTTGTACCACATCTGACTCGTCAGATGCGTCTCCTTGGCATCGTTGCCGTAACTGAGCAGCGTCTCTATGTAGGCGCGGTACGGGTACGTGTTGGTCGAGGAAGTCACGAGCGTTCCGTTCAGGTAGAGGTCGACCTGACTGAACAGCGAATGGAGCCAGTTATTCACGGGAGCAACGGGATCGGCGGCGTCGAGATCGCTTCCGTCGGCACGCGTCACCTTCGCCTGAATGTGTAGCGTCATGCTAGCGAGATCCTGGTAATCGTCTCCCGAACCGGGTACGACGAATTCGATCGGACCACCCGAGTCGAGCGAGGACATCGGTTGGTAGTGGACCGTGCGACTGTCGACGATGCTGGTCTGAGTCGGAGGCACGGCGAAGATATCGAGTTCGCTCTTGAGTCCCTCGCATGATAGTTTATGAACGAACGCCATCGTCGAATATATCCGGTTCACGACGTGCCTTCGGTCTCTGCTGCTTCCTTCGACGTCTCGCGGCTGTACTGACTAGTTTCGAGGCGGGTGTGCGTCTTATACGCTTATGTACACCGGGGGTCAAGAGGTCGCTTATCATTTCTCTACCTGCAGCGGTGGCGCGACGTTTGGCGGCCGTTCTGATGTTCTGTCCCGCCAGGACGTCGTCGGCTATACGTGCGCCAGTCGACAGAGCTCTCTTTCCCAACGCCACGGCGCCTCTCTTGACGAGTGGCATGACGCTACGCAGTAGACCTCCGAATAGACTTCCCAGTCCGTGTCCTCGTTGGTATCGGGCACCCGTGAAATAAGGAAGCGCACCACCCGCTTTACGAGCGTAGTAATCGTTGTAATTCATCTCTCTCTAGAACAGTGGCGTCCGTTGTCGTTGGAAATGAAGTGTCACTTTCACCTTGCCGACCTCGAATGGCACGCGTTGTCCCGTGTCGTCTCTTATATCTATCTCGATCGTACCAAACTCTTTGCAGAGCACGGGTACGTAGTGGGTCTTATCGAAGGTCTTCGACACGACGTCGCCATGGCGACCGCTCACCGAAACGATGCGCAGCAGCGGTACGAGACTGTCACCGACAACTCGTGGTTCCACGACATCCGTGTAGATGTAGAGCGATTCCCGTTCCATGGTGACCACGGTGTCACCTTCTATGATACGTACCTTGAACTCGGGTACCGCGGGGTCCTTCGGGAGAGCCGCCAGCGTAGCGGTACGAAAGCCGAGAACGGTGGTCAGCATAGCGGCGCGGAAGACGGTATTCGGTGCCATGTGCACCGATACCTTACGCGTGATGACGCTGTAGCTCAGTTTCACTCGTCCCTCTCCTACCACGCGACGCAGAGCAGCGTTAATGACGAGGATCAGTGACCACGGATCTTTATAGTGTCCGGTTCCGATTCGGATAATCTCCGTGTGTAGGGACCGCGGGTCCTGATATTCATCTATCGGTAGTGACACGGCGAACCCCGCTTCGTCGCCTACGATGTTGTACCAACTGTGTGGGTACTGTACCTCCACCAGTCCGCACTCCCATTGTCCCTGTAGTAGGATACGTTTCGGTAGCGTCGTGACGTAGTGGGTCAGCGTGTTGTCGGGGTGCGTGTCCATGGAAGCATTGCTGGGCAACGTGAGATAGAAATCACTCGTCGCCATGTTGTTTCAACGTCGGACTGGGTAGGAGGTAACCCAACGAACTACTCAACAGGGCCGTCCAAAGAGTCGGATTGACGTGGTGGCCGAACGTCAGGTTGTAGATGCTGACCAAGATGACCGTGTACAAGACGACGACTTGACACAGAAAGACTATCTCCTCTTTGGGACACGCGGTGCCAAATATATGCCACGGAGTCCTCTCTTTCTTTATTGGTGGAGTGTCGTCGATGTCGTCTTATTCTTCTTCTTCGTCACTAACGGTAATCCGTGATGTCGTCTCGTCTGCCATGCGTGGACGACTGATATCGCGACGGGCGCGTGACTAGTTTTTATAAGCCGACGAGGGCCTTGGCATCGATCCAGCTGTTGAATTTCGAAGGGTATCCGAACCATTTCACCAACACCTCCCGTCGCCTGCCTACCTTGCGGCGCTGTACTATCGATTCCACACGGTACAGTTTATCGGCCGGAACCGTCACCTTTTGTAACTCCGGTTCGTAGAAGGTACCGTCCAGTATCTCGCCGAGATCGTCCGCTAGAAGATAGACGGGCGGATCGGACGGATGCACCTCGCGTATCGTGAATAGTTCCTCTGTCCAATTCACCGTGTAGCCTTTTTCGAATCGTCTCTTGACCTTGCTGCTACGCACGCGATCCCCCACGTGGTACTTGGGTACGCCCTTACCGTGATGACCACCGTACAGTCGCTGCCACACCTCTTCCTGATTAGTCGCATCCACCTGCGACGGAGGCATCCCGATACTGCGATGGGGCGTGTCGTTGTACGTGCGCACCAGATCCGGAAGGATATCGATGTATCGCCACGATGCTTTGTGTGTCAGGTATCGCCACAGCCGCGTCATTAGCGTGCGATTGAAGCGTTCCACGATGCTCGCCTTGATCTCCTCGTTACAGGTGGAGAAGTGCTGGATGCCGTACCTGTCCAATACGCCCCGAACGCTACGGTTATAGAATTCCAGACCTCTATCGGTCTGCAAAAACAACGGTTGTACGTCGGTGAAGAGTTCTTTCAGCGCCTTCGACACAGACGTCGCCGACTTGGTCTTCAGCGGAACGCATCGGGCGACTTTCGAGAAGACAACGATCACCGTGAGCAGGAACGTCGTACCGTCGTTTTCTTTTTTCAGACTGGTCACGTCGACGAGATCGGCTTGCCACTGTTGATCCCGTCCTCCGACGACCGTGCGTCGTCGCTTGAAACGAACTCTGACCGGTTTGTGTAGGGTATAGGCGTTCTGTTCCGATAGCCATTGTTCGACCATCTTTCTCGGTACGCGTGGTACGTCTCGTCGCAAAGACGCGATTCCCCCGTAACTTCCCACCTTGGCGGGATCGAAGTAGACGTCCTCCAGCTGTTTGCGTCGCCGCACCATGATCGTATGATATAATCGCCGATAATACCGCACACGATGGGAAGTCCGGCGTAAGCGACACCGGTATACAGACGGCGTAGACTATCCTGTGAATCGCACATTATGTCGGCGAATCGAGACGGTGCGCCTCTTTTATCGGAGATCCTCCCATCCCTTACTAGTCGAGGCCGGTGGTGTAGGTAGAGTGGACGGGCTCATTCGTCTCCGCGTGAGGGGTGTCCACTGCAGCGATCGACGTGCTCTACCGACCGACCGTGTGGCCCCTGCCGCTACGGCACTCCTCCGTTGTTCCTGCTGAATGGCCAGTCTCCTGACCTCGTTACCCACCAACTCCATGGGTAGATTCATGGTGCCGAGTTGACGCGTAAACACCTGCCACCCCGTTGGACTGGCAACGGTCTTGCGTTGACGCAACAGATCGTTCACGAGGTCCACCACGTTACTTCCGGGTACCGCTACGCCTTTGTGCATGAGCTCTCCGCGTGCATTCCACACGACGTCTCGTTTCAGACGATCCATCAGTAGTCTAGCTTTGGTCCGCAGTGCCTTGGGAACGCTGTCGACGACGTCCGCTTCCATACCTGCCGCCACCGCCGCTTCCATACCTGTCGCCCCCGCCTCTGGCGGGGTCGGGTCCGCCGCCGCCGCCGCCGCCGCCGCCGCCGCCGCTGTGACCATCGTGTCCTTGTTGACCGTCATCACGCGCACTGGTTCGCGCACGCGTCGATCGGCCAACGCGTTGTGGCGTTGCAACACTTGATTATACATGACGACCTTGTCACCGTCGGCGAGATCTTGTCTGTCGAGTATGACTTTCATCTCGTCGTCGAGCACCTGTACTTTGCGACCTAGGGTATCCGTCGGTGCCGGTGCGCGTAGACTATCCAACAGTCGTGGATCTACCAAAGCCATCTTCCGTGTGTGTTCCATTGTCGTCTACTTGAGTAGCACCTGTTTTAGCAAGGGTAGAAAGACCGCACCGGCCAAAGGTGCCAGCAGCGCCGACAGGAAACCACCGGTCTGTCCCTCGCCGCCCTGGTTGTTACCGCGTAGCAAGATGTGACGTCTCCTCGCTGCCGGCGCGTCTTTCTTTAACAAAGCGCGCAGGTTTGTTTTGTACACACTCAGAGCGCGTCTCTGCGCGTCGGTCAAGGGCACGTTCTTCTTTAATATGTTGTAGGCACACTCGGATAGTGCACACACCAGATCGGCGTCGGCGTTTCTGATGATGGCTCGTCTCAATTTCGTGCTCTTGTACCTGTTCAGCGTCTGTATGCAGAGGAGGTGTTTCTTCACGAGTTCGGACATCCTGTTGTCTTCACGACCATACTGCGACTGAAGGGACGAGGCGTGCGCGCAAACGTCTTATACTTTGGGTTGGTACACGTACTGGACACCGTCGTCCGGAAGGACGCCCGTGCGCAGACGCATGTCGTCGGGCGTGTCCTGTTTCAGATCGACGAGGAGATAACCGTACGGAGGCGTCGTGGCGTCTCGGAACGCTTCCTGTACAAACTTCAGGCGTCCCGGATACATCTGTCGCGCCAAGTGTCCGATCTGTGACGCGTCGCGAGGATTCTTGAAGACTACCATGTAGTGTGTGTTCAGACTGATCGTGCGACTCTCCTTGTTCTTCGGAAACAGGTTCTGTACGAGATACAGTACGGACGTGTTCTGGTGATGACTCTTTTTCGTGAACAAGGTCGTGACCCGTTCGTCCGTTTCCGCAATCATATCGTCGATGACCACGAGGTTACGCGTCGATGCATCGAACGCACCGCTCGGCAAGCCTTCTTCGAAGCGTACCAGGTCGTTGTCGACGTAGGCACTCTGCCATACACCGTAACACCACGTGATCTTCTCTGGAGGCGGATCGATAATCGTTGCGGCGTGACGTAGCAGACGCATCACGAAGTACTCTTACCGCATCCCGTCGGACCCGCGACGATACAGGTGAAGGGGTGTTTCCATCGCGTGTCCATCTAGTAGTCGCCGTTCGACACGTTGTCCGCTGTGCTGTTAGATACGACGACACCTCCGCCACACCAACGAAGGAAGGGATCGCGGAACAAGACGTACAAGACGTACAGGTACAGACCGAATATTCCCACTAGTGCCACAGCTACGACCGTTCCCGTCCGTGATATGCTGCGCTATGACTATCGATTGCGTGGTATCTGACTAAATAGTGTTATTTTATTTTATTTTATTTTTTTCGTGTGTCTCCCACCTACTAACCGCATGACAGATAGAGGCGCCTATAACCCCAACTGACGTAGGGGCGCATTTCCTCATCGTGTCAGCAGTGGTTCGGTGTTACACGTCCACCGGACCCGTGGTGATTCCGTCCTCGTTGACCACGCGCTTGGCATAGAAGTAGGTCAACGCCGCGCGTTCCTGGGTGTACGTCAGCACGGACGAGTGATTGACCCGGAACCCACGGTTCACTCCGCTTCCACTACGACGACTGGTCAGCACGTCCAGGAACGCCTGCTTGTCGATGGCGTTGAGTCGTTTGTTCAGTCCTTTGGTGGTGTATTTATCGACCGTACCCGAACAATAGTAGGTCTTGCTGCACAGTCCCAGGAAACAGTCGCCGGACCATTCGACCTTGAAGAGTCCAGGTGTTCTCTTGTCGTACGCCTTGCGCGCCTTGCAACACGTCTCGGTCCCGTTCCAAGGACGTCCGGCTAGTCGACAGCGTATGTAGTCGTTCCGATGATCGTCGCAACATTCGGACGGTAGCCATTCGGAGCGGTGACTGTAGTAGTGGTCACGTAGTGCCGGGGTCACGAGGTCGTCGCGATATCAGTCGTCCACGCATGGCAGACGAGACGACATCACGGATTACCGTTAGTGACGAAGAAGAAGAAGAAGACGACGTCGACGCCACTCCACCAATAAAGAAAGAGAGGACTCCGTGGCATATATTTGGCACCGCGTGTCCCAAAGAGGAGATAGTCTTTCTGTGTCAAGTCGTCGTCTTGTACACGGTCATCTTGGTCAGCATCTACAACCTGACGTTCGGCCACCACGTCAATCCGACTCTTTGGACGGCCCTGTTGAGTAGTTCGTTGGGTTACCTCCTACCCAGTCCGACGTTGAAACAACATGGCGACGAGTGATTTCTATCTCACGTTGCCCAGCAATGCTTCCATGGACACGCACCCCGACAACACGCTGACCCACTACGTCACGACGCTACCGAAACGTATCCTACTACAGGGACAATGGGAATGCGGACTGGTGGAGGTACAGTACCCACACAGTTGGTACAACATCGTAGGCGACGAAGCGGGGTTCGCCGTGTCACTACCGATAGATGAATATCAGGACCCGCGGTCCCTACACACGGAGATTATCCGAATCGGAACCGGACACTATAAAGATCCGTGGTCACTGATCCTCGTCATTAACGCTGCTCTACGTCGCGTGGTAGGAGAGGGACGAGTGAAACTGAGCTACAGCGTCATCACGCGTAAGGTATCGGTGCACATGGCACCGAATACCGTCTTCCGCGCCGCTATGCTGACCACCGTTCTCGGCTTTCGTACCGCTACGCTGGCGGCTCTCCCGAAGGACCCCGCGGTACCCGAGTTCAAGGTACGTATCATAGAAGGTGACACCGTGGTCACCATGGAACGGGAATCGCTCTACATCTACACGGATGTCGTGGAACCACGAGTTGTCGGTGACAGTCTCGTACCGCTGCTGCGCATCGTTTCGGTGAGCGGTCGCCATGGCGACGTCATGTCGAAGACCTTCGATAAGACCCATTGTTCTAGAGAGAGATGAATTACAACGATTACTACGCTCGTCAAGCGGGTGGTGCGCTTCCTTATTTCACGGGTGCCCGATACCAACGAGGACACGGACTGGGAAGTCTATTCGGAGGTCTACTGCGTAGCGTCATGCCACTCGTCAAGAGAGGCGCCGTGGCGTTGGGAAAGAGAGCTCTGTCGACTGGCGCACGTATAGCCGACGACGTCCTGGCGGGACAGAACATCAGAACGGCCGCCAAACGTCGCGCCACCGCTGCAGGTAGAGAAATGATAAGCGACCTCTTGAAACGAGTCAGTACAGCCGCGAGACGTCGAAGGAAGCAGCAGAGACCGAAGGCACGTCGTGAACCGGATATATTCGACGATGGCGTTCGTTCATAAACTATCATGCGAGGGACTCAAGAGCGAACTCGATATCTTCGCCGTGCCTCCGACTCAGACCAGCATCGTCGACAGTCGCACGGTCCACTACCAACCGATGTCCTCGCTCGACTCGGGTGGTCCGATCGAATTCGTCGTACCCGGTTCGGGAGACGATTACCAGGATCTCGCTAGCATGACGCTACACATTCAGGCGAAGGTGACGCGTGCCGACGGAAGCGATCTCGACGCCGCCGATCCCGTTGCTCCCGTGAATAACTGGCTCCATTCGCTGTTCAGTCAGGTCGACCTCTACCTGAACGGAACGCTCGTGACTTCCTCGACCAACACGTACCCGTACCGCGCCTACATAGAGACGCTGCTCAGTTACGGCAACGATGCCAAGGAGACGCATCTGACGAGTCAGATGTGGTACAAGGACACGGCTAATCTTATGGACGCCGTCGTCATTGACGGTGACGATCCGACAGCCAACGCGGGGTTCGTCGCCAGACGCGCCATGATCGCCCAGAGTCGTGTGGTCGACATGACGGGTCGTCTCCACCTCGATCTCTCCCATCAGGGTAAACTCCTCATCAACGGTGTCGAGGCCAAGATACGTGTGGTGCGTAGTAAGGATGCGTTCGCACTCATAGGAAGGCGGAAGTAACCCCGGCTACAAGATACAGATCGTCAACGTTACACTGTTCGTCAGGAAAGTCACCCTGAACCCAGGCGTACAGATGGCGCACATCAAAGCCCTCGAAAAGGCCACCGCCAAGTATCCGCTGCGACCCGTCGAATGCAAGGTCTACTCCGTTCCCACAGGTACCCGCTCACACACGCACGAGAACCTCTTTCTTGGTGTTCTTCCGAAACGTCTCGTGCTGTGCTGCATCGATAACGACGCCTACAACGGACGCTACGACAGAAATCCCTTTCACGCTAAAAACAACAACATCAACTTCCTCGCCGTGTACGTCGGCGGACGACAGATACCCGCCAAACCTTTCCAACCCGACTTCGAGAACGACCTCTTTGTCAGGTGCTACCATAACCTGTTCACCTCGACGGGTAAGGCGTGGCAGGACGAAGGCAACGGCTTGACTCGCTACGAGTTCCGACACGGCTACACCTTCTTCGCTGTGGACCTCACCCCCGATGCGTGCGACGACTGCTGCTTCCATCTGGTACATAAGGGCAACGTGCGCATCGAGATTCATTTCCACGACGCACTGACAAACACTGTGAACGTCGTCGCCTACGCCGAATTCGAGAAGTTGCTGGAGATCGATAGGAGTCGTAACGTCATCTACGACAACTGATGGAAACCCTACAGCTCGTCCGCCTACTCACCCGCGATACGCACGCCCGTGTCGTCATGCGCGGAATCGTACCCAAAGACGTACTCCTCGAGCTCCGGATAGACGCTTACCCCGTCGTCTTCGTGTGCAACACACACGACTCGGGTAAACCCGGTGAACATTGGATAGCGATCTACGTAGACGCCGACGGTTGCGGCGAATACTTCTGCTCGTACGGCCTGCCACCGCAGCACGTCGAGTTTTGTCGCTTCTTGAATAAACATTGTGTAACGTGGACTCATAATTCTAAGAGACTGCAGAGCCCCGTGTCTAACGTTTGTGGACAATACTGTGTTGCTTATCTCATGTTTCGATGTCGTGGAGTTGTCATGAAGGATTTCGTAAAAGGTTTCGGCACTGATCTGGTAGCAAACGATTGCCGCGTATTCGATTGGCTTAAACAACTGCAATAACCGTGTTTCATTAACGAACATATATCATCATCATACATCCGTAAGCTCACGACCTCTAGCGCGGTGTTCGTTCACCCGTAAGTCGTACCATCATCATCCCACGAGCCACTGGCGTGGTCATATTGACCTCTAAGCTCACGACCTCTGTCGTGGTGTTCACTCACCCACAAGTCTTGATACTCGTACGCTTCGCTTAATAAAACACGGTTTCATGTTATACGCTTGTATCTTTCATCAATAAAATACGTGTGCACTCGTATACTCTTGTGTTTCGTTAGTTCTTTCATACACGTACATTCATACATACATAATCGCACCCTCTCTACGCTTCTCGTCAGGGGGCGTACCCGTCAGGTGGCGCCTCTCGTTATACATACGGACTTCTTGTGTTTCGTTAGTTCTTTCATACACGTACATTCATAATCACACCCTCTCTACGCTTCCCGTCAGGGGGCGTCACCTCTAACGTATCCGCCAGGTGGCGCCTCTCGTTATACATACGGTCACGTGACTACTCACTTCACTCAGGGGGGCGGCTTTCGAAACCTCCCTAATATCAACCAAAAATGACTCCGAAACTCCTTAGGATACCGATCCAGATCTCCCCCTTACTACTCTCGTCTTATTCATTGGATTCGTGTTTTATGACGCTTTTATTGTGGTCTCCGGATGCACAGAGATTTTTCTTTATGCAAGCGTTATAGCTAAAATTGGGAACTGGACATTTCTACTATTTGGACTTCTTATGGTGCTTGCGGCTTGGATTCACCTGTGCACCGGCCAGCATGGAAACACCCATTATTATGACTATTTACTGGCATTGAACACCCTGGCACTCGACGATTCGGACTTTCTTTCAAGCATCGACTTCCCACCCGAGCTAGCGCGGAATAACACCAGACGGGTGCGTAAGCGAGGACGGAAGGGTGGTGTGCGAGAAAGACTGAGGAAATGGCCTTCACCGGGACATGGTTCGACGGTCCTGTCTCTGATCAGATCGCCGACGAGTCGATGCACCTCAACGTGACGGTCTTTCATCTCACCTTCATCCTCGCCGACCAGTTTCTCATCATTGTGCCGAGCACCGTACAGAACCTAGTTGTCGCCACTGCCGCGATGTTCGTCGTCTCGCTGCTGCTTATTCCGCGTCCGGTGTGTGCATTATGGGTTACGCTCAGTGTGACGTCCGTGTGCACGGGCGTTACCGGCTACATGTCGTGGTGGGGCATCGACTTGGACGGTATAGCGATGGTGCTCCTGCTCATGTGCGTCGGCTTCAGCGTCGACTTCTCCGCCTATGTCATGTACGCGTTCGTCCTCGACGACGCCGACACGGGAAACCGGCGCATGCGCAATGCACTCGGCGCGCTCGGCTTGCCCGTCGTGCAGGGGGCGCTGTCGACGATCCTCGGAATGGTCGTGTTGAGCGCATCGCCGTCCTACGAGTTCCGCACCTGTTCTAGGTCATTGTTCTCTTCATGCTCTTCGGCGCTCTCCACGGGCTTGTCTTTCTGCCCGTCTTGCTGTCACTGGACGGACCCGGAAGGTCGACCGCAATGTCGACGCCGCCGTCGTTGGTCAAGGTGAACCCGACTCCTGACTTCGTCCGACGGACCGGAAGTCGTGTGTCCGGCGGCGGAGCGGGAGGACGACGGTTGTCGGCGCATCGTGGACGACAGGCGCCTTCGTCGGTCGATAAGGTGGCGCCGTCTTCCGACTACGACAGACGAATCGAACGAACGTCTGACAGCGACGCGTGGCCACGTTTGTCCGCGCAACGGGATTTACGCTCATCGTCGCGCAACGGAAGCAGATCGAACGCCGTCGGCCGCCACCGCGCTGACGTCACGCCTGGCGTCCGTTACTACTCAGGAGATCGTACGCTACAACGAGGCCCTCAGAAAACCATGTAATAAAACTGCATTTTAGAATATGTTTTTAAAAGTTTATCTTAAATATTATAATGATATGGTGGAGTGGCTTCGTCATTATTTTGCACCATTTGCAATAATATTTGGGTTCACGAGTGCACACAACAAAAACTGCGTGTTTTTAATATTATATATAAGTTACTGGTAAATGTATAGACGTATTTTTTTCCCTTCCACAATAGTGTGATATTTCTAAATCGTTACTTGTTTAATATTTATCAAACAGTTTACATAGTTTTTAAAACATGAAATTAAAATATATGTTGACTTGATCATGTTTGTTATTTTATAGTACGAATAATAATAATTTCGACAATGCAGTCGTTTCAGAAGTGTGATTAGGAACACTGTATCATGAAGACTGTCTTTACATGGCACAAATACGGTGTGAACCGTGTTAGACGTAGACGCTTTGTGTATCCCTAACGAATATACCCATACACACACGCACACACACACACACACACACACACACACACACACACACACACACACACACACACACACACACACACACACACACACACACACACACACACACACACACACACACACACTCACACACACACGTTTTATTTATCTTATCTAATTTGATAGTATAAATAAATTCACACCTGATAATTCAGACATGATAGTTATACGTATGCACATATTTGATTAATGAACATTTAAGTACCTCACGTAGGAGAGTTGCTAGTCTCAGGTGCAGGAGAGCGTTTAGTCTTTGGTGGAGGAGAGGGTCTATTTTGGTGCAGTAAATCGTGCAGGAGAGCAGTTATGTTTCGGTGCAGAGAGCGGTTAATTATAAAATGGCGATCATAAAAAAGCACTAGTTGTCTCATATCAAAAGTAGTATGACACATAGAACATTGACTTTCGTAACACCCACCCACAAACATTCTCCAAAGCCATTACTACGTAGAAGTATTTTGGTCGTACTTTAAGACATTTACCTTAAGTTTCAAAATGGCCTACATGGTCAATTACTGTTTACATACCTGCAATTCCAAGCCATCCAAAAAGTTAATATTTGTTGCTACAACCAGATTTTGGGGGTAAGGATTTACATTTTGTCAAAAGTAAGTGGAGCTAAGAGTGGACGAAACCTTTCTCTGTAAGCTACCGGAGCTAACGTGGCCAAATGCAGAATGCCAGGATATGTAAATATCGAGGTTTGGTAGACGTCGTACTTCAATACATTTTCTGAATGTTCTACGCAATCATATAGGACAGTTGTCTGTGTGGGTTGAACATACAATGATTGGCTCAGGCGCGGCAGAACACCTACTATATGGTAAGTCGTATGCTAGAGGAACTAGAGAACACAAAATAACCATACACGTTACGTAAAGGATCAACAAGCCACATTCGTTGGATCAGATTGTTGAGGAGAACTCACAGCTCCGGACATACACCTAAGACCAACCAGTTGAAGGGAACACGAAGACACACATCACAGTTTAAAAAACTTTCGATGTTGCAGATGTGATGGACGAATTCGTTAAGGCAGCAACAAGTTTACGGTCAGTCGCGGTTACACAAATGATTACAACTCTTCCCCTATACATGCAGAGAGGAATGAAAATTGAGAGCTCCATTTCAGTCTTCGCGCTGTCCTGTTCTACATGAACGAAAGACACAACCTCTCAGCAGATGTGCTACAAGAATTATAACGTAGAATTATTTCGTTGAACAGGTCATCCCTTCAATTTATCGAGGTGGACCCGGACCATTGCCACGTACACTAAAATTGGATCGCGAAGAATGGCGGTGTCGTTGTTGTCGTCATCAAGATATTTAAAGCCTCGACCAGGTGGGCCTGGTCCATTAACCTAAGATCACACTTTTCTCGTAAAAAAAAACACCAAAAGAGCATGATATGTTGCATGCCAACGAGAAAGGTCGTGAACAACTGAACACACTTTGAAAAAAACTCATTCCTTGTTAATACCGGAAGGGCTCAATTCCGAAATCCCTCTAACAATAACAAACCATTGACAGTTGTGACATACAGAGAACACAGTTAGAAAAGGGGAAAGAGAGGATTCCAGAGGCAGGCGAGTAAATTGTGCAGCTGTTGATAATTGATTGTGAACGAAAGATCAGTCTACATAATAATGTAGACTATCTGTCTAGATGAAGATCTAGTCCACAGCGAAACCACAAGAGGAAGGCAGAAAACGGACGGCCAAGAAGACATATTGACGACAACACTACTCTCCCTCAAAAATGATTTCTAGCGATGCATCTCCAACCTTGTAGAACATTGCGACAAGATATTGCGCACGATACGTTGCATGCCAACGTGAAATGTCGTGTACAATTGAACACATATTGAAAAGAAGCTCCTTCCATGTTAATATTGGAAGGGCTCAATTCCGAAATCCCACGAACAAAAACAAACTATTAGCAGTTGCCTCATCGTGTGACATACAGAGAACAGTCAGAGACGGGAAAAGAGAGGATTCCAGAGGCAGGCTGGTAAATTGTGCAGCTGTTGATAGTTGATTGTGAAAGAAAGATCAGTCTACATAAAATCCTTTGTTGTGAGCTCTTAACAGTTCCAAAATAATTATCGTCGATTCTGACAGGTGTCTCAATGTCGAAAGAATGTTACCGCACGGAGCTGATGACTGGATCCTCACAAAAAATGAAATTAAAGGTTGACGGAATTTACTTCAGAATGTTAAGTACGTGTTTGAATATCTATTGGAACAACAGGATGGCAAACGAAGGACTTCAGTGGAGACGAAGAAAAACTTACAAACAAGACTCGTTTGAGACGCCTTCAATTAGCGGGTCATTGGTATCAATACACAGAGGAAGCAGTGTACAGTTTCACCCAGTGGACACGGAACCTACTCATGGAATAAAAACAGAAACAAACAGGGAGAAACATACACGAGTAGTCTGTAAAAACCTAGTAGTGTAGCGGAGGTTGACCTTCCATCCCTGAAGAACATCCGATAAATATGGAAACAACTCATCCATGCTCCGGTCCCGGTGTAGGACGCTCAAAACACTACCCCGCTGAAAACCTACCCTCAAAACACTACGGTTACGCTCAAAACACAACCCCTACGTACGCTCAAAACACTACCGTCAGTATATTACCAGCCAAGTTCACCAGTCACCTTTGGGAATCATCCTATACACTGGGGTCAAGTTCGTAATCTTTGGAGCCAATTAAACAACGGGAATAAATAGTTAGTGTGAAATGTCATAAAACATTAATTAGGCACAATGTCATTACTATAATTATTGACGGTTATGGTTAGGGTTAATTATAGCGTAATCGTTTGAACAAGTAAGACCCCGGAAATAAATAGTTAGTGTAATAATTAAGAGACGGGAATAAGTAATTATTCATTACGGTTGAGGTTACTAAGTTAAATTATAGTGAGTTATTGTGGGTTAAGGTTATATATATATAATAATAATCGTTATAACCAATCAGACGACGGGAATAAATAGGTAGTGTGAACTGACCTTATTATTTAAGTTGAAATGATGATTATTAGTTATGTTTCTGATTAGTTATAATTGGGGGTTAGGATAATCGGTGGAACCAATCAGACAACTGGAATAAAAACTTAATGTGAAATATCATCATTTATTGTGGTTAAGGTTATTATTATTATTATTATTATTATTATTATTTATGGTTGGAGTCATTTATGATTGGGGGGTAGGGTAATAAAAATTGAAAAAATCTGACTACTAGAATAAACAGTTAGTGAGAAATGTCTCCATGCATTAGGATTACGTTTATTATTATAATTAGCTATGCTTAGATTTAGTCATGGTTGGGGTTAGGATAACCCTTGTAACTAATCGGACGACTGGAAAAAATAGATAGTGTGAAATGTCATTATTCATTAGAGCTAAAATTATAAAATTAGATATCAAGTAGTCTAATTAATTCATGATCAGTAACAAAATAGAGTATAAAATATATTTTAAACGGCTTGTTATAAACCTAAACGATTTTAATTGAATTGAATGTTATTCCCATATATATGTATATATATATATATATATATATATATATATTACAATTACACATGCTGTTCAATGTTACCGAAAAGGCACCAATGTGTACCCAAATAATGATACGTTTTCGCGTCTATAAATGTGTGTGTGTGTGTCAGTGTCAACTTGTTTGTATTCGTACATGTGTTGATTTTCATCTGGCAGCTGTTTGTAACTAATTACTTTTTGCGCCGATCGGATTTTTTTTTACAACCGGCACTTTTTTGTTTTCGCGCCATTGGATTATTTAAAAACATGTCGTGCTTGTGGTGAATGTTACTTGGCACCCGTTTTGTAGCTAATTAGTTGTTGCGCCAATCGGATGTGTTGTTACAAGTGTCAACTTCTTGTTTTCGCGCCATTCTGTTATTTAAAAAAACATACAATGATCATTATCAAATTTTGGTAGACGGGCGTCAATACGTTCAGGATATTTATTCTTTAAAAATTACTGTTAGATTTCAGTTATTTGTTTGACTTTTTCATATTGGTAAAGACCTCAACTTATTATTCCAATTAATGGCAAAGCGTAATTCTGGTGTTTATTTACTGAAAAATAAATGTTATCATTAACAGAGAAACCGAGCTTTCGTAGACGCTAGGATCATGCCAATCGCCCGAGTTAACTGACAGATCTAATTGTTTTTTTGTCGCAACGCATCGCTTGAATGATCCGTACTTGCTTAAAAAGACACATTTTAAGCCATATATATATTTGGATTTGAATTTGTTGTGGCTAGTGTAAACTTTTCGTGCCTTTCGATTATTTAAAAACACACTGCACATCATGCATCTGGTTAATTTGGTGACCGTTAATTTTACCAGGCGGCAATTTGTAACTGACTAGTTTTCGCGCCTATCGAATTTTTTGTTACCAGTGTCACTTTTTCGTTTTCGCGCTATTCGATTTTGAGAAAACTTATAAAACATCGTGAATCTAGTGAAATAGACCACGACAAACATGGGACGTCCACGGGGAGTGTCAACCTTTCATTTTGATTGCATAATCTTTTTTCTGACCACTGGAAAGTATCCACGGAGTTTGAAGAATGACCGCGGGAAGAAAAGCAACTTTAAGCGCCAGGCAAGCAATTTTGCTGTGCGTATTGGAGAGTTATACTTCAAACACAGGTTCCATCGGCACAGTGCTGGAGGCAATTATCGTCTGTTTTATTTGCTTTATTTAGTTTTTAATTACTTTGTGCAAATGTGTTATTTACGTTGGCTGAATAATATATAGTAGACAAGTTATGCATAAAGAGCCGCGTATGGTAGACCGCTCCTTTACGCCAAATAAGGTATACAACTTCCGATCCTCAATCGCCGCCATAAATGACAGGTATAAAATCATATAGACCATCAATGCAAGCTGATTAAATGTTTTTGCCACAATGCGTAGCTAATTAAAGCATCACCTGCGTATCGGATGATCCGTATTCACGTAAAAGACACATTTACGAGTCACAATAAAAATATTCCTCGCATAGATCTACAATAAGTTTATAGGAAGTCATTGGTACATTAGACGTTGGATGTTGCTTAGATTTGTCGAAATTAGTTAAATATGTTGCTTTTGTGGTATTTATATTTTCATTGAATAATTGATAATAATATTATAGTAAAATATTATTTTTCACAGCCATGCTAAATATTATTTATCTAGATATATATATATATATATATATAAAGAACAGAGTACAACTATAATGAAGTAAATTCAATAAATGCAATCTTTTTGCTTTGAAGAGAACGCATTTTCTATAGATTTGTTTAAATATTAATTATACAATTACAATCAAAGGAGGATAAAACTAATGTAATGTATGATTTTAAATTCAATTTGAAGACCGATGTGCATAATAAATACTTTTACAGATGTGCAATTATTCATCTTGATCATTTATAATGTTAATAAATAAAAAACAATTAAACATATTTATTATATATCAAATGAGTTGCCCTATTTAAACAAATACTATTATATAATAGCCATTTTGCAGAGCAGAGTTCAAAACAAATGTAGCAACGTAAGTGAGAGGAGAATTGTTTGTTAACTCAGTAAGTCATTGAAGCATTCGAACCTTTAAAGGAACTTTGTATATTCCATTATCCAGAATCAACCCGGGGTTAATAGCCATTATAACTATTAGCAGATTTGTGGTTTGTGTGAGTGTGTGTGTGTGTGTGCGCGCGCGCGCGTGTGTGTCTGTGTGTGTGTGTGTGTGTGTGTGTGTGTGTGTGTGTGTGTGTGTGTGTGTGTGTGTGTGTGTGTGTGTGTGTGTGTGTGTGTGTGTGTGTGTGTGTGTGTGTGTGTGTGTGTGTGTGTTTAAAAATCGTGGCTCTCAACATTGTGGATTGTGTATCCCTCTTGACTCGGAGATCACGTCAATGTCTGTCCCGCCTCTGTTTGGGATGGAAAAGAACGACTGATGACTACAGGCACCTTGGCAGTGACCATCCTCACTCAGTGCCAGCTTAGAAAGGTCGGTTTGGCGATAATGTTCTGAAAAAAGGGTCTCTAGTTGAATGAGATCTTTTCTGACCATAACGATGTAACCACAATATATGCAGTCTAATCAGTTAATACAACGTTTCAAAGTGCTGGAAACAACTAGAACCAGTGAGTGTTGGGTCCTTACGAGTGAGTTTCGTGGTCCACACCATTGAGTTGTGTGGGTCCATACTAGTGAGTTTCGTGGTCCACACCATTGAGTTGTATGGGTCCATACTAGTGAGTTTCATGGTCCACACCATTGAGTTGTGTGGGTCCATACTAGTGAGTTTTGGGGTCCACACCATTGAGTTGTATGGGTCCATACTAGTGAGTTTCGTGGTCCACACCATTGAGTTGTATGGGTCCTTACGAGTGAGTTTTGGGGTCCACAGCAGTGAGTTGTGTGGGTCCATACTAGTGAGTTTTGGGGTCCACACCATTGAGTTGTGTGGGTCCATACTAGTGAGTTTTGGGGTCCACACCATTGAGTTGTATGGGTCCATACTAGTGAGTTTTGGGGTCCACACCAGTGAGTTGTGTGGGTCCATACTAGTGAGTTTTGGGGTCCACACCATTGAGTTGTATGGGTCCATACTAGTGAGTTTTGGGGTCCACACCATTGAGTTGTATGGGTCCATACTAGTGAGTTTTGGGGTCCACACCAGTGAGTTGTATGGGTCCATACTAGTGAGTTTTGGGGTCCACACCAGTGAGTGTTTTAGGTCCACATCAGTGAGTTGAGTAGTCCTACATCAGTGAGTGTCATGGGCCTCACCAGTGATTGTCGTGGGTCCACTTCTTTGAGTTTTTTGGGTCCACACCTGTGAGTTTTGGGTTCCACATCAGAGAAAGTTCTAGGTTCACACAAATGAGTGTCGTGGGTCAATACCAATGAGTTTTGGGATTCACACGTGTGAGTGTTGTGGTTCCAACCAGTCAGTTGTATGGGTCCACACCTGTGAGTGTTGTGGTCCCAACCAGTCAGTTGTATGGGTCCACACCTGTGAGTGTCGTGGTCCCAACCAGTCAGTTGTATGGGTCCTCACCTGTGAGTGTCGTGGGTCCATACCAGTGTGTCGGGGTCCACACTATTGAGTGTCGTGATCCACACCAGTGATTGTCGTGATCCACTCTAGTGAGTGTCGTGATCCACACCAGTGAGTGTCAGGGTCCACACTAGTGAGTGTCGTGATCCACACCAGTGAGTGTCAGGGTCCACACTAGTGAGTGTCGTGATCCACACCAGTGAGTGTCAGGGTCCACACTAGTGAGTGTCGTGATCCACACCAGTGAGTGTTAGGGTCCACACTAGTGAGTGTCGTGATCCACACCAGTGAGTGTCAGGGTCCACACTAGTGAGTGTCGTGATCCACACCAGTGAGTGTCAGGGTCCACACTAGTGAGTGTCGTGATCCACACCAGTGAGTGTTAGGGTCCACACTAGTGAGTGTCGTGATCCACACCAGTGAGAGTCAGGGTCCACACTAGTGAATGTCGTTATCCATACCAGTGAGTGTCGGGGTCCACACTAGTGAGTGTCGTTATCCGCATTAGTGAGTGTAGGAGTCCACACTAGTGAATGTCGTTATCCATACCAGTAAGTGTCGGGGTAAACACTAATGAGTGTCGTTATCCGCATCAGTGAGTGTCGGAGTCCACACTAGTGAGTGTATGTGTGTATGTGTGTGTGTATATATATATATATATATACATGATGTATCCCTGAACGTTCGACCCCCAAGAAGAGTAAGATCGATATTGTCGAGGATACACGCACGCGCCCATTCACAATGGACTAGGTCAGCGGTCGTCACCGTACCCTCATCAGTTTAACATAGAATGTATAGACTCCACAAAAAATGTTCTACGCTTAGTTCAACAATAACATGTAATCGTTTTGGTGAGACAAGCAAACATGTACGCCTTATTTACAATAAAACATATGGAAAACTAGATGGGTCAGCTAGCCCTTTCAAAAATCAAGGACAATGCCCTCACGGTGACATCATACAAAGTCGGATACACATACCCACCTTAGACAAGAACTTGGCCAAGAAACGGTGTAGTCATTCACGAACTCAAAAAAAGTCGAGCTAACTTGCACGCCATCTGCTTAGGATACGGCACCTCCAGGCTGGACGAATCTCAGAGCAAATTTCCATCTTCCACACGGGAAGTTAGTTTGGCATTCCGTTTGATTTTGATGATAGGTACATGAGTCTGCATAATTTACCCCGTGTTTCCTTTCGCAGTTTCTGCACCATCAAATGCTGCGATGAGATTATCAGACATGTTGAAGTTTCCGTAGTTGACGTTGTCCTCAAACAATTCCACCTTCACGACGAGTATTCTAACTTTAAGTAAGCCAGTTTCAATACTCAGACTTATTCCTATAGTTTTTCGGTGCATTTTCGATAATTTTCCTGATAGATATGGTGAAACAATTCGGCGATCTCATCGTTTAGCAATTTATCTTTAGCCCATATTTTCCAAGAGTCAATTGACCGCGATCTGGAAGAGATGTATCTCTTGTTTCGCATGAAACTCCTGGCAAAAGCAGCGTAGAGTATAGAGAGCGCTGGATTTTGTGGCATTTACCATCTTGACAACATAATGAAAACATTGTCTTTATTCTGGTGGGACTACATCTCATACGAGAGCGTATCGACGGATCATGGAATCAAGGTTTTTTAATGGTGAAGTGAGATGTCGCATTATTAAAATAAAATGAAGTTATATATGTCAACATCATTTTATTTAAAAAGACGTGCATTTAATAAAAGACAATCAATCGTAACGGGATGTAACAGAATTGTCCAATATGTGTAATATCGATGTAGTCAGTGTAGATCATCTGGATATGGCCTATGTGATTGTCAGAAGCCATTTTTGTGAATAAACCAAATAGCTGCCACAATTGAAAAATATAGCATAATTTGCACACGGTCTACTCTTATTATTAAAACAGATCAGATCAAAATTCCGTCTCTGGTATAATATATTAAATTATGCGATATAACTGTTACCTCATATTTAGAATATTGGTAAAGTTTATACTTCATTACTTGCTAAGACAAATTGTTAAAAAAAACAATGCTTGTCTTCGTTGCAAGTACCTAAATCACAAAGAAATTATGCAACTTATTACAAATATATATGTACAGTTGTACGGAGAACATAATACCTGATAGAACGTAGACCATTTCCACTAACAAACTGTTGAAAGCGGTTTAACGATAACATAAGAAATAGACATAATAAACATGCTCGCGAGACGTACTGCAGGACATCTAGATCTAGTTGTTTCCTGCACTTAATAATAATAATAATAAGATAACTTCTATTTCGCCTAAATCCTTGGAAACCAAGCTCAGAGGCGCTTCAAAACAAACGGATTGGTCAAACTCAAAATCCATAAGTAGTATTCCAGTTGTCAACAGATGGGTCAAGGCGCTAGGGAGCTACTTGACAACGGTCTATTAACTGACTAGTCTGTATATGTTGTGGTTACAATGTTATGGTCTTAAAAGGTCTCATTCAACTAGAGAGCTTTTTTTCATAACATTATCGCCAAACCGACCTTTCTCAGCTGGTACCGAGTGAGGATGGTCACTGCCAAGGTGCATGTAGTCCTCAGTCGCTCTTTTTCATCCCAAACTGAGATGGGACATACATTTACGTGATCTCCGAGTCACGAGGGATATACAATCCCCAATGTTGAGACCGAGTGTTTTTAAACACACACACACACACACACACACACACACACACACACACACACACACACACACACACACACACACACACACACACACACACACACACACACACACACACACACACACACACACACACACACACACACACACACACACACACACACACACACACACACACACACACAAACACACACACACACACACATACACACACACACACTCACACGCACGCACACACAGCTTGTGCGTGTGGACGTACATGCGTACCGTGTGTGCGTATGGTTTGTGTTGTGTATACTTGAATATGACAGACTAGACAAATGAGAGGATTTGTTCTAGAAGCTAACCTTCAAATTGAGTCTCAAGTCCACGACAGTAGTCGTCGAGTCGGTAATTTCAATCACTTCTCGCGCATGTCGAAATGGATATTATTATATATAATATTCAGTTCTTGAGATATACAGCATGCCCCGTGGATCCTGTCACGAATGGCCGATCACTTCACGCATGGCTGGTTTTACGTCACCAGCGTAGTGTAGGGTCGGCATGCTGCAATCGTGACTTGTGTGCTTCTTACGTAAAACAAGTACCTTCTTTTCCATACCGCAGTAAACTGTTCCTGTAAGCACTCCATATGTTTTAATTTGGAAATTAAACTCTGAGCCAACACGTTTTAATAAGTTGACATTTAAAAAATTACTGTAGCAGTGGATGTGATTGGGTCATGCCTAGTGCTTTAAAGCTGTAAATGGTCTACGTGGAGGTAACGTGTTTACCAACACTGGTTGTTTTTGTGTTATCTTGACATGTCTCGACTGCAGGTCCAGGTAGTGTTTTGAAAGCCGTCGCCAATTATCGCTGCCGTTGGCGTGTTTTTGTGTCTGCCAGTAATCATCGGGGCCAGTACTGCAGTTCTCACGACACCCGTCGATAGGAGAGGTACTTGAGTTGTCCCTACATTAACGAGTATTACTCATTAGTGCACTTAATTCTAATAAATAATTTTGTTTAGAATTGTTGACGTGTAATAACTGAACTGAAATTGGTAGTTGTCATTTTTGCATGTTCCAGAAAGAGGCCACATGCCGGTGAGGCAGTGTAGTTTCCTTTTCGGTGTCTTCCCCCACAAAAACAAATTTTACTCCGTGAACTGCGTCTCATAGAATGCACACGTTTACGTGTACAACACACGCAACACGACAATGATCATACAAACGCTTATCGGCGATTCGACGTCAAACAATTTTAGGTTGAAATAGGTAGACGACATACTACAATACATCATAATTCGTCATCAACATAATCATTCATCATCAGCAGCAGCAGCAGTATCAGCATTAGCATCATCATTATCATCATTCATCATCATCATCGCCATCGTTGGTTGGCCGGGACCGGAGCGTCAATGAGCTGTTTCCATATTTGTTGGTTGTTCATCGGGGATGGAAGGTCGACCTCCTCAACACCGAGGTTTTTACAAACTACTAGTGTATGCTTTTCCCTGTTTGTTTCTGTTTTTATTCCATGAGTAGGTGTTCGCGTCCACTAGGTGAAGCTGCTAACTGAAGGCATCTCTAACGAGACTTGTCTCTTAAAGCAGGTTCCAAAGATACCCTTGAAGATGTCGCGGTGTTTGGCGAATGCTGTCCACCCGGCGGTGATCCTTCTTTGAATCTCCTTGTCTTTGTTTTTGTCTTTGATACTGTATCGTTGTCCCATATAGAGGTAGATTTCAACGTTCTCTATCTGCGTCGTGTTGATACATATTGGTGTGTCATTTTCTAGCATCACTTTTGTCTTCGAGACGTTCATCTTTAAACCTTGTTTTCCACTTTCATCAGCTAGCTCCTGCAGCATGTTTTATAATTCTTGCGGTATAGTAACGCATGTGAATATGTTGTCGGCGAAGCGAAGATGGCTGAGATATTCTCCGCCTATTCTGAAGCCTCTGGTTTCCCAGATCAGTCTTCGGAGTATGCTTTCGAGTGTGGCCGTGAACAGCTTGGGCGATATGATGTCACCCTGTCATACTCCACTCTTGATGTTGATCTTGTTGCTCTTTTTGTGTAGATGGACTGTCACCAAGCTATTGATGTAGATGTCTTTCAGGATATCGATGTACACATCTTCTGTCCCCTGTTCTTGATGAGAGGTCAGTATTGCTTCAATTTCTACCGCGTCGAAAGCAGAGCGGGATATTATATTCTCGGCGCCTCTCTTTCTGGTTTACGACGTGTATGTGGTCTGTCGTCGTGTGCCTGCTTCTGAGTCCTGCTTGTTCTCGTAGTTGGTGTTCGTCGAGTGTCTTCTAAAGCCTATTCATTAGTATCTTTGTGAGTAATTTGTAGATGTTTGATAACAGACATATCGGTCTGTAGTTCTTTAAGTCTTTCTTATTTCCTTTCTTGAAGATAAGCACCATCTTTGCGTTCTTCCAAGCGGTGGGTATTCGACTTTCTGATAAGCATTTAGTATACAGCTTAACCACTGTCTTCGAGATGATATCTTCTCCTGCTTTTAATGTTTCAATGTTTACATGGTCGTTGCCTAATGTCTTCCCATTCTTCATTTCTCTTAGCGCTGCTTCCACCTCCCATGGTGTTATCTCTGGTACTTCTTTCGGGTCGGTGTGAATTATGGTACTCTGTTCACTGTCGTACAGCTCGGTGTAGAATTCCTCTATTCGTTCCATGTTCATATAAAGCCTATTCATTAGTATCTTTGTGAGTAATTTGTAGATGTTTGATAACAGACATATCGGTCTGTATTTCTCTAAGTCTTTCTTATTCTTCTTGAAGACTATCACCATCTTCGCGTTCTTCCAAGCGGTGGGTATTCATTTTTGTGATAAGCATTTGGTCATGTGTTCTCTACCCTGCTTGTCTAAAAGTGTAATCAGTCTGTCTCGGCCTAGTGTCTATGTTCTTCTGGCTTTCTTCAGGCTCTTTGATGCCATAATCGTTTCTCGTGTGATCTCATGTTTGTACTTCCTGATGTCCTCCTTAGCCTTCTTTTTGATGGTATTGCGTATTTCTGCGAACTCTATTTGTTGTTTTACGGTCGCCATTATCCACGATTTCTCGTCGTTTCTTTATTAGTGCTCGTGTCGGTGACGATATTCTCGTCACTACATGCCTGTTGATTGCTTTGGCTACACTTGTTGCACTTAGCTGGATCATCTCAGTGAGGTTTTCGCTGATGGTGTCGATTTCGCAGTTCGAATTGGAATTCGATCTTTTTTCTTCCGATTTGTGTGGTATCTACACTCGGTGGTCTCTTGTTGATCAATTTCTTCCTTTCAACCTTGACGTCCAGTTTGATGTTGCTCATTACCATTCTGTGGTCACTTCCGATGTTGACTTGGTTGATGACAATTACGTCAGTGACCATGTCTGACCTGTTTGTCAGGATGTCGTCAATTTCGTTCTTCGTTTCTCCATCTGGGCTGTTCCGCGTCCACCTCCTCCCTGCTTTCTTCTGGAACATGATATTCTTGATTTTGTACTTTCTTGATGTTGCCCATTCTACCAATGTGTCGCCTCTTTCTTTTCTCACACCTAGGCAAAATTTGCCTGTTGCCGTTTCCGAAATGTTTGTCACTCGGCCAATGATTAGGTGAGCTCAAATGTTCACTCTGAGAAGAAGATATATGAGAACCCGCGTGAATAACCATTGATCTACAGACAGTAACCAGAGGGGCACGATGTGTTTTCCGTGCAGTGTCAATTGTACCTGTCACGCTAGCCAGTGAGTGTTGTGGGTCCACGCCAGTGTGCTTTGGGGGTCCACACCAGTGGGTATCGTGGGTAGCTGAATAAAATCGTGTTTTTAATATGGATTAATTGATTTATTTGTAGTCTGCATTTATAATGTAGTAAATGCACCGTAACATATCTGGGTTAAAAGAACTGTTTCTCGGCACTGGCAACATAAAATTAAGAGCATTTTTTACAATTAGGCTTGTAAAAATAAAATATGTCTAAAAGACAATTAAACACGTTAAATTAATAAGTTAAATAAATAAACTAATTACACTTAAGCCAAATAATTGAAATGTATACTATATAAAAACATCAAGCAAAATCACTATATTAAAATGTGATTATTATGTTAGTGGTGGTTCATTGAATTGTTACATAGATATATTGATCGTAAAACATTTTTGCACACACTTACACACAGTTCTAAACTAGTTAACACGTGTGTTTGAGTATCTGTATGCATAGATACTACATATATATATATATATATATTGTATTTATTCAGTTTCCAACAGGTCCAGTGGACCAAATAACAGGACTGATAACTGCTGAAACAATACATATAAATAATTAAATAATAATATAATAATAAAACAATAAGAACAATAAGGACATAAAAACTACACAATATAAACATCAAATATACCAGGCAAATGTCTTTGAATTGAGAATATAAATTGTTCAGCTCCTGAATATATATCACAAGTTGGATCATTTAAATACAATGTGTTGAAAGTAGTCATACATCTATTTAAAACACAGTGTTTTCTAATATTGATTCTGCTATTGGAAACTCTAAAAGGGATGTAGTTTCGTAGAGATCGTGAAAGACAGTGAAATTGGATAGCCCCTACCAGATACGACGAGTCTAGTTGGGAGTGCACACACTTGTGTAAAAACATAAGATCTGCAACTTGCCTACGATGTTGAAGGGAAGGTAGTCTAGTTGGGAGTGCACACACTTGTGTAAAAACATAAGATCTGCAACTTGCCTACGATGTTGAAGGGAAGGTAGTCTAGTTGGGAGTGCACACACTTGTGTAAAAACATAAGATCTGCAACTTGCCTACGATGTTGAAGGGAAGGTAGTCTAAAATGATGGCAAAGCTCAAGATAACTGTCAGAGGAGTACTATATTTTGGATTTGTAACATAGATATTTAATGAATTTCTTTTGAACTCGTTCGATTTTGTCAATAAACGTACGTTGCCAGGGATTTCACATAACATTGCAATATTCCAACTGGCTTCTGACTAGAGATATATACAAGGATCGCAAAGCCTGTACATCGGTAAATGTTGCGCAAACGCGCTTAATAAAACCACTCATCTTAAAAGCTTTAGAAACACAACGATTACTATGATCTTTAAAAGTCAAACTGTCGGTCAGTGTGATACCGAGATCTTTGACAGCGGTGACCTTGGGCAGAGACTGACTTAAAATCGTGTAGTCATAGGATATACGTTTTTTTGTTAGTGAATGACATTATGCAGCATTTCTCAACGTTAAGTTTAAGGTGCCATGTCTCACACCAAAGACATACACTGTCCAGATCCTTCTGCACCAACTGACAATCGGTCACCGACGTAATTTGTTTAAACAATTTTGAATCATCAGCATACAATGACATTTCACATGAATCAACATGTAAGATCGTTAATATACAAGATAAACAGAAGTGGGCCAATTTGTGAACCTTGTGGTACACCAGACAACACTGGCTTCCAGTCAGATGTTTTGCCTTCGAGGACAACGCGTTGTTTTCGGTTGACAAGGTAAGACTGCAACCACTCTATGCATTGCCCGGAATAGCCATATGATCCAAGCTTGTGAATTAACAATGGGTGGCATACTGAACCAAAGGCTTTACTGAAATCCAAATAAACAGAATCAACCTGTTTATTGTTGTCAATAGATATATATATATATGTATATATATATATATATTTATATGTATATACATGTATGTATTATATATATATATATATATATATATATATACATATATATATATAGCCACTGGTGTGTCAAAATAAGTTACACATGAGTAGGAATTTAAATAAGATCTAAAAAAGTTCAACAGATTATTAGCAGGAAAAACAATGTGTAGCTATTATTGACATATTGCCAATTCTAGAGTAGGATTAGGCGCTTACCTGAGTTACGCTTAGCAGTCCGAGTATGCAATTGATAGACGTTTCATTACTCCTTTTTTGTGGTGGGTTAGATTAATTATCAGTTATTGTCCAAAGTGATCGCAGCACAACATATTAAAATAGCATTCGGAAGAATTCATCAAAGGCGTAGCCTTTAAAAAGAGTATTAGTTTTAGTTCGTATTTTATTGTCTCTGACTTCAACTTGTCGGTCGTCTTCGAAACTCGGTCTCAGCCGCGTCGTGACAGCCCGGCTGATTGGACTGTTCTATATAGATATTACACATGCACACATTCATTCCGAGCAGACGGTGTATGACGATTCGTTCGTGTTGTGTCGTATAATTGCATGATGTTCTAGTAACACAAGTCACCGCATCGATGTTTAAGCTAAATTCACTTTAACCTAACCTATCATCATGAGTGCGGTGATCATCTTGAATATCATCATGAACGCTCTCGTCATCGCCGTCTTCGTCCGGTATCCCGCACTGCGCGAAGACTGCACGGCGCTGTTTGTGATTTCGCTGTGCGTGTCCGACTTGGCAGGTGCGTGCACCGCCATGCCGATCAGCGCTGCCTTGTGTTCGAGTGTCACTCCATCCATACGACTGTCGGCCAGGTTTTTGCCAGAAATACAAATGTTCTGCTACTGGTGGTTCGCATTCAACTCTCTGCACAGCATCAGCTGGGTGGCCTTTTCGAAAATGGCTGCCATATTGAAGTCGTTCCGTTATGAGCAACTCCTCACCCACAATCGCTGCTACGGCATCATCGTCTTCAACTGGGTCGTTGGTGCCTCGCTAGCAGCGGCAAAGTTCTCGATAAATTCCGGATGGAACATGTCCACGTGCACGTTTCGGTCACCTGCTAACAACAAACAGGCGTCGCGGTTGATTTTCTCAACATACATTTTCGCAGGCGCCATTCCTTCTCTAGTCTTGATCGTAGCAACTGTCATTATGTTTATCGTCATCTTCCGGACACACAAACAAATCGGCGCACAGGTACAGTCGATCGGTGGCGTTGGCGATGTTGGTCGCGGCGGAGCAGTAAGTACCGGACTGGTAACAGTGAAGACGATTCGCTCGGCCAAAAACATTCTCATTATCTGTTTCGTTTCTATTGCGCTCACTACACCGATACTTACGTTTGGTTTGTTGCGACACGCTATCCACAATCAGCGAATTGCTGATGTCTTTAGTTTCAGCGCCGTGTGGGTTTTCAGGTGTAATTCATTTATCAACAGTTTCCTGTACATTATACTCCATCGCGCAGTGCGGAAGAAGGTCGCGTGCATGTTCTTTTCGATGCGAGAGTTTTTGCGTAGAAACTAATCAGCCACGAGTCATACCCGGTTAAAGTCGGCTACTGATCGTCTGGCTTCTGAAAATATTAGCACGTTTCAATTGAGAGAAATCCCAAACGAAAATATTCGATACAAAATACCGTTATACAATAAAAACACCGGGGTAAAAACAAACGCATTTTGTATTACAATATGCACAGAAATTAGGTGACGTCGGGGGGGGGGGGCACATGAATATATTTATTTCGTAATTATGTTGCTACAGTCTTTATGCAAATAGTAATAATTATTGATAATATATTGGTTAGTATGTAGGTTGTTATGTTAAAGGGACGTAGTAATTTGTAATAGGAAGTCTGGTGTGTTGAATGTGGGAAAGTTGAACATCAAGGGCGTGGCTGATTTGATATTTTGAAACATGATGTTTTGTTTACAATTTTGTGTTACCGTGGTCGAACCTACAAATTGGTACAGATGTTACGGACTTACTAATTACAAGTTGGCGGGTAGTGTGCCTACATCATAGTTGGTATAATCTTAAAAATGTAATATTAATTAATAATTGAAAAACTAGGAATATAGTAGGTCCTTTTAAACTAAGTGAACACTACTCTACATCAAGAACGCGCTATCACGAATACAGTGTCATAATATAACACTTTACATGATGTGGTCGGGGTTACTCTACATCAAGAACGCGCTATCACGAATACAGTGTCATAATATAACACTTTACATGATGTGGTCGGGGTTACTCTACATCAAGAACGCGCTATCACGAATACAGTGTCATAATATAACATTTTACATGATGTGGTCGGGGTTACTCTACATCAAGAACGCGCTATCACGAATACAGTGTCATAATATAACACTTTACATGATGTGGTCGGGGTTACTCTACATCAAGAACGCGCTATCATGAATACAGTGTCATAGTATAACACTTTACATGATGTGGTCGGGGTTACTCTACATCAAGAACGCGCTATCACGAATACAGTGTCATAATATAACATTTTACATGATGTGGTCGGGGTTACTCTACATCAAGAACGCGCTATCACGAATACAGTGTCATAGTATAACACTTTACATGATGTGGTCGGGGTTACTCTACATCAAGAACGCGCTATCACGAATACAGTGTCATAATATAACACTTTACATGATGTGGTCGGGGTTACTCTACATCAAGAACGCGCTATCACGAATATAGTGTCATAATATAACACTTTACATGATGTGGTCGGGGTTACTCTACATCAAGAACGCGCTATCACAAATACAGTGTCATAATATAACACTTTACATAATGTGGTCGGGGTTACTCTACATCAAGAACGCGCTATCACGAATACAGTGTCATAATATAACACTTTACATGATGTGGTCGGGGTTACTCTACATCAAGAACGCGCTATCACGAATACAGTGTCATAATATAACACTTTGCATGATGTGGTCGGGGTTACTCTACATCAAGAACGCGCTATCACGAATACAGTGTCATAATATAACACTTTCCATGATGTGGTCGGGGTTACTCTACACCAAGAACGCGCTATCACGAATACAGTGTCATAATATAACACTTTACATGATGTGGTCGGGGTTACTCTACATCAAGAACGCGCTATCACGAATACAGTGTCATAATATAACACTTTACATGATGTGGTCGGGGTTACTCTACATCAAGAACGCGCTATCACGAATACAGTGTCATAATGTAACACTTTACATGGTATTCTATGACGTGGTCGGGGTTAGACATAGCGTGGTAATACATCCAAATATGAGATGGTGTATTTCTCCTGCAACTCTTCGACATAGTTCACTAATGAATATACATGATATAATGAGTAATTAATTCGGAAAACACTGTTTTGTTTATGGTGACTCTATCTTTAATTGAATGGCGTGTTTACGTGGTTGAATGTTTGTACATGTTCATATCAAAATTCTTGTTTACCTTATGCTCAAGCGTTTCATGTCTGTTCCGTGTGCTAAGACCAGCGGCAATTTTTAAACCACATTATCTTGATATGGTGCACACGTCGACCTTTTCATAAAAAAAAGAAAAAATGACGCTTGCTACGAACACAACACCGACTGTTTGTTTACATAACGTTGTCCGAAATAATCAGTTTCTATTCTTACAATAATAATGTTGTTTTCATAATATTGTGTTCGTTCATGTATTGAAACTACTGTGTCATTTGTTTACGATACTTATCCTTGTTTACGTTGTCTTGACTTGAATGAATGGTTGCTCTGTTATGGCATTTTACTGATGTTACTTTACGGAACTAACCTTGAACAAATTTCCTGATCCTTTCCTAATTGTACATTTACTAGTTATGCTTTGTTATTTCACTATGGTTTGGTATGGTATGACATTTGGGAAAGCAATTTAAAACCATTTTTAAAAACGAAACGAACGAAAATGATAAATTCATCTTCGTTGATTGTAAACAGTGTTCATGATTATTTGGAAATCTAACACTACCGACTAAAACATCACAGGTAACGTAAAACGTTGATGTTTAATTAAACTTCTCATTAACAACTTGTGTTCATGTATATTCTTTGTCTTTGTTGGTATGCAACTCGCTTTAATAAAAAGATCTTGGAGTGGAAATATAGTTTACGCACAATTGTATTGTTTAGTAAATTTATTTTACCCGCTACACGTATTTCAGCCTTAGCTGGTGAACTCCGATAGTCGTCTAACACAAAGTGTGTTTGTGTCGCGTCAGTCATATACAGACCAGTCAAGACAATATATTTGGCATGAAACAAATTAATGTGCGATTCGTTTTCAGTAAATACCATACAGTAGAGATATTTCTGTCGAACCGTTTACTTTTCCAAAGATATGTAGAATACCCTGAATTAACCGTTCCCCTGCTTCGACGCTAAATGTCTCACTGCGTGTGTCTTTTCGCCGTAGTGAACGGAATACTTCCGGTTAGACATGGATACACGTAAACAATAGCACATCCGCATAGTAATTACCGTTTGAGCCGTGTCAAATGAAGAATAATCTCAACTATTTCACAGTTTTCCTGCATTGTAAAGAACGAGGATCAAGATGGCACACGATGAGTGAAAACTTCAGATATTGGCTGTAGAACAGTCTAATCAGCCGGGCTGACCCGACGCGCACGAGACCGAGTTTCGAAGACGACTGATAAGTTGAAGTCAGTGACAGTGGAATGCGAACTAACACTCTTTTCAAAGACTACGTTTTTGATGAATTCTTCAGAATGCTATTTTAATATTGTGTGCTGCAATCTCTTTGGACGGTAACTGATGATTAATCTAACCTAGCACAACATAATGTCTAATGACATGTCTGTCAATTGCATACTCGAACTGTTACACCTAAAGGTAAGCGCATATTCATAGGTTAGGATATGCAATATGTCAATAATAGTTACCCATTTTTGTCCCTACTAATAATCTGTGGAACTTTTTGAGATTTCATTAAAAATACTATTCATGTAAAACTTATTTTGACACACCTGTGGCTATATATACAGATAGTCTAACACACGTGTTAACTAGTGTAGAACTGTGTGTAAGTGTGTGCAAACAATGATAGGATCAATATATCTATGTAATAATACAATAAACCACCACTGACACAATAATGATATTTTGAGTTTGTTTTATAGTATGATATATATATATATATATTATATATATATATATATATAATATATATATATAATAAAATTGACATATCAATTACTTGGATGAAGTCTAATTAATTAATTTATTTTTATTTATTAATTTAAAAGAACTAAAAACAAGACAGCGGATAAATTCCATTTTCCTATTTCACGCAGAACAGTGTATGTAACAATTGGCAATATGAAAAATGCATGGATAATTTAAATCAAATTTTAAACCCATTTGTATCGAGATTCCCGCGGAAAGTTGATAGTTAATGAGCTAGGCGATCACGTGGTATTATGACGTCAGAGGTGCGAATGTTGTGCAACATGCCAGCACATTCAATACCTTCCCAGCATGTTTACAACGATAGATGTTGAGTCGATGCGAGCGTCAGAATGAGGTATTATGCGATATTCCGATGTCATAGGCCCTACAAACACTAGTCATAATAGAGGAACAATAATTTAGTTTACGGTTCCACACAAATCCAACTTTGCTGAAAAAATGAAGTGAGGGACCATCCAGTCAACCCAACAACGTCAACAAGACAAGCCGACCGCAAAAACCTTCGCTGTTTCAGCGTATTTTCACAAAACATTTTTCGGTTGCGACCCAGGAAAACTAATCTACATCAGTAAACATACACAGACACGAAAATTTTGTATCCAACTGCAGAAAGTAATGTTATATGATAGCATAATAGTACGTGAAGGAAGAGCTATACGATTTAGCATAATCCTGAATCCGGTTAATTATTTTTCGTCAGTCCCTGTGGCCTAGTGGTAAAATACGTTGGCTCAGGGTTTTACTTCCGACACGGGTTCAAGCCCAATACCAAACTTTTCAAGAAGTGTATTTCTTGTTTATCTTTATTGTCTTAGTGAAAATGGAAATATACAGGGAGATGTAATATAATATGAATTAGAGTTAACTGCTTTACCCTTTGATGTTCAACGTCCGCACATTCAACACAGCAGACTTCCTAATACAAATTACCCCGCCCGCTAATTCCTGGTAGACGACCAGACTACGTCCAGTTAACATAACATCCTACATACTAACAAATATATTAACAGTTGCCAATTGCACAAAGACTGTAGCATTTATTTGAAATAAATATATTCATGTGCACCGCCGACGTCATTTGCAATAATTTGTTTGCACATTGTAATGCTAAATTCGTTTGCTTTCCCTCGGTGTTTGTTGTTGTATAACGGCATTTTTCTTTGGAACATTTTCGTTTGGAATTGTTCTCAGTTGAAACGTGTTAATATTTTCAGAAACCATACCATCACAACAGTAGATTACTTTAACCGGGTATAACTCGTGGTTACGCAAAAAAACTCTCGCATCGCAAAGAACATGCACGCCACCCTTTTCCGCATTGCGCGATGGAGTATATGATCATGGTACCTACCGTTATTTACTAAGCGTTTTTTACTTACATTTTTTTAAACTACATAGGGAAAATAAGAAAACGAGCCATTTTCCTATTTTCATTTAGAAACGTTCAAATGGGTAAACGGTAAAACAGCAATCAAACCAATTTCCCATTTCCATTTTTTGCAAAATGAAAATAGGTAAACGCAAAACGGTTAATCAACCGTTTTCATAGTTATGTTTGCTCACCACAAAAACGAAAAACGAATAACGGAGTGCTGAGCTGTTACACAAGCGCAATGGAAGTGGGAGTTTCGCAACATTAACAAATTACCCGTAATCCTAAGCCCCCGGACGCGGCGCTGTACGAAAATGACTTCGCCCGAAGGCATTTGGATTACTGGCCATTAACAAAGTAACCTTTGGTCTCCACCAGTGACAGTGTCATAGCTTTCGTGGGTCAAATATAACATCCATAAACCTCCACTGAGCTGTCTGCAGTGTTATGAATTGGTGAGACATGAAATATAACGACTAATGTTCAGTCATGGAATAAAGAAACTTCAAGCCACACAGAAAACATTTTGATTTGTTTCATATTAACCACTGCCTTAATGATTTCGCTTCTACGCCTAAAGAATATACCAATCACTACCGAATTAACAATCGGTTAAAATGTCATCATATTCGACATAGACAGACTCAAATATTACAGGCAAATAAATTGAATGACTTAGCTTTGATCAGAACAGCTTATTTACATGCTTATTGTAAGCATATAATTTATAACTTCAGTGATCAGACCAATCTGATCTGTCAGGTATGTGGTACTTTATGATGTATGTATGATGTATGCGTATGTAGCCATGCCTCACTTCTATAATATGTTATTTTTATGACATTCTCACATGCGGTGAAACGATAACAACTGTGTTCCTACGGGTGTATCACGTGTTGAGTAACATGTGCTGCGCTGTGCGTATAAATTTACCTTGTCTGATCTTTAATCAACAAACAATTTCGCACTGGCCTAATCACCATAAAGCTGAACCTTGGAAATACAAGCGCTATCCAACAGCATCGTAAAACAATAATACATTGAACGCAACAGGTATTTATTAGTACCATAATATCTTAACAAAAATAACATGTTTTGACGCAACAGAATCCATGACCAATGGACATAACTGTAAATGTCACAGTGTGGAGACAAACAAGAATAGGCCGTAATAAGGCAATGTGATTCCTCCTAATGGTTTACCTGCGTTTTAATGTGGCATGCGCATACACAAGAAATAATTCATTTTTTAATAAATTCTTCTACATAAATAGGACCCACACAAGTCCAGCCTCCCGGCCCGACCATCCTCGCTGCGGCATTTGGGACATTGCGGGTTGTTCGCCCACCATATACCCAAACTAGTCTCTCTATCATGTATTTTCCGACTGGCAGCAACATATATATATATTTAAATAGTACTGAAAGCTACTTAGTTGTCTCTACCTTGAACACACATAAGACAGATGTGTGTGAAAAACCCAAGTTTATATATTATCTTAACTTACCTATCCTCTTCGGGCATTGTGCCCCACAAGGCTGCTGCGCGACTCCGTCATCTCGCCCTTTCAACGGCTATGTCTCTAGCTTTGCTCCAAGTTGCCCAGCCCAGTTGTTTTTGGCCGACCAACTTTTCTTGTTCCTTCCGGAGTCCATGTCAGTGCTATCAGACAGTAGTTGTGGTCCGTCTTTGCCAGCACATGCCCGATCCAGTACCACCTTCTTTTTTGGAGTTCTGTGCTGATCTTCTCTTCTGCTGTTATGTTCTCAGTGTCTTTGTTCGGAATTACTACTGGCCATCTAATTTTAAAAATTCTTCTGAGACAGTTGAATTGAAAATTGTTAAGTTTTTATTGTCGCTTTTGTTTTATTTTCCATGTTTCACATCCATAGAGTAACACTGTTTCAACCAGAGTATTGTATAATCTGAGTTTAGTTTGTTTAATGTGTACACATTTGAGCTCCATATCTGCTTGAGTTTCATGAACGATGTCCTTGCTTGTCGTATTCTGTTGATAATATCATCACCCCCTCCTCCTTGCTTGCTGACGTTTGCGCCCAGATATGTAAATTTTTCTACTTCATTCAGTTGTTGGTCATCAATCTGTATTGTTCCGTTGTATTTGCTGTTTATCCTCAGTATTTCAGTTGTTTTTTATTTATTTTTAGTCCGGTTTTTTATGCAAATGCATTCATCTTTGATGCCTTTGCTTGCATGTGTCTGGAACTTGATGACATAAGCGCAATGTCATCTTCGAATTCCAAGTCTTCAAGTTTTGACGGGAATCTCCATCTTATCCCTGTGTTGTTTTCTTCAGTTGTTTACCATCAAGAAAAGGAATCCAGACATTACGTCTCCTTGCTTAACTCCAGTTTTTACCTTGAACCACTCAGATTGTTGACCTTCGACTAACACAGCACATTCATTGACCTCGTACAAAATCTGGACCATTCTGATAATCTTGTGTGGGATTCCGTAGCTCGCCATGATTTCCCAAAGGCTCTCTTGGTGCACGGAGTCAAATGCCTTTTCGAAGTCTACAAAAGTTACATATAGCGTTGCTTGCCATTCCACTACCTGTTCTATTATGTTTCAAATGTTGAATACCTGCTCAACTGTGTTTCGTCCTCTTCTGAAACATGCTTGTTCATCTCTCAACGTGTTGTCAACTCCATCTCTTATTCTGTCTATTCAGGTGAATTTATTAATAAATTGCCTGCCATGTTCTCTTAACATACTCGGAGGTCTGTATATGTTGCCAATTGTAATTGGTTTTGATAAACCACCTCCAGTTACATTAATAATAAGTCCCTCCCAGTGGTCGTATGTATTTATGTTTAGTTTTACTATATGTTGGAATCTTTTGTCAGTATATGTGATGAAGCCACCATTGTTACTGCTACTCTTTCCTTGTGCAATACAGGCGTACCCAGGCAGTAGTATATTTACTAAATCGGTTATGTTGGATATCCAACATTCTAGTAGACAAATTATACTAGATTTATAATTTGTGTCCTGTAGTGAGCTGACGAATTAAACTAGTTAATCAAATTTAGAATTTATAGATTGAATTTTTATGCTGAATATATAACAGTTTCCATTTTTATTATCAGCAAGTATCTTAAAGTGATCTATGTCGTAATACGATGAATGTTTTATGACTTGCAGTTCATTGTTATGAATATATAATGCATTTATTAAATTATTATTATCAATACCACCCAAGTGTGAAAGGAAAATGCGATCAAACTGTTTTGTAATTAATTGTTTGATTAAGAAGTATAAAAAACAAATATGTACACGTGCAAGGTCCAGTGTGTAGCGCGGGTAATCGCTGGCTGTATAAACAGATATTACCATACCATAGCTCACAACAACCAAGTGAGATATAATAGTTTAAACCACTGTACAGTAATTCACTAGATGAGATATTACAAAATAAATAAAGGAGTTACCTACGAAATATATAAAAGCATTACATAGTTACTTTAATTATAACATTGCTCATAACAAAGTGGAACCGTATTCGAGGCCATGTTTTTATATAATTATATGCCCTAGACCAACAATGTGTGTTAAGCTTACTTAAAGACCGCATTAAAATAAATAAATAAATGAAAGGTATCGTCTTAAGTAAACCAAAATTATAGGCATATTATCCATTATTAAACCACATAGGAAAAATCATGTACCATTAGCAAGCGATTAATGAACCACTTAAACAGTAGGTGTACAATGTTTGTGCAACACTGCAAAATAGATTACATTACAAAATATTTATGTCAGAACATAACATACCAGTCCGGTACTTACTGCTCGGCCTGTATCATCGCCAACGCCACCGATCGACTGTACCTGTGCGCCGATCTGTTTGTGTGTTCGCAAGACAACGATAAACATAATAACAGTTGCGACGATCGAGGCCAGAGCAAGATTGGCGCCTACGAAAATGTATGTTGAGAAAATCAACCGCGACGCCTGTTTGTTGTTAGCAGGTGACCGAAACGTGCACGTGGACATGTTCCATACGGAATGTATCGAGAACTTTGGCGCTGCTAGCGAGGCACAAACGACCCAGTTGAAGACGATGATGATGTAGCAGCGATTGCTGGTGAGGAGTTGCTCATAACGGAACGACTTCAATATGGCCACCATTTTCGATAGGGCCACCGAGCTGAGATTGCAAGAGATCCCCCCAGGGATGGTGACGTTCATCTTTCTCCCGTAGATTCGGCGTTGTTCGCAATGACACGTACCTGTCTTCAGATAACTTCCTTTAGGAGAGTACGTTCATTAGAGAGTCTTTCCATTGTTCTCAGCGCTGTCGTAAAACTTCAATACAAGCAGTTGGTGGCGAGAACTTACTGCGTCATTAGCACCGTGCAGTCGACATGATAGGAAAACATCCGGCGATTGATGGCGGTGTCCTGCTGATTAAAATGACAACATGCGACGACTATCGGCATTTTCTCTGTCTCTATTCCATCGCAAAATGGTCACCCCAAGCCATTGGGGCTCTAAGCTAGATACATGTATAATAAACAGATCGGATATCCAAGTAAACATACACATAGTGGTTTCTCATTATTTTCTTAAACTGTAAGTCACCCGACATAGTTCATAGAACTCCGAATCATCCAACATAACTCAATGAACTCTGAAACACCCAACGTAGCTCATTATTACGTGCATACAGTATGTAAACAGTGTACAACAAAGATTACATCTAAAAAGAAACGTAATACTCTCAACACCCTAGTGGACAAAACAGCCACCTCAGTAAAAGTACTAATAAATATATTCCTACCACAGTAAGCACATCTGTAGTGGTTTCCAACTGTGTCCTTGAACATGGCGCATTACATGGCTACAGTTGATTCTCTACCAAACCGATTCCTACGATTGGCTACCAGGTCATGTTTTGCTGGTGCTGGCATTGGAGCTATGTTCACAATAATATTGCTGGTTTGTATATGTATCCTTCTCCGCCTTTGAGCTTGCGCTGTACCGCAGATTCCATCATCGGCCTGACATATCCGTAGCTGTTTTCCTCGTATACTGACTTGGCGACCCACTGCTTAGTATCCTTGCTGAAGGCAGTGCGATACTGCAGACCACCTTCCTGTGCAATCACGGCAATCGGCAACCGTTATGCATGAACATAGACAACATGCGGATATCTCTCAGAAACTGTGTCTTGGTGATCACCTTTCTCAGAGCTTCATGTAGATCGCTATCGACCTCGATCCACTTCTTCTTCCGCTGTTCATCCGGGTCGAATAGTGCGTGATCACATTTGTGAATACATTTGTATGTGAAAGTGTACGTTGATGGCTGCTAAATGGACTGATTGAAACGGTACCGATTGTGTCCTGGGCGGCGCTTGATGTCACGCATTCTCGGCGACATCAAACATAACATGACTTGCCTATGCAAGGCATTATATATATTTCACACGTTTGCTATCTGATATACAGTAGTCACAGAACAACTAATTAACCATAAGTAGAGGCCTATATTATATTAAACATACTACGCATTAGTTAATAGATACAAGAATAGGGCCTGTGTAATAATATTAAAGACATCTGTGTTTACATAACAACCTACATACTAACAAATATATTATCAGTTGCTAATTGCACAAAGACCAGCAACATAATTTTGAAATAAATGTATTCATGTGCACCCCCGATAATTTCTTTGCTTATTTTAAAGATAACTTCGTTTGTTTTTACCCAGGTGTTTGTTGTTTTGTGCGGTATTTTCTTTCAAACATTTTCGTTTGGGATTGCTCTCAGTTGAAACGGGTTAATATTTTCAGAAGCCATACCATCAGAACAATAGACGACTTTAATCGAGCATGACTCGTTGTTGATTGGTCCCTACGCAAAAAACTCTCGCATCGCAAAGAACATGCACGCGACCTTCTTCCGCACTGCGCGATGGAGTATAAATTAGAGGAAACTGTTGATGAATGAATCAGTGCTGAACATCCACACGGCGATGAAACTAAAGACATCAGCAATTCGCTGACTGCGGATAGCGTGTCGCAAGAAACCATGCGTAAGTATAGGTGTAGTGAGCGCAATAGAAACGAAACAGATAATGACAATGTTTTTAGCCGAGCGAATCGCTAAAAGATTGGTGAGGAGTTGCTCATAACGGAATGACTTCAATATGACGACCATTTTCGATAGGGCCACCAAGCTGAGATTGCAAGAGATCCCCCCAGGGATGGTGACGTTCATCTTTCTCCCGTAGATTCGGCGTTGTTCGCAATGACATGTACCTGTCTTCAGACAACTTCCTTTAGGAGAGTACGTTCATTAGAGAGTCTTTCCATTGTTCTCAGCGCTGTCGTAAAAGTTCAATACAAGCAGTTGGTGGCGAGAACTTACTGCGTCATTAGCACCGTGCAGTCGACATGATAGGAAAACATCCGGCGATTGATGGCGGTGTCCTGCTGATTAAAATGACAACATGCGACGACTATCGGCATTTTCTCTGTCTCTATTCCATCGCAAAATGGTCACCCCAAGCCATTGGGGCTCTAAGCTAGATACATGTATAATAAACAGATCGGATATCCAAGTAAACATACACATAGTGGTTTCTCATTATTTTCTTAAACTGTAAGTCACCCGACATAGTTCATAGAACTCCGAATCACCCAACATAACTCAATGAACTCTGAAACACCCAACGTAGCTCATTATTACGTGCATAAAGTATGTAAACAGTGTACAACAAAGATTACATCTAAAAAGAAACGTAATACTCTCAACACCCTAGTGGACAAAACAGCCACCTCAGTAAAAGTACCAAACAATATATTCCTACCACAGTAAGCACATCTGTAGTGGTTTCCAACTGTGTCCTTGAACATGGCGCATTACATGGCTACAGTTCATTCTACCAAACCGATTCCTACGATTGGCTACCAGGCCATGTTTTGCTGGTGCTGGCATTGGAGCTATGTTCACAATAATATTGCTGGTTTGTATCTGTGTCCTTCTCCGCCTTTGAGCTTGCGCTGTACCGCAGATTTCGTCATCGGCCTGACATATCCGTAGCTGTTTTCCTCGTATACTGACTTGGCGATCCACTGCTTAGTATCCTTGCTGAAGGCAGTGCGATACCGCCGACCACCTTCCTGTGCACTCACGGCAATCGGCAACCGTTATGCATGAACATAGACAACATGCGGATATCTCTCAGAAACTGTGTCTTGGTGATCACCTTTCTCAGAGCTTCATGTAGATCGCTATCGACCTCGATCCACTTCTTCTTCCGCTGTTCATCCGAGTCGAATAGTGCGTAATCACACTTGTGAATACATTTGTATGTGAAAGTGTACGTTGATGGCTGCTAAATGGACTGATTGAAACGGTACCGATTGTGTCCTGGGCGGCGCTTGATGTCACGCATTCTCGGCGACATCAAACATAACATGACTTGCCTATGCAAGGCAATATATATATATGTATATATATATATATATATATATATATATATATATATATATCACACGATGTCAAATGCAGACACCTTTTTGAATAAATGGTTCGTCTCGCATGCATCTGGGCAAGCAGTACACTAACGGAAAGTTCTGAGTCACTAGACGGTCGGCGACCCACACAAAATGAATTGTCGACCCAATTTTGGATCGCGACACAGGGTTTAAGAACCGCTATTGTAAACAATTATAGTGAACATCCGGAATACAGTCGGTATCTCATATACCTAAACACCATAGAACGTCAATAGCTTTTAAGTGTGTATATCAATACAGGTCCGTCGCCAATACGTAGGCCCAGATACACCAGTTGCATTCCAAATTATTATATTATAATTTTTTTTTAAATATCACAGACGTACGTGAAATACATACTATATTGTTTTGTAGACGACAGTATATTTCACACGTTTGCTATCTGATATACAGTAGTCACAGAACAACTAATTAACCATAAGTAGAGGCCTATATTATATTAAACATACTACGCATTAGTTAATAGATACAAGAATAGGGCCTGTGTAATAATATTAAAGACATCTGTGTTTACATAACAACCTACATACTAACAAATATATTATCAGTTGCTAATTGCACAAAGACCAGCAACATAATTTTGAAATAAATGTATTCATGTGCACCCCCGATAATTTCTTTGCTTATTTTAAAGCTAACTTCGTTTGTTTTTACCCAGGTGTTTGTTGTTTTGTGCGGCATTTTCTTTCAAACATTTTCGTTTGGGAATGCTCTCAGTTGAAACGGGTTAATATTTTCAGAAGCCATACCATCAGAACAATAGACGACTTTAATCGAGCATGACTCGTTGTTGATTGGTCCCTACGCAAAAAACTCTCGCATCGCAAAGAACATGCATGCGACCTTCTTCCGCACTGCGCGATGGAGTATAACGTAGAGGAAACTGTTGATGAATGAATTAGTGCTGAACATCCACACGGCGATGAAACTAAAGACATCAGCAATTCGCTGACTGCGGATAGCGTGTCGCAAGAAACCATGCGTAAGTATCGGTGTAGTGAGCGCAATAGAAACGAAACAGATAATGACAATGTTTTTAGCCGAGCGAATCGCCTGCACTGTTACCAGTCTGATACTTACTTCTCCGCCACTACCAACGTCGCCAATGGTACCGATCGACTGTACCTGTGCGCCGATCTGTTTGTGTGTTCGCAAGACGACGATAAACATAATAAGAGTTGCTACGATCAAGACCAGAGAAGGAATGATGCCTGTGAAAATGTATGTTGAGAGAATCAACCGCGACGCCTGTTTGTTGTTAGCAGGTGACCGAAATGTGCACATGGACATGTTCCATCCGGACTGTATTGATAACTTTGCCGCTGCTAGCGAGGCACCAACGACCCAGTTGAAGACGATGATGCCGTGGCAGCGATAACAGGTGAAGAGTTGCTCAAAGCGGAGTGGCTTCAATATGGCGGTCATCGGTCATCTTCGACAGGGCAATCCAGGTGATGCTGTGCAGTGAGTTGAATGCGAACTACCAGAAGAAGAACATTTGTATATTTGGCAAATACCTGGTCGACAGTCGTATGGATGGAGTGGCACTCGAACACAAGGCGACGCTGATCGGCAACGCGGTGCACCCGCCCGCCAAGTCAGACAGGCACAGCGAAAACATAAACAGCGCCGTGCGGTCTTCGCGCAGTGCGGGATACCGGACGAAGACGGCGATGACAAGAGCATTCATGATGATATTCAAGACGATCACCGCACTTATGATGACAACTTTCACATCGCTGTACTCGTAGGCATCCATGACGAAAACGTTTGTAATCTTTAAAGAAATGTTTGCTTAAACATCGATGCGGTGACTTGTGTTACTAGAACATCATGCAATTATACGTCACAACACGAACGAGTCGTCATACACCGTCTGCTCGGAGCTAATATGTGCATAGGTGTTACTATATAGTTCTCCTGCTCAGTGGTAAGGCGTAATACGCAATTAGCGTGACAGGTACAATCGACATTATACGGAAAACGCACCGTGCCCCTCTTGCTACTGTCTGCAAATCAATAGTTGTTGTAAAGAACAAACGCGGGTTCTCATATACCTTCTTCTCGGAGTGAACGTTAGATCTCATCATTGTCTTCATGCGCAGTGTCATGTCTTCCTAACAAACAGTTAACAAGGTGAACTTGGCCGCGCCTTCTTCAATTTACACCATGAAACCCCCAGGGATGGCGGCTTTCACCTTTATCCGTTAAATTCGGCGTTGTTCGCAATGGCACGTATCTGTCTTCAGACAACTTCCGTTAGGAGAGAACGTGCATTACTGAGTACTTCCATTGTTCTCAGCACTGTGGTAAGAGTTCAAAACAAGCAGTTGGTGGCTCACTGCGTCATTACCACCGTGCAGTCGACATGATAGGTATACACCCGGCGATTGGCGGCATGGTCCTGCTTACTAAAATGGCGACCATGGAATATCACGTCGTGTGATACATTACGTCATGCGCGGTTCAGAACACAATCGATGCCAGTGGTAATAGGTGAGGTTTTAAAGCTTTTTGTTCAAGAAAATTGGGCTAATATTGCCATGCTCTCCTCTCGTTTAACACCGCCCGATTTTTCTGAAATGCCACTAACTGACGAGCTACATGGTAAAGGACGCCACTGTTGTTGCGTTTTTTCCGGAGATGATCACGTCATCACCCTGTGTAAATTTGCTTAGTTGGTGTGAGGTGGGAGCCCCCCATAGCTGTTGCTGATCATCACAGCCACCGCGATCTAACTACTAACGCCAACAAGGATATGTCTAACAGGTTTATGACATTGACTTGACTGTCTGTTACAATTGTCCGGCTGGCTGAGCAGTTCACTCCCCTGGTTGACCTGGAGGTCCTCGAGGGGGAGTTCGAGGACTGTCAGCTAATGGAGGACAGCGATGTTAACCTGGAGGAGGAGGGTGCGCGGAAGCCAATTGATCGGTACTGGTCGAATGTCATGAAAGAGAAGACGGCGATGGGTACGTGGGCTGAGATTTCCCTCATTCACGCAGGTGATGGTCGCAGTTTTGAGCCTGCCGCACAGCAACGCAGATTGCGAACGTTTCTTTTCTGTCGTGCGGAAGGTGCACACCGAGTGTTGTCAGAGCCTCAACACCGACACACCGACGTCACTCTTACTGTACAAGATGAACGTTGACGCTCATTGCTACCAGTTAGCTGTCCCTGACGAGATGGTGGCACTGGCGATTACGTGCGTCAATGGGCATTTACGTGTAAAGATTATGGTTTTTACTTATAATTTATGGTTATAGTCTGGCATGACTACTGTTTTTTTTCACAGGACTTGACAGGTATGGTGATGGTGGGGGCATAGTAAGCTAAATTAATCAGTAGGAATAGAGTTTTCAACGTTTTATTCTCGATTACAAAGAATACAACATACAAGAACGAGGTGTTTATAATACATATAAAAATAGCGCTTAAAGCACTATTTTATTAAGATCGATCGACGACGTCAGCTAAAATAATAAGTATTCATTCTTAAATGTCATAACAACAAAAAAACGATAATTATAAGCTAACGTCGGCTGACGCACACGTGCGGCCGACGCGGCTGATGCAAGCGGCACAGAAATAACTAATTTTGGGGGCTTGGGATATCGAGCAATTAAACGCACCGTCCCCCTTCTATCTTCCCACCCTCCAGCTACTCTGGAGTGGGGGCCCCCACCATCACAGCCAACGCGATCTACCGCTAACGCAAAATTTTCACACGATGATGATGTCATCATCTCAAGAAAAACCGCAACGACAATGGCGACCTCTATCATGTAGCTCGTCAGTTGGTGTCAAAATCAGAAAAATTGGGCCATGTTAAAAGATAAGAGAGCATGGCAACATTAGCCCAATTTTCCTGAAAACAGTTGAAAACCTCGCCTAGTACTACTGGTGCCATTTTCAATCAGTCCATTTATCAGTTATCGAAGTACACTTTCACATACAAATGTAGAATTCATTAATGTATCCAGCGGCATTATGTTGTCTATCGGATTGTCTGCCTTATCATTTTCGTCAGTATGAAGTAAATTAGCGTTAGGTTAGATACTTCACACATTTTTCGAAATCGAGCGATCTTTCCGACATTGTGCGCCATTTTTGTTTTCTATTTGAAAGTGGTGTCCTTCTTCCTGCGTCTGTAATCAACGGTCCACACTAACTGCTGTGAAATTCAGCATGAGGTCCAGTGTCAGCTAAATTATCTTCGTACAGCTGTGTTGTGGCACATGTAGTAGTTAGCAGTACTGTAGTAGTATATGAGATTAGTATCCCAAATGATATCTAGTGAGCCCCGTATAAATGAGATTAGTTAGATGTAGCTAAATAGACTCACCTGAATCGGCAGAATATGCCAGTTTGGGAGAGCCGAGCCAAGGGTAACGGGGCTCCAGCTACCTCAATGGGGGACAGATCGCTTGGGATTTATGACACTGGATGACGCGGTCAGGCTAAGTCTAGGGCATTCTCCTTTAATGCCCGAACCTAGTTGTATCCCATAACTGAACGTGCATCACTCTGCGGTGATAGCTTGTACAAGGATAATCCCCTGGGATTTGAACCCATTAAGTATTCCCTAAGATGGCCAGTTCAGAAGAATTATCATTTACAAGGCAAACTGACTGGAACAACTGTTGTCTGTGTGAAACTATTAAGAAGGACGAAGAGCTGAAATCACCTCCAATAACCCACTACCCATGTAGAGCTGAACATGATGGCTATTACATGATAGCATCCAATGTTCCACTCTTCCAAGCAATTAACCAACTACTCTTTATTCATGACGGTGGTGGCTTAGAAGAAACACTGTGAAAAAAACAACGCAAATTAGCATCAGAGCTGTCGTCTGTTGTTCAACAACACCAAGCTGACGAGCTACATGATAGAGGTCGCCACTGTCGTTGCGGTTTTTCTTGAGATGATGACATCATCATCGAGTGAAAATTTTGCGTTAGCGGTAGATCGCGTTGGCTGTGACGGTGGGGGCCCCCACTCCAGAGTAGCTGGAGGGTGGGAAGATAGAAGGGGGGACGGTGCGTTTAATTGGTCGATATCCCAAGCCCCCAAAATTAGTTATTTCTGTGCCGCTTGCATCAGCCGCGTCGGCCGCACGTGTGCGTCGGCCGACGTTAGCTTATAATTATCGGTTTTTCGTTGTTATGACATTTAAGAATGAATACTTATTATTTTAGCTGAGGTCGTCGATCGATCTTAATGGAATAGTGCTTTAAGCGCTATTTATATATATATTATAAACACCTCGTTCTTGTATGTTGTATTCTTTGTAATCGAGAATAAAACGTTGAAAACTCTATTCCAAATTGTATACCAGGTAACACACAATTACACAATCAACATTCAACACACTGTCACACCACATAAGCACAACACCAAGGTATATGTTTGTTGAAGATGCTAATATTTGGACTGTCAGGTGGACCTGCATCTGGCCTCGGCTGCTTCTTTCTCCAGTTCTGATGGTCTTACAGGCTGGTCAGTGGGGATACCCATTCCTGTCAGTTTTAAACGTTTTTGCGCATGTTCATATCTTTCTATCTCACGGACATCATCAGCTCCACTCTTGCTATATGCAAATACTGATGGCACAAAGTCGGGGCTGTTTTAATCAATTGAGAATTTCCATGAAAAATAGTGAAATTAATCTGAAACAATTCAAAAAACTAATGCACAATATTATGCTATTAAAGAAAACAAGTGAAATTATCAAGAATGTTTCAACCCATATTTAACTATACACCTATGTCTAACATTAAATAATATTATTTTAAATATGAAATAATCAAGTTATACACAAGCAAAAGTTTGTCGTGGTCAGTGAAATGTAGGCCAAACTATCTGTCCGACCTATAATTGATTAAGGTGGGGGTGGGAAGGAGGAATAAAGGATGGAGTCAGTTTTTAATGGGCAGGATGTTTTGGGTATCCCGGGCATTGAAAAAAAACATAATTTATCAATAATATTAAGAAGAAGAAGAATAGTGTTTTATTTGACCCGTGTGAAGATATACATCAAAGTATAAAATAAAAATAACATGTCACAATTTTTATGTGTAGAAAATAAATGTACACATAACAGGTGCACATCATCGGGTCCGAAGACTCCTCTAAGATTGATGTTCACAATCGCTATCGAAGAGCCACCTTTCAATAAAAAAAATTTTGGTCAAACAAATTACATTCTTCTAGTGAAGAAAAACAAACACATAATTTAAAACTAAATATACGAAATTTCGTCTGCATATATTCTTGTTAAGTGTGTGCGTATGCGAGTGCATGTGCGTTTATGTGTATGCATGCAATATGTGTCTTCCTGAGTACATGCATTGTAATCTACTGTCAGTTATTATTTAGTGTACATATGTAACAGTTTGACATTGTGCATGCATCTTGAGACATTTGTATAAAATGTTGGTTAACATAGTTTGTAAATCAATATAAACTATGTGTAGTGTTACAGTAACGTATTGGTATAGTAAGGTGTTACTAATGTTAATGGACAAACTGTGGTCATATTCCAATGCACAGTAGATTTCAAATTAGAGTATCCCGTAATTAGTCCCGCCCACCTCACACACTCCCCCAACAAATCACGATAGCTCCAATACCCGACACATCGATGTTTCTTTAAACAATACAAACGTTTTCGTTATGGATGCCTACAAGTTCAGCGATGTAAAACTTGTCATCATAAGTGCGGTGATCGTCTTGAATATCATCATGAATGCTCTCGTCATCGCCGTCTTCGTCCGGTATCCCGCACTGCGCGAAGACCGTCTGTATCATCTTCACATTCAGTGCGTGTGTGTCGTAAATTATTGCCAATTTACTTTATCATCGAGTAAATGTTGGTATTTTAGTGTGTACGTTATTTCTAGTTTAGTCTATCAAATAAAATGTCTTAAGTGTGTGGGTGAAGTAAATTCTTCCTATTTTAGTGCATTACCCAGGTAACTTCTTAGAATTTTAGCGTATGAACCCAAAGGACTTGTATAATGTTCTTGCTTTAAAGCGATTCTTTGTAAGCTAATATGCATTCGAGCTACACTGCATCGAAACGTGATCATTTCCCGTAAGTACTTTCTCTGCTACTTATGTCTTGTATGTTTATGCTTAATTTGGGTGTTATCTGCGCAAAAAGCCGATAAATAATTGTGTTTAGGCGAATAATGTTTAGCTTGATGCCACGTGGATGGTTAATTATGCAGCCCGAGTATAATGAATAATCATGCACGCGCAGTGAAACACGCAGAGACTGGTGACGTCACACACGCAGTCAACATGTCAGATTCCGAGGTGAGTTGATTCAAGCAATGGCATTGTAAATAAGCAATTTGTAGACATATGTATATTGACAGTTGTTTTTATAAGTGTAGGAAGCGTATGCATTGTTTATTTATCCTGCTTCCCAATGCCGTCAGCCGAGTAACGGTTCGATTAAATAGAATTATAACGCCTGCTGACGCGGATGGCTGCAGTCGGTGTCAGCTGCCGCTGGGACTGTCACAGAGTCTGTCGAGCCTCTATTACAGTAACTAACCTAACTTTAGGCAAGGGTTTCGCCTTTCTAGTTAGTAAAACTGCATTGTCCAGTATTTTACATGCAGTGAACGAAAATGCACACTACAATATCAGTATATGCAACCATAGCAAGAGGATTAACCTGGTCGTGGATGCAATCTGGGATTTGGGTATGTGTGTCTATGGGTCTTGCCTTTCCAAATTCCAGTCAGCCGTTCTTGAAAATTCCCCGTTTCCCCACTTATTTTTTCTAACCGAAACATGAAAATGTGAGATTTGTCCGTTCACAGACTGTTTTTAATGCTACAGCTACGATTGTTAATAAACCTGGCTGGCATGTCATCATTCAATGTAAACGTTTTAGGTTTGTTAAAAATTACACAATACCGTGTTGCCACGGAATTTTTTGATGCACGAATTTTGAACACCAGCAGATCTGCACTCTAGTATACATAAGTTTTTATCATTGAATATATTTAAAAAAAATCTAATAATAGATCAGATTAAGTTGCACTGCTTCGTGTGAATAGCACATTTGATAATAATAGTACTCGCTAAAAACAAATTAAACATTTATTTTTGACATGTTACTTTACCGTTACCGTACACTTTTCTCGAGAATGTATAATAATATACAACATTAATTATTAGAGCAAGAATAAAGGAACATATACTGTGCTCTCTGGATAAGACAATACTGATAAGTGGAACTTCTGATAACTAGAAAGTTTGATAAGAAAAGATTCACTTATGTGAGTTCGAGTTATCTGGAGTGCACTGTATTTTACCAATGCAAACAGGTAATTATGTGGAAGCAAATTAAAAGTTGGCCAACGTATTGGATTGGGATTTTAGTCTGACTGAATCAACATAACAAGGTTTTCTTGTATTTCTTTTCCATTTAGCCAGCCGTACACTTGGTGATAAGTCCCATAATCCAATATCTAAACTGAATTAATTTGCACAGTGTTGAGTTAGTTAACTCACATTTAGGCTCAGTTTCCTAAATTCAACTTTGCTTATTTGCAGGAACTTTGGAAAGAGGAAATTGGAGAGTTCTATTTAACAGTGCTATTAATAGGACAATGGGTCACCTGACATAAGATGGCGCCTGACTTTGTTCTGCCCCATTCTGTCCTGTGCGACATCTACTGGGAAGTTGTACCTCACTTCGAGTTTCAAATGGATGTGTGCATCTGATAGCTTTGTGTATCAAAATGCACAGCAGTGCTATTAATAGGACAATATGTTAACTGACACAGTAGTGGAGAAGATGTCTAACTTTGTTCTGCCACATTAGTTCCGTGAGGCTTCTGCTGGGAATATGAACATCACTACATGTTTTGAAATGGATTTGTGCAATCGATCGATTTGTGCATCCAAATGCACATCATTCCGTCATTATGTTTCAAAGTAGGAGTACATAATAAAATGTATGCTTTCTTATGCTCATCATGTTTGAATTGTGTTCTACAGCATATTCTTCAAAAATTGTTGAAACAAGTGTGTTAAATGGACTATACTGAGAGTAGTGTATAAAAAGGTGTCAACAAAGTTGCTTTTATAATAATTTTGAATACTCATAAAATATAAATGTTCCACAACATTCAAAATGATTTAGGGATCTTGAGCTAAATACACCATGGCAATGATGACTGAAAACAGTGTTTTAAAATATGCGTTACTTTTAAAAACAAATGCAATATCTTTTAGTCTAAATGATGGGCAGAACAAATAATTATACACTCCCAGTACAAAATAAAACATGTTTTTATACTGATGCAATATACAGTGCAACACGCTTATAACGAACTACTTTGTGGGTAGCTAACGAGTTCGTTATAACCGTGAATTCGTTTTATCCGTGTAGGCGTTTACCCGCTAGGTGGCAGTGTTGTTAAACTATTCGCCAGGTGTCTATCAAACGCAAAAATATTTTGATGTGTAACATTTATTTAGATGACACATAAAACAGTTACTAATGTTACTATTAAGTGTAGATATACTATAAGATCGCAGTCCACCCTCTGTGAAAAAGTAACGAAATACTTTTTTGTATTTTAATATTTTGTCGACAATAATGTTATTATGCCCATTATAAATCTACATTTTCAAATTAAACCTTATGTAGATAGGAAAGTACATAACCACCTCTGCTATTTTAATATGGTAATTTTTTCGGGTGATGTATAATGTATTTATACTGCTTATGGAAATAGCAGCTGGATTTATGATGCAAATAAAATGGTTTCATTATTGAATGTTTCTCGGCTTCAGTAAGTTTCTGTTATCTAAACGTTTAATTAAAACCTCACTTCAAAATGAATAGCCAGATGTGCCTAATGAAAAAGGAACGTGATAGTACCATAGTTTTTATATTCCAACAAAACAATGCCAATCATTCAATATGACATCGGCGTTCATTCTTCGTTTATTCCATATATTTTCCTTTTTTTCTTTGCTGAATCTGTGACATAAACGACTCATTCGCATGGCGGTATCTAATCCAAATATACACATGTTGATGACGCATTTCTTGCATCTATTAACTCGGCGTAGCTAATCGAAATCTGACGGACAGTCCCGAATATTCATGAGCATGCCTTATACGGATCGTGAAGGTGGGGCCAAAGTGGAAACTCAGCGTACGCGCAGATATTTTTTCGATATATTGTCACGGTCATTATTGATTAATAAAACATAATTCTAATGAAATAAAGGCATAGCATTACATGAAATAATCATATTAACAGGACTGTGTAATAATTACGTACATAACAAAGATACTAAAATTCTCAAAGAATCGCTTTAACGCGTGGCTGTCGTAAATTATGACTAGTTTAGTCTATCATTAGGTAAATTTTCGTATTGAAGTGTGTGGGTGTAGTAAATTATTGCTACTTTAGTGCATCATGAAGGAAATGTCTTAGTATTTTATCGTTTCAATACGATGTTGGTAGTCCGTCGTATCCGACGATGGCGATGCTGTTAGTCAGCTGTGGTGTGTGTCCCCAAGTGGCTATGTAGGCCAATTCTGGACCCACATTGTCTCTTGCAAGGCGGGCAAAGGAAGCCCGTTGTGGCTGGTGCTGACGATGCTGCTGCCCGGTGTTGTCTGTCCCTGGCATATTGCAGGCGTTGACAGCGTCTTTCGCCAAAGGTCTAGCTGGCAAGCAGTCCTGGTGAGAGCTCACCATTGACTTAAGTCAGCTACTGCGCTCTCGGGTTCTTTTGGACGGATGCCACTGTACTGGAGGTTGGCTTTGATGCAGTCCTTGTATCGCTTGCGGGAACGTCCCTGATGTATGTGGCCTTCAGAGAGCTCGCAGTGGAGAAGCTGTCGGGGGATCCTTGTCTCATCCATACGGATGACTTGCCCGGTCCATCGTAGCTGGGCTCTCATAATCACCACCTCGATGCTAATGGTCTGCGTTCTCTCAAGTACCCCAAGGTTTGGCACCCGGTCTTGCCAGCGGATATGGAGTATAGACCTGAGGTTGCGCGTGTGGAAATCTTCCAGCTTCTTGATGTGGCGACTGTAGGATGTCCATGTCTCACAACCATAGAGAAGAGATGAGAGGACGACGGCTCTATATACCAACAATTTAGTTGACAGCCGGATGTGGTGGTGACTCAACACCTTGGTGTGCAAGCAACCAAGTGCCTGGCTGGCCCTGCCGATCTTTGCTTCGATCTCTTTATCCAAGGACCCGTCACTTGATATAGCGCTGCTAATGTTCTAGAAGTTCTCCAATGCCTTTAGCTGTGTGCCATCGATGGAGACTGTGGGACCAGGTGCTGTGGTGTCAGGGGCAGGCTGACGGAGGACCTCCGTCTTACCAAGACTGATAGTTAGGCCAAACAGTTTAGACGCCTCTGCAAACTTATTGAGTATGGGCTGCAGATGACTCTCCTTGTGTTCCATATGACGATAGTTGCACCCAAAACACAATTGTTTGTAATAAACTATGAGGTGTAAAGTCACTAGGTGGCGCTTCTTGGTAGGAAAGATAAACAATACGCCGTTAAAAATATTGTGAACAAAAGTGAAACAAATGAAAAAAAAAGTGAAAAAAGGCTACAAAATGTGAAAAATCCCCCACCTCTAGCACCTGTTCAGTTATAGGTACTCGAAGACGAACCGGATGTAGGTTATGAAACAAATTAAAAAAATGTGATAACGTTCAAATATTGTGTTTAGTTCGTTTTTTCATACTGTATACCTCAATAAGAAGCTATTGACCCTTTCACCACCCCCCTCCTATAATTACACACGCACACGCACTCACGCACCCACTAAGAGGTGTTGATGAAGCCACCAACCCGCCAGACTCGCCTGCCTGTACCACGCCCGTGTCACACCACCAGGGGGCGCTAGCTACTTCCGGTCACTTGCCCATCAGTCCGTAGAGGCGTTCACTAACCGAAATTGAGTCAGCTTTTCACTCCCTGATTTCATGACTCCTGATTTACATATCGAGGTAGACCTATTAACTATTGTGGTTCTGAATAGAATCAGAACAAGGAGCACATCTGTTAGTACCACGGGAAATTCGGCGACCAGTCTCGATGCTGGTGCACGGACCACCCTGCCTGCGGTACCGTTCGAACCTTCCAAGAGGTCGACACACTGACGCGAGGGGAGGTGAGTAATCGGTGTCGATCGTATCTGGCTCGCTTAAAGAACAAACGAAACGACTCCTCTTCACGGCCGAATACTTGGTAGACTGTGGTTCCGCGGTCTCTGTTTTACCGCAGAGACACCGGAGGAAAAATGTAATCCCAAATGGTGTGTTGGGATTGGGAGAGCCGTATCTGCCTTTTTGGTCAAGGCACCTACGAGAAGTTGGTGATCCGTCCTAACGATCATCGGTTGACCTTCTAGATAGGAGCGGAATTTATCTATCTCATAGGACATTGCGAGTAGTTCTCTGTCGGTGGCTGAGTAGTTGCGTTGCGCTTTGTTAAGCTGTTTACTCCAGAAGCTTAATTAACGGCTTCCCCGTTCCCCGTTGTAATTGTACCAGCACGGCTACACACCGCAACATTGGATGCATCACATCAGATTTCTGCCTGTATATTCGGAAGTGGACGAACCAGAAGGGTTGTGCTTGCGATCGCTTCATTAGTTGCAGCAAACGCGCGATCGTGTACCGGAAGCCAAGAGTCCTCAAACTCATTTTGTTGGGACATGTTCTTGAGTTGAGTAAGAGTCGTCATCTTCCCAGATGCATGTTGAACGAACCGGTGAAAAAACGCACAAATACCCACGAAGCGCTCAAAGTCTTTTGGTGTTTTAGGTACAAGGAATCTTTTCATGGCTTCCACTCCTCCGTGTTACTTACCGTGTTAATTTTCTTTCTTTCACCAACCACAGTTAGTTGGTAAAGGTGGCGGGGTGGGTTTCCTCTTATCGGATCATTTTAATGTACATTTATTCCCTTTATATTCCAGCTTTGGGTTAATGTGTTGACATTTGTTATTCTTCTTCCGGATTTTCACTTCAAATCTTAGTCAACACCCCACCCTCATCTTCTGATGTCATCATCCGAGACAGTGCGACACAGCGGGAAGCGTACCGAGATGTGCTGAACCGCTGTTCCGGCAAGAATCCTCAAACAACACCCCCTCGTCTTCCGATTTCAAGATACGAGACAGCGTGACGAGACAGCGCAACACGCGAAGCGTACTGAACCGCTGATTAATCTTCCGGAATTCACAAACGTTAAAAAGTATACTACTACATTACTACGGTAGGTAATACTGCTGCTGCCGTTGCTGCTACTACAACTACTAAGGTTATTAATATTACATTACCGGGTAATGCAGATTATGCACAACGCACAGCGATGCGATCACTTGGCATGCTCAGCTCTTTGTATGTGCAGCGCCAACTGTCAGAATTGTGAAGACGGTCGCATCAAAATGTTTACTGATCACTGGGACCAATCTGTCGTGCAATGGCAAAAAGGGTGCAAGGGACATCGAGGTACTTTTGAGATATCGGACAAAACGCGTTTTTCTTTTGCGCACTTTTGCATATTACGGCTCAGCAATTATTCAGTTGCATGAACTACTTGACTATGTGAATTTATAAGAATGACTAGTATTCCTGGTTTTGCAGAGTATTTGGTAACTTAGTGTCACTTATTCCCTTTTGTCATTGTATTACGCGATCGCTATCGAAACAATTCTATGACAAAAGGAAGCAAGTGCTATTAATTTAAATCATGTCAGAACGAATTACAACTGCAGCTGGCAATGGTGTGTGTGTATACCAAAAATTCTAAAGCTGCATACGCTAATTTAAAATTTCGAAATGTTAAAATAAAGGATACTATGCACGCAACCAGGGGTCGACACTTTCAGGAGACCGGCTTTGCCTTTGGTCTGCGCGCCTTGTGCATATCTGGTCTGCGTATACTGCTATTTGGAGTATTATATATACAAAATGTGTGTGTGTGTGTGTGTGCGTGTGCGTGTGCGTGTGTGTGACCCTGTGACTGATATGTGACTAGCATTAGCCCTAGTCTTTTATAGTAATTTTCCATTATAACGGTATGATGTGAATATACGTTAAACAATTGTAACCCGTTTATAGAATCACATAAATTGCACTTTATAGCGCTGCCTTGGCAATTCCTTATCTTTGTTGTAGTCACTCTGCGCAAGTACGGCTGCGCAGACAAAGATTTGTTGTCATCCTTTTCCCGCGTAGCCTGTCTTTCCGGCTGGAAACCTTTGTTCTTTTGTCTCGATCTCGTTTTGTATTGCCAGGGAGACATGCACGTTTGGGAATGCATCATTGTTATGATATCAAAGTTCTGAGTAGCAATCGCCGTTTCGGCTGTTTTCAATTTTGGTTTAAATTAAACAGTCATCAATTTTAGTTAGTCTGCCATAAGGCGCTATTTCTCAGTTGTTCTCTGTGAATAAACCGTTTAAATATATTATGTTTGCCTTAGTGAAATTCGATTCGTTTGGGGACCCGAGGAATGCCGCAGGTCACACACACACACGCACGCACGCACGCACGCACGCACGCACGCACGCACGCACGCACGCACGCACGTACACAACACACACACAAACACATACATATAGTGTCAAGTAATCACTCATCCATCAAACCGCGAAATATATTTGCAAAATTCATGGTACCGTTTTCTCCCGCTTCACCGAGTAAGAGAGCCGTGCACTGATTGGATGTTTTGTCCTCAGACCTGCCACATTTTTTTGGTTGCAATCTGTATTTTTGACCTAAAATTCTGTAAGAATATGTATCAATCATATATGCATATATGACGCACATACCACAACAAGTATTTAATTTTATTACTCATACATTATACCCGACAAACAACATTTATCACTGTGACTCAGCATGCAATGTAGATTTAGCCAGTCTCAGCATCTCAGCTGACACAGCCGACTGGTGGCAGGGGCTGTCGATGTCCAGTTTCTACTGAAGGTACGCAGTCATGGTGACCGCATTTAAGCTGTGGCGTGCGTCTGTGTGTATTTTCCGCAAGATGGAAAACAGCCTCTCTACATCAGCATTTCTGCGTGGGAGGCAGAGAAGCGGTGCCATCACCTTTGCCAACAGCGGGAAGCGGAAGGCTTGCAACGTACGGCGTCTTAATTGAGAGAATCTCAGACGAGACGTGGTCGATCTGCCGCCCTTGGCCATCCTTCTCCAGCACGATGGCGTCATCGTGCTGGATGGAGCGATCGTCGAAGTTGATGGTGCGCAGGTCAACAACGTTACGTGTGTGCCGATTAGCTGTACGTTTCCCGCCGTTGATGGATAATGCCATATTTAAAGCCTGACATTAACATACAAGTTCGCCAGGTGACCGACCAAAGATGTGCAGCTGAAAAATAGAATAGTGGACTGTTTCCCTCGTGCGAATGCAATAGACGCTGACGCGCCGCGCCGCGCCGTCTTGCAGTCGTTGTGTATAGCCCGCCATGCAGTGGCCGTTGCTAGGATATACGAGACTAGATGTAATTCGTAATCGTCCCAGTAATGATAATTGTCTTTAGTTTCACCTCTGACATGTGAACCGATGGATAAGGAGTGCAAATCAAATTTAAATGATGCATCTTAAGATATGGGAATAACAGGCTTTATCGAGCGCCATCTTGCAAAATGACGGATATTTCAAAAAGTCAACGAAAGTCAAAAGTAATATATTTTAAATCATCGCATCTAAAAAACTTACATTTTGACGTCAACTTTGTGGTTCTAGGTTATGCAGTTTTTGAAATATAGAAATAGTACTTTTTACGGACGCAGTTTAAAAATGGCAGATATATGAATGTCACTGAAAAACATTTTTGAATTCGATATCAACCAAGCTGTTCAAAAGCGTAAACTTTGACGTGACGTAGTTGTTAATATATCGTGACATTTGTATTAATGACCGCCATCTTTAAAAATGGTGGATGTAAATATGGAGCAGTCCAAATGTAGCAAATTTGAAATCGTTGATCTGTAATCATCTGTACATAGACACACACATTATAGCTCTGTGTGACGTAGTTATTAATATATGAGGACATTGATTGTGGCGGCCATTTTAACAAATCCAACATGGCCGCGTTACATGCTTGTGGTCAAATCGAAACATTGGTTTTTGGGTTCCTCATGCCAAACGTTTCAAAAATATATATAGGTATGCTAATTTCCACAAAAAACAGCGAAACATATAGTGAACACGACTACATGCATGCAAATTTGCTTACACCCACCCATGGAGCAATTAACCAGTGTTTATACATTTTGTAACCTAGTGAAATGGTCCGCATTTAATTGTCTCTGGCATAGGCGTTGGAACGGAAGGGGGCTGTGCCTCTCCAATATTTGTTGAATTTTAGGATGCTTTCGGTCAGCTTCAATATCTCCCTGAAACCAACATTGATCAACATTACACCTTCTACTGAAGTCCAACAGCAGCGAAGTGCCGAGGTTCCAGCTTACTCCCACACTCATTCACCACGTTCTGACACCAATGGATTCATACAAGAGAAAGGGTAAAAGTGTCAGTAATACTGAAAGTGGAACTTCCCACGATTTTTGGGTGCCTAGTTAGTAGTTCTTCCATATATAGATAGGCATGTGTGAGAGCGAGAGGCAGTCCCCAGTATTTTGATAGGGAGTTGGATATATGTTTAACCATAAATAATTTGACAAGCTGGGTGCATTTGGGTTTTTGATGAGCCTTAAGGGAGTGTAGTTGAAGGTTTCTTGCGAGGTTCAGTGACTGTGCAGCTAAAGGGTTTTGGTGAACCTCAGCCCCAATACTCACCACATATTTATTCGCATTTTACAAGTTAATTAATTTTAAAACATTTTCAAGCATATAGCATGTAAACATAGGATACAAACTCACTGGGTGGAATAAATATATTCTAACACCTATGATATACATACATGAAATACATGTATATAATATGTATATATATGTATGTGAGTGTATGCACATATATAATGCTTATATTATGTGTTATGTATGGATGCATTGTTGATAAACTATGTACACATCTTAAATGTGAAAACAGACATGTGTAAATATGTGTGTATATAGCTGTATATTTATGAAATAAAATACATCACGTCATCCAACTACTTTTTATTGTGCACATATCATATTACATATATGTATATATATATATATATAATGTTAATAATCCATTAGTCACCATCACCCAGTTAATATGTATAAAAGGAAGAACAATCTTCTGAAGAAATTTCATTTGTCACTCAAGCGCGCTACTCCTGTAACATTCCCTACTGTTATAACGCGCACTGGTTAAGCTAAACACGTGTCAGTGCTGGCCGTATTACATATCGTCAGACCTTGGTAATATATTGGAAACAGTAACTACTATTAACAGCTACGATTACTGATAGAAATACATTGATGTGTTGTCCACCTTCAGTTACTCAATGCACTTGTGGCTTGTACACTGTGTAGTCATTCCTAGGCAATTCTACGGTAGATATTCAGCAGTATAAACAAGTAATAACATGATATTATAATCTTCATTGCTAACGACCACATGCTAGATATGATAATTGTTAATAACCATATATGAGATATGTCGACATTGATACCTTTATATTAGATACATTCATTGTAAATACATTCATAAATGTTACAGATTTTCATTAAACATTTTACGTGCATAATTAATAACAATATATCTGTCAGATGTCTACCATGAAATATTAGTGATATACATGATTATAGTGTTGTTATAATGCTATAATCACAGTATACAAATGCACAAGTTTGTGATCATCGATTGTTAATCACGTATACAGGGTGCAAACAAGTGTGGATTTCTGATCCGCCAAAACAAACATTGCATGCTCTAACTGCGACAGGTTTGTTCACCATAAATCTATCATCAGCGCAACAAACTTGCTTAATACATGAATTATAATTACTGCCAACGTTGTGTTTCACTGCAGTGAAATCACAGTACCGACATTGTTATATGAACTATGAACAATTACACCATCATCAATTAATTGTGCAGTGTTTAACCAACCGCGGATTGATTAATTAATATTTATATATATATTATATACGAGTACCATGTATGTTATGTTCTCCGATTAATCTATATATCGTACATACATCTCACTGAAAAATTTGGCAATGTTAATCTAAAGTTCTGTCTGTAAAATATGCACACAACATTACCCAGCTGACAAACCATTAGGAGGTCAAAGTAGAGCGGTCAAACTGGCAGAGATAAAACTGAGTCAAAATGACGGAGGGCAAAAATACAATAAGGTCAACTGATGTCACACCTGGTAAATGTTTACTTATTGTGTAATTTTTGCATGTTCACACCCTGCACTCGGTTACAACACATTATAAATGTTTCCATATAATAATAAATGCAATTAACATTTAAAAAATCAGACTGATAACATTCGGACTGGATATCTTAGAAGTTAACAAACTGCTTAGTTTTCATTGCTGCCATTTGATCGACATCTGCCAGCTGATTTTGCATATCATTTTTCTTCTATTTTCACCTCTGCAATGTTTCCAAGGAAGCCCAGTTTTGATAATCTTCTGACAACTGCAGCAGAGTCAGTCTACATGTTCAATGTACAAAAACTTGCATATTCTAATCTTAATCAGATCTAACTCAGCTGGTTGAAATCAGAAAGAGAAGCCAATCGAAATCAGAAAGAGAACATAGTCACACCTTGCTTGACAATTACCTCAATATCGCCCTGTTAGTCTGAAATTATTTTTGTAACACCAAAATAGAGGAAATTAGCCAGACTAATACAATCACCTCAGTACTCAGGGGTCTGTTTCATCACAATAGTGAGCTTGCAAGAAAAATCCGTTGTTAACAGATCCCGTTGCTAAACTAAAGGCACTTTAAAAATGCAAAAAATCCACTGCTGTTTCACAGAGGAGACTATTTCCGTGACACACCAGCGAAAGTGTCCCGGGGGGCGTGTCCTAGTGTTGACAGTTTTAAGTATACAATTTAATGAGCGAAATCGATTAAGAGCAAAATCGGGATAATGAGAATGTTACTGAAATGAGCCACTTGATAAGAATGTATGATAAGAATGTTGGTGAACTTTGGCCCAGTTCCGATGGCGACCTCCAATGAGGCTCCACCGTCGAGGTTGACCCGGCGTCTCACATTTCGTCCTCATGCCACGTCATTGACGCCATCGTCATATTGGTAGCCTCGGGGCGTCGGTATCGCAGCGTCGCGAGCGCGCGGTCGAGCTCCTCCTTTGTGTCGAAGATGCGCACGTTGAACGGGCTGCCCGGCACGTCCCGGTCGGACCAGCGCACGTGCACGGCGTACTCGCCCACCTCCGTTGGGTCATACCGACACAGGATGGTGCGGTCTCGCTGGCTCTCTCGCTGCATCTCAACGCGGAAGGCACCTGTCGAAGGACACCACGGGAGGATCAAAAGGACATACGGGGACAGATTGCTATTTCACTCTAGAAACTATGAGGGACATAGCACTGTTTTACTCAAGATGATATGGGGGATAGATAAGTATTTTATTCAAGAAAATATGGGGGACAAAGCACTATTTTACTCAAGAAAATATAGGTGGGAGATCATAATAGTAACGGAAATATGGGGAACAGATCATTATTTTACTGAATAAAATATGGGAGATGGAGCCTTATTTTACTCAAGAAAATATGGGGTCAGATCAAATCATTTACTCAAGAAAGGATGGAGGACAAATCAGTATTTTACTGAAGAAATATGGGGGATAGATAGATCACTATTTTACTTGCTGGTGAGAGATCACAATTTTGCTTCCAGGAGGACAGATCACAATTTTGCTTCTTGGGGGACAGATCACTACTGTACTTCCCAAATGTTTTGTTGCATGTATGGTTTCAATGACTATTGCAAGTTACTTTTTACATTGGGAACAATTAATTTACCCTACCCGGTGAGAAGTGGTAGCATGGAAGAGATAGTTTCTATGTTCATATCATGTCGAAGATAAGAGTTGCGAACAATTAATTTACCCTACCCGATGTGAACCCTTTGGGAAATAAAAACACAACTTTTCTGTTATGGGGTCATAGAAAAAGCTCTGAAAGTTTGACACCTGTGACAAAAACAGTTAACATACGCCTGCTCGATTATAGGTAGATATTTTGTGAGCCAGTGTGACTTGACGTACCTTTGGGTCCGCGTACCCTCACTGTCAACTGCCCCGCCCCTGCACCCCGAGTCTCACAGATGAAGTGGCTCCGGTACGTTGCTAGGATACCATGCTCCACACCAGGACCAGAGACCTTCACCTTGCTGGCGTCTGGTGCTCCGGACACTTTCAGTTCAAACGGACTTCCTAGAGACAGAAGGTCGGTGTAATGTTTGGACAATAACTACAGCAATAACTAAATTACAGTAAACAGACATATGAAAGATATTGTATGCAGATATCAGTTCATATTGTTCAGTTTCACAGCAAGCACCCAACCATAAGTTATGATTGCCATGTCTGTATCACTAATGCCATGCCTGTATCACTAATGCCATGTATGTATCACTAATGCCATGCCTGTATCACTAATGCCATACCTGTATCCCTAATGCCATGTCTGTATCACTAATGCCATGCCTGTATCACTAATGCCATGCCTGTATCACATCACTAATGCCATGCCTGTATCATTAATGCCATGTCTGTATCACTAATGCCATATCTGTATCACTAATGCCATGCCTGTATCACTAATGCCATGCCTGTATCACATCACTAATGCCATGCCTGTATCATTAATGCCATGTCTGTATCACCAATGCCATGTCTGTATCACTAATGCCATGTCTGTATCACTAATGTCATGTCTGTATCACTAATGACATGTCTGTATCACTAATGTCATGCCTGTATCACTAATGACATGTCTGTATCACTAATTACATGTCTGTATCACTAATGTCATGTCTGTATCACTAGTGACATGTCTGTATCACTAATGTCATGTCTGTATCACTAATGCCATGTCTGTATCACTAATAGTCTTGTAAACAGCTGCTAGAAATTGTCGCACAAGGAGAAGCATGACTAGGGCTAAAAGTGATGTTGGAAGACAACAGAAGATGGAGCCACTGGAATGGCCCTGGCTGCAAGATATATCGTATTCGTTCCATTAACAAGAGCAACTTTGCCCTAATTACCACACACCCCTTTTTTAGCAGCATCTGACACCGTGACAGCGATCTCCAATGCCAACCTTGACTGTTGAATCCATTATTAAGTTACCCAGTATCACATACTGTTCTCTTTATAAACAACAGCCATCCTATTTGTTTAGTCTCCTTCGTTTTTCCGATATCCCCAGGAATCACAACAACTTTTTGTTCCAAAAAGCAAGCTCAACATTGCCAAACATACTTTTCTGTAGCTGCATCCAAAATTTTGAATCAACTCACTATTTACTTTAAAATCATCTGAAACTATAGCTACCTTTCGTAAAAACTCAAGAATTATTTATTTGAAGTATTTTTACATCTGTTTCTCCTTTCAACGTTTCACCAATATGCCTTGTATATTTCATTTGTACACCTAATTTGTTTGAGAAAATCCTTTTGACTTTGACTAACCATAGTGATCATCTCAGAATTACATATATCCATAAAACTGTGGGAAAAAGACCCCCCCCTTGTATGCATCAGGTTTGACCACCCCCCCACCACATCTATACAGTCTATATAATTTGCATACAGTACAATGTACCCCACCCATACCACTGGTAAGTACACAATCACTATTGTTGTTATCCCGCCTTCCTCTCTTTGGGGGGAGGGGCAACTCACAATATATATGTAAGACACAAGGACCAAATGTTACGAGATGGAACAATGTTCAAGGAAATATTTGTACATACACATTATAACACATTTAGGCAGAAATTCAGTAACTGTTTCTTTAATATCTAACAACATTGTAACACACTCCAGATCAACTCCCACCCCTGAATCAATATTTGAAAATGTCTGCAATGACAGTCACATGAAGGTATGTAACAAATAATGTTATTGCATGATATTTGAAAAGGATATATAATGCCAACCATCATTATCATGTTTATTTTATTTATTTACCAGTATTTTTATAATCCGTACTCATGCTATGACCCCCTTTTGCATGGTCTGTATGAACAGGTAGATTCAACAAATGTAAATGACCCCTTAACTTCACGATAATTATGTTTTATACCCAAGCGACCCACCAGTTTGCTATAACATACAAATAGAACATTTTACATCAATAACTGATTTGTCATGTGACCTGCATAGCAAGGTGGGTATTAATAAGTTGTAAAATTGTTAAATAGGGTGCTGCATCTTTTTGGATTCCACAAATCACGAGCTTTAAAATGATACCTCATTTGTTGAAATATCTTCAGTACTTTTTGATTTATTACTAAGATTGAAGCAAACTTTAAAAGCAACGTTTTGAGAAATGAGGTAATTTAACTCGTATGTGTCTTTTGTTTTTTAATCTATGGGTTCGTAAATGCAGTAATTTATTAGCTTTTGATTGTCAAGAAAAAGAAACCGGACATTGAAAGATAACGTTATAATTACTATGTATTTCTGCTAAAATCACAAAATTGATGGAATAAATTGACATAGACAGCAATTTTGACTCGTTTTCAGAATAGGCCTATACACCTTATACCCATTCTGTATGGCGGGTCACATTTTTGTGAGCATCACCAACTGCTGGGAACGTTGTACTTACCAGGTACGTGTTCACCCCCATATTTCACCTGCAGGATATGACGCCCTGGCTCCTGGGGTTTGATGTTGAGGGTAAAGGTTCCATCGTGATGGTCATAGAGCTGACAGAAGGCTACCTTTGTTGGCCCAGTGCAGTGGGCTGTCAGTTCACCTGTACACAAACACACTCATTGTGATCAGTGAAGATATCCTACGCAATGTATGGAAGTCAGCGGAATCAAACCTAGCAAAACCTCCGTCAAGCCATCAGAAAACATGTGTTGGGTTCGGACATTCTGTACTATTTTTTGTTGAAATTCTTGTCACAAAAGTGTTTCTTTTAAAGTGACAACTGTATGTGGGAATGTTTGATTTATGAGATGTCACGCAGCAGTAGTAGTGTAATTCACTTATATAACCGTTATCAACATTATTGGCAAAGCTTGACAGAGGTGACGTGCAAAAATTTGATAGGCATAGGCAAAGGTAGGCATTAGGCAAACCGCGACGTATTGGATACGTCAATTAACTTCAACAGTCACCATTGTACCACCCTTGAGAACAGTACAGACACCCGCCCCACATGTATCCCAATTATAAGACAAACCTAGTGATTTAAGGGAATCCCAACATTCTCATGAGTGGCTGAGTGGCATAGCGTGTTCAAATAATGACTTCTCCTTCATGATCGTTACACGTAATATAGGCAAACTTGTTAGCAGGAACAAAAGACGTGTCAAACACTCCAGCAAATGATCACTGGCTGAGTTTAACGTGGGCATTTTGCAAAACGATCTGCCAGGGGTATGGAGACTGATACAATCAGCCGAGTCCCCGCAAAGATGCATTCAGCTAACAGAAGGCTACCTTCGTTGGCCGAGTGCAGTGGGCTGTCAGTTCACCTTTACACATGGCGAGTGTTCATGAACACTAGAGGGCACCACTAAGTACACTACACACTAGAGGGCACTGCTAAGTACACTACATGCTAGAGGGCACTGCTAAGTACACTACACGCTAGAGGGCATTGCTAAGTACACTACATGCTAGAGGGCACCAATAAGTACACTACACACTAAAGGGCACCACTAAGAACACCATACATTAGAGTGTACCACTGAGTTTCTCTACATAAACTACTGTCTAGAGGGTATTACAAAGTATATGCTATTGCGTAGATGGCACCACCGAGTTATCTGTATACACAAAAAGGGGTTCATTGAATACACTACACTAGATGGCACCACTGAGAAGTCTATATAAAGGGTAACCACAGTTTTCACTAGAAAGCACCACCAAGTATGCATCCAAAAATGTTACTAAACTATTGAAGGCGACTGTGCATATATCTTAAACTATTCACAGAATACAGTTACGAACATCAATGAACTTCATTTGCAATGTGGTGTGCGTCTTTAGGCATATCAACTCGATCAAACTAATGCTGTGTTCACACAGAAAAGCTTAACTGGTTTAGTTTTAAATCGGTTTATGACATACAATTGTTCAAAACGTCACACATCCTTTTTGCAACAGTTCCAAGCTACGTAACTGTCAAGGTCACACTTAAAGTTAACCCACTTAGGTCAGGAGGTTAACCGGCTTAGGGATCATCTCAGAACGTTGATATCTGACAGCCAATAAAATAACTTTCATTTGGGAGGGTCAGGAGTTTCATCTGGTGTTGGACATTGGTATTTTACACTTCGGATCAATATTGTTAATATACTGATATCATCATATCAATGTTTACAAATTTTCATCTGAGGAGGGTTGGGGGGCTGAGGCCAGGTCAGAGTAATTTCATCTGATATCGGACATCAACATTCTGGGATGATCCCTTAATTCTGTATGAATACAGCATTATTTTAGACACTGAACACACATGGACTGGCCTACAGATGGCGCTAGTTGACATACCAGGTCCTGCCTGTCGCGCATCGATCGTGGACTTGATTTCGCGTCCTATGATGCCCATCTTCAGTCCGTCACCGGTGCAGTCAACCTTCGACGCGTCACTTGACGCATTGATGCTCACCTTGAAGGGTGACCCTCTCACCTGGCGGTCTGACCAGGTGATGCTCAACAGGTAGGCACCTGGGGGAAAGGTTTAAAAGTGATGTTGGAAGACAACAGAAGATGGAGCCACTGCATTGGTCCTGGCTGCAACGTATATATCAGCATTAAAACGTATAATTAGTTGTAATAAAAACAATGGAATTAGAGTAACAACAATGATAATGATTATATTTTATGGCATTTAATTGAGTAAAGGCCACATTAAATTGTTACTAAATACTTGACATGTTACACAAATATGCCAATAAATTTCATCAAGAGGAAAATACATATTTATTCGCATGTTACAAGTTAATTAATTTAAAAAAAATTTCAAGCATATAGCATGCAAACATATTTTACAAACTCATTGCATAAGACTTATTTTTTAAATGGGACATTCAAATGTGCAAAAGTTGAATAAAAATATGCCATGCCTTCCCTAATAAAGAACACGAGAAACCTGTCAGTGTTTCACACTACAGTCCGTACTGTCCTGAATGGCAAGGTGACCTTATTAGCAGGATTAATTTGATATACTTTACTGTAATTTGGGACTGTCCTAGGTTGCCCTCAATCGTGAGGTGGCTGTAGGGGGCCTGTAAGTGTCACAATACATGGTGAGATTCCACGCGAGTGGAGCTGACTGGCGAGCGAGACATGAAGTAACTCGGCGCCTGCCTAGGGAATGAGAAGTTTTTTGTTTTGGGGTGTAATCACATGAATGACATATAAAGACTGATAATAGTTCTGGTTTCTGACCGATACAATTAAACTAAAGCACGAGAATTTTGTAAGTACACTTTTTACGGTAATCGTTTTAGCAGTGGTTATTGTTGGATACCAGGTTAATGTAAGGCTAATAAAATGCATTTTTACCATGAACAAAATCACCTACAACAGTTTCCCCACCGCAATGACTGCTTAGGTAAACAGAACAGTGTTAAAGAGATCGGTTGTATATCTCATGTGGCTGTTGTATCCCCGAATGAAGCACAAACTACCTTACGTCAAGTTACGACATAACCACATTGCCCAAGCAATATTACAGGTATCTAACCACTGCAAAACTTGATTACTGTAACATTGTTACTTACAAAACTTATCCCACCTGTATTTTTCCAACAGTCGGAAACAGGAACATTCGTCCGTCTTCTGTGTCATTCCTGTGATTATACCCCAAATGAAAATATATATTCTATTCCGTCCCTATGCAGGTGACAGCGTAACGGATGTCGCCAGCTGACTCCAAACTGAAAACAAGGCGCGAGACTTACAGGCCTTATTACTGAGGTGTCCATAAGGCAAGGTTCAGCTGTAAATGTCACGTCAATGATACTATTCTCCAAAAATCCAATTATTGGACAAAACATATTGTACAAGTTTATCAAATAATGCACTCACCAGGCATGATAGGAACATAGGTACACCTGTACTTGTTGACACCTACGGGCGTGACGTGGATGTCAATGTCAGTGGTGACACCTGTCAACTTGACACTTGGCACACCTGGAATTGAGAAAGTCATGTTACTCTCAACTCATGTTACTCTCAACTCAAGTTACTCTCAACTCAAGTTACTCTCAACTCACATTACTCTCAACCATTCTCGCAAGGCTGGTATTTGGCTAACCTACTCCTGGTAGATATCCTACGCAATGTGTGGGATTTCACTGAACTTAGATATATGCCAAAATAAATAAAGAAAAACATTGTTTATGCACAATAAACTTTGTAAGACATACATTTTATCTGCATAAAGATTGTGAATTTAAATGTACAGGTGAAAACACTATTGCTAAATATAATTACATGAAAGTGTATATTGTATAATACAGGAAATATATGCATGAATAAAAAATGACTATCATTAATAACCTAAAACTGTACATAGAATATTGGGAAAATAAACAGCACAGATAAAGTAAAATTATATAAAAACTTTTTCTTACAAAAAATGCTCATAAAATGACATTTTAAACCCATGACGGAAACACCCCTTCACCACTGTCCCCGGGGTAATTACCTGGTCCCGCATCCGTGCCGTCGATGACAAACTCCGCCTCCTCATGCACTTGCGCCCCCGTGAGGCCACGCCCCATCAACACGACCTTTTCGTAGTTCACCGAACTCACTTGGCTGGTTGTTATCACCTGCTGAGCTTGCTGTTTGACCATCGTATCCACGACAACGGGAGGCTGGTATTGGTACTGTTGTTGCTGGTGCTGCTGCTCCATCGTGTTGGTGCTACTGTAGAACCCCCCGCCTAGGGTGGTTGCTACGATGGGGCAGCGGGATAGTTGAACCTCATTCCACCACACCGTCAGGTAGTAATCACCTGGAGACATCAGATACATTGTTATAATTATTGCTATGTGCACTTTGTGCAGCAGACGTGATGTGGTTCGCGTCTGTTTCGCTTGTGCCATTCCACACGAAATGTACCATCACAGTTCTTTTGTAGGAGTTAATAGTTATATAAATAAATTAAATATATAAATAAATAAATTAATTAAGTATATGATTAAAATGTCTATATGATAAAAAAAATTAAATGTCTGTATGATAAAAATGTTGAAATACATTTTAAAAAGTCAATAGAAATTTCACTAAAATGTAATAAATATATATATACATAAAAAGTCAATTCCACAGATTTATATGATACGTTCTTATTTTGAAATATCACGCCCCAACTCTTGTCGCTGTTCACATTTGAGTATCGACATCGACAGGGCAATGAAGTGTACAGCCGACGAGTCACAGCTCAACGTCGTCGGCAGAGTCGACACTTTTTTACAGTAAAGACAAGTTCTTACATAGCGCAGTATCCAGTCCTTCATCATAATAATACACTTCTGTTGCGCCAGGCCCTTAGCCAGAAATAATTTCTTGCCAGTCTATTGAAAAACCAGTGTCATTGGATCCATTTATTTTGTTAACAGTGATCCATTTGATTTCTTTCACTCCCAGTTATGCTAATGATAGTTATTAATTTAGGCCCCCTAGACTTAGAACTATTAGTTAATCTAGTGGCCAGCTGGTCCCCTCTAAATTTCACCAGTTTTATCAGTTGTAATTACCCATTTGGGCCAGTCATCTGCCAGGCAGAGGGGTCTCTGGCAAGGCCCCTGTAAAGCACTTATATCCTCAGGAATCTGAGCTCAGAGACAAAATATAAAAGAATCATATAGCAAAATCATGAACAAGGATGCGCAAGAGTCATCATTAGAGCAAGTGACTGCTGAAGGTTTAGGGTGGGGATGCTATTTCAGAGAAATATTTCAAGTTTTTTACGAAACATGGCTATAGTTTCAGATGATCTTTTAACTATTTCAATTACATGTTTAGTGTTGTGTGCACCTATTTCTTGTTCACAGAACATGACTAGTCAGTGATTCCGAGATGGAACCCACTAGGGGGTTGACCTTTTAGACTATACAATACGTAGATTTTCCCTCTGGCATTGAAGAAGGCATTCTGTTCGTGAACAACCCACCCAATTATGCAAAAAATCCAATTTGTTGTATATTTCTTAATATAAATTAGTTGAATAAGAGAGTAGAAACCATGGATTAGGACGCAGTGCATCAGGAACTTCCATCACAATGTGTAAATAGTAGAAACCATGGATTAGGACGCAGTGCATCAGGAACTTCCATCACAATGTGTAAATAGTAGAAACCATGGATTAGGACGCAGTGCATCAGGAACTTCCATCACAATGTGTAAATAGTAGAAACCATGGATTAGGACGCAGTGCATCAGGAACTTCCATCACAATGTGTAAATAGTAGAAACCATGGATTAGGACGCAGTGCATCAGGAACTTCCATCACAATGTGTAAATAGTAGAAACCATGGATTAGGACGCAGTGCATCAGGAACTTCCATCACAATGTGTAAATAGTAGAAACCATGGATTAGGACGCAGTGCGTCAGGAACTTCCATCACAATGTGTAAATAGTAGAAACCATGGATTAGGACGCAGTGCGTCAGGAACTTCCATCACAATGTGTAAATAGTAGAAACCATGGATTAGGACGCAGTGCATCAGGAACTTCCATCACAATGTGTAAATAGTAGAAACCATGGATTAGGACGCAGTGCGTCAGGAACTTCCATCACAATGTGTAAATAGTAGAAACCATGGATTAGGACGCAGTGCATCAGGAACTTCCATCACAATGTGTAAATAGTAGAAACCATGGATTAGGACGCAGTGCATCAGGAACTTCCATCACAATGTGTAAATAGTAGAAACCATGGATTAGGACGCAGTGCATCAGGAACTTCCATCACAATGTGTAAATAGTAGAAACCATGGATTAGGACGCAGTGCGTCAGGAACTTCCATCACAATGTGTAAATAGTAGAAACCATGGATTAGGACGCAGTGCATCAGGAACTTCCATCACAATGTGTAAATAGTAGAAACCATGGATTAGGACGCAGTGCGTCAGGAACTTCCATCACAATGTGTAAATTACAGACAAGGCTATCAACAATGCCAGTAATTACTCCCTGCATGAACTGTCTTCATCATATTTCTTTCATAATTATCTGTTTGTGTGTTGTGTTATATATGATCTTAGTCGACCATAGCAATCACTATATGTCTTCAACATACTCACTAATCTACCTTCGATAACTAAACTTCCGCTTTCCTAGAGGAAGGGAACTAAAGTGTAAACAACACGCAAGTATAACGTCAAAGTCCATCTTTGTTGTCCACCTGGTTGCTATGACAACACTCACTGAGAGTAAATAAGCTGAGAGATGAGACCACACTCTACAATCAAGGCAGTGGTCAGTCAGGAGTTATTTACACAAACCCTTCTGCATTTTCTCACATAATATTCATTTCAATTATAAAATATTAAAATGTGTTAATTGATCTCACCATAATCAGAGAGAAGATTCTTTGAGAAATAAGAGTTTGAATAACACACCTATCTCCTCAACAATGTTAATTTATCAGTAAATAAACACGTACACACGTAAACATGTTAGGCAGAGATGAAGGGTAGTTTGAATATTTTACCTTCGCCCTGTGGGGTAAAGATCACTGAACGCAGTCCACCGAACCCTTCCACAGTGACTGGGACGTTGCCCCCGGGTCCACGAACTTCTGCTGTCAGCTGACCTGTTACAACCAATCAAAGCGTTTCATTTAAGGTTGCTGTTTTTATAGTCTTGATTGTTTTAACAGTTCAAATATTTCTACATTTATCCAGATCTGCATTACTATTTTAAAGTACAATGGAATAATGTGTCAAAAGTGACCTGAATAGCGAGGTGACCTTATTTGCAGAACTAATTTCCTATTCTTTATAATAATTTGGAACTGGTATAGAGTTACCTTAATTGCGAGGTGGCTGTATTACCAAGGTGACCGTAAAGAAAAGTACCGCTGTAACATTTATTATTTTGAATGGAGATATTTTTCTTGATGTTTTTAAAGAAAAAAATGTCCCCCGATTAAAAAATTCCCACCACATGGCTCTGTGACTCACCATCGCCGGCACGGGAAGTGTCGAAGTCGATTCGTCGAGTCTGATTGGCTGTGAGGGATATTTTGCCTTGTGCGGAGAGAAGCTGCTCCCACCCTCCGATGGGAATCACGGTGTTGGGATTCATCACTTTGGGGTGGAATGGGCTCCCTGTGGCACACACAAGTTGGAGCAATCAGGGTCTAACAAGGAACAATCAGGGGTCTAATAAGGGATTAATCAGGGTCTAATAAGGGATCAACAAGGGAATAACAAGAGAGCAATCAGCAGTCTAATAAAGCAGCAATCAGGGTCTAATAAAGCAGCAATTGGGGTCTAATAAAGCAGCAATTGGGGTCTAATAAAGCAGCAATCAGGGGTCTAATAAAGAGCAATCAGGGACTGATGCTAAGGGCTTATTAATGTCTAATCAGGAGCAACCAGTGTATCATAAGGAAGCAATCAGGGAGTAATAAAGGAGCAATTGGGGTCTAATATGGGAGCAATCACTGGTTTAACAAAGGAAAAATCAGGGTCTAACAAGTGTGCAATCAGGGGTAAATAGAATTTCCAAATGATTCGTTTATCTGGAAAACTTAGAAGTCTAGACACTGGGGACCAAAGTGTCCCGATTAAGGCTCACCGTACAAAGTCCGGATTAACAAAGTTCCGCTATAAAAATCCAGATTAATTAATGTTTTAACATTGCACAGGATTTGAAACCGGGAAATAGTAGTTTTATTTAGGCTTTGAGAATAAACTGTACACTGAGAGATACACAGGGTAGCACTGTGTAAACTGTACACTGTGAGAGATACACAGGGTAGCAATGTGTAAACTGTACACTGTGAGATATACACAGGGTAGCAGTGTGTAAACTGTACACTGTGAGAGATAGACAGGGTAGCAGTGTGTAAACTGTACACTGTGAGAGATACACAGGGTAGCAGTGTGTAAACTGTGAGAGATACACAGGGTAGCAGTGTGTAAACTGTACACTGTAAGAGATACACAGGGTAGCAGTGTGTAAACTGTACACTGTGAGAGATACTCAGGGTAGCAGTGTGTAAACTGTACACTGTGAGAGATACACAGGGTAGCAGTGTGTAAACTGCAACATGTTCACAGGAATACATCGTAGCGTGTGAGAGACAGAGTGGATGAGGAGGTGTAAAAAACAGACCATCAGTCCAGTCATACCTTCAATCTCGTATCCGTTCCACTTGATGGTGACGTCATACTGACCGACCTCGACCGGGACATAGGTGACAAGGTAGCGGCCACTCGTGTCCTGGTCAACCTTGTACTTGGCCATGCTGTTGGGACCTGGTGGGACACATTGTGAAAGGTAATAAAAGCCCTATTGCTTGAAATCATATTATATTATATATTCCTGTATATTTCCATTAAGACAATAATTTTATTAGAACTCAATAAATTAATAATTCCACAATTTACGCTGTGCAACTGGTCTTCTTGGAATACGCATATTTTTGGCTCGCTTTTCAATGTGCCTAAATGTGATGTCCAGGGATGAGTGACATTTGATCAAAACCACTGAAAGTTTATTAGATCGAGCGGAGCAAAGTACAAGTGGAACAAGGTCTGAGCGCTGCGACCCCCATATATAATTCCCCCAAAATGTTCTCCTCGGATCTGGACGAATTACAGGAATGACCCAATTGGATACCCAAAATGTGGAAATCTGCGTTTCCACAGAGTTCTCTCTCCCTGGACGTCAGAGGCGTGAATGTCGCGCAACCTGCCAGCACTTTCAATACATTCATAGCATGTTTACAATGATAGACGTTGAGTCGAAGCGAGCATCAGAACAAGTTATTGTGTGGTATTCCAATGTAATGTAAACACTAGTCATAATTAATAGAGGAACACACGTTTATTTTATGGTTCCACATTTATACCAACTTTATTGATAAAAATGAAGCGAGAGAACCTCCTGCCAACACGACAACAAGGCAAACCAACACAAAAATTAACCTTTGCCACTTCAGCTCATTTTGAGAAGAATTTGTTCAGGGTTTTGCTAAAATGGCATAAAACATTAGGATGCATGATTTGTGTTCCCTCCAGTGTACTCACCGTCAATTTGAATAAAGAGGTCTCCTGGTTGTCCCTTGGTGTCCACAAAGAAGGATGTGTTCTTCTGTTCCTCTGCCTTGTAGAGCCCATCTCCGTAGGCCGTAGCAAGACTCGCCTCAGTCACATTCTGGGTGATGGGACAGCCTGCAATACAAGGACACACATGTGACATTGGGGACACTGTCACATTCTGGGTGATGGGACAGCCTGCAATACATTGACAACACACATATGTCATTGGGGACACTGTCACATTTTGGGTGATGGGACAGCTTGCTCTACATTGAGGACACACATGTGACAATGGGGACACTTTCACATTCTGGGTGATGGGACAGCCTGCAATACATTGAGGACACATGCGTGACAATGGGGACACTTTCACATTCTGGGTGATGGGACAGCCTGCAATACATAAAGGACACATGCGTGACAATGGGGACACTTTCACATTCTGGGTGATGGGACAGCCTGCAATACAAGGACACACATATGACATTAGGGACACTGTCACATGTGACATTGGGGACATTTCATTCAGTCAGTCACGTGATCTCATCGGAAAAACTGCAGGAATCTGATCAATGTTTTCAGAAGATTTCAGCAGCGTGTTTGAAATACAAACGTATTATCACAACTCTGGAGGTGTATTCATTATGTAATGTACTCGTTATGTCGTGGGAGTAACAATGTATTACTACGTTTGTATTAATCATTTGTTGCACACATTGTCTTGTAGTCTTTAAATATTGTACTAATCACCTGCTTTAATAACTATTAATATATTAATTATGTGTTAATCATTTCATTTACATATTATATATATAATAGTTTATTCCAAGCATTATTGTTTGTTTTAAATGCTTAACTTCACAAAATGTTGAAGACATACATTAACATGATACTTTCTAATAAACAGTTTAAAGTGTAGGCATTTCTCCAAACCAGTTTACATGCCATTCGATTGTGGATGTCAAACTAGAAAAAAACATGCATATATATAAAAAAAGTGAGGTAGTTAAAAAAACAGAATCAAAGTATTATAATTAAAACAAATGATACATACATAGATACAATATATAAGAAACTGTATGTAAATGAATCAAATGTAAACGAATCACCTCTATGTAACACATATTATGTAAATAAACCAATTGTTAAGCATATATTTAGATACTTGCATTACTTTTACATTTGTTTGTTTCAAGCTTTTAAAAACATAAAAAGTTGTGAATAAACAATTTGGAGAAGACCTACATATAGATTGCGGTAGATAGACATTAATGATACAATGCGGGGGCGTTTTTTATCATATAATCATAAAATCTATACTACCTAAAGTAATTTTGTCTTGATTACCTTCTTAATGCAATCTTGACAACATTGGTTTAAATGAAACTAGCCTTGCTGGTTTAATTACTTTCTCAAACAACTTGGGAACGTCCAATTGCCACGCTCGGCTCACAGACATATTTTAGTCAATGGCTAAAAATATTAAGTTTGGCTAAACAAAATTGAAGGCTGCCAATTTTGCTGTGAAAAACATTGGTTAAAGAGAATAATCACTTGATATAAATGAACAAAATATAAAATTACTCCCAAGTGGCCTATTTTTGCTCGTCTGCTCCAAATTAAAAACATGACTAGTGTGAATAAACAATTTGGACAAGACCTACATATAGATTGCGGTAGATAGACATTAATGATACAATGCGGGGGCGTTTTTTATCATGTAATCATACAATCTATACTACCAAAAATAATTTTGTCTTGATTACCTTCTTAATGCAATCTTGACAACTTGTTTTAAGTGAAACTGGCCTTATCTGGTTTAATTACATTCTCAAACAACTTGGGAACGTCCAATTTTACTGTGAAAAACATTGGTTAAAGAGAGTAATCAGTTTACCAAATGGGTAAATGAACAAAATATATGCCTAACCAAGGACAAAGCGTACCGGGTTTGGGCATTCAATGGAACAGACTTATGATTTCCCTCCACATCCAACATTAACACCATAGTCAGACCAAAACATTCAAATTAAACTTATCAATTACGGTAAAATTATATTTCTAAAAATGGTGGCTATTAAAGCATATTTGAGTAGTGAAGACGGTAGGATAAGTAAAGTGTGTTCTATATAACATGATTTTATAGTAACAACACGACACTTTGATCTTACGATCATTGACCTAGTAACGAGGGAGCATTAATTGTGCTTACTTGATCCCACACTGCCCAGCTCCAAGGCGGACGTGGTTCGGTGGCAGCAAAAGCAGCACGTGAATCGATGCAGCAGACCACCACTCGGGGGCGCCACAGAGGCCAGACCAGTAGTGCCACCTAGGTGCAGCCGGTAGCGCCGCTGAATATCATCGTTAAGCAAACTGAGATTGTTGACATGAACGTACTTGATAAGAGAGTCTTCGAACTCGTCAACGTCACAAAACTCTGCCACATTGACATAGGTGGCAGCACCAGTGTCAGGGAAATCTGAGCCGTCGCTGTAGCTCGTATCCATGGATGTTTTCCATCGGTACTTTCTAGCGTTTTTCCGGCGATGACGTCGCGACAGCTGCTCGCCACGCGTACTAATAGCGCCACCTTCATTACACATTTCAACACAACTGGGACTTCTCCCGCGATGCTTTGGTTCTTTTCGACACCTTCGTATGTTACTGCAAGACGCACTCATCGTACTAATGGATGATATTCGCCCTTCTTGCGGGGTGGCTACACATGCCGCATCCGTAATACCCGGGTACGGGTGAACTATTGACTTGTGACCTCTGACCCTTGACCTCTCACTGGTGTGATATCTGTTCTTAGCGCCACGTCGACGAAGCGACGTCAATTCAGGAATAGTGACGCTGTGACGGTGCATGTCAGAGAACCATGATGCATCACCATGACACTTGTAATCACCACTGTGCGTGATCACAGGTCGTGTGATAACAGGTTGTGTGATCACACTGGCACTGCCGTAGATTCGTCTTCTACTGCTGGACAGTGGTGCTGCTCCAACCAATGAGCACAGTGTCTCATCAGCCGGAGGGTGTATTCTCCGCTGCTCTTCTGTGATCCTCCTTGACCCCTTTATGCTCAACTGTTCCAAGCTGCTCCTGAGTGACCTATTTCTGCTCATCTGCTCCAAATTACTCCCAAGTGACCTATTTCTGCACATCTGCTCCGAATTACTCCCAAGTGGCCTATTTCTGCTCATCTGCTCCAAGGTGTTTCTCGTTGACCTGGGTTTACTCTTATGATCTGTACAGGTCTGAGTAGACGTCTTTCTCCTTGTTCCGTCCGAGTCATTACAGAAGCTCTCACATGACTGATCCGTCTTCTTCAAAGGCTCTGAGCTGCTCTTTCGCAATTTATTGATGCTCTGGAGTAATTCAGTTCCTTGTTCTGTACAGGCCGCAGCTGACTTGCTTCGAGTCACCTGATTGAAAGACTTCAACACAACATCTTCTCTTCTAATAAAATTCGCCCAATCAGATTTCACGCTGCAGTTATGTGTGACACTGCACTTTACGTATTCACCAGCATCAAACTCATGCCGGGTGTGATCGCCGATGTTCCATCCCTGCCCATTTCTGCAGTTGCATTGTGGGATACAATATGGGTCATAAACAGCGTTATCTCCAGTGCAGCATGTGGTGCCTCCTACAGTGTACACCATGAACCGGGTGCGGTGCCCTGATGGCAAATGAGCCGCTCCGTCCCACAGGTACATGTAATCTTCGCTTTCGGCAGAGTCGCCGACCGACGAAGTTCGCGATTGGTCGTTTCCTGAGGCACTGGATCGATAGGAATCATGGGTAACTGACAAACTGTCGACATTTACCTCATTCTCACATATCCTCATTACCTCGTTCTCTACGCTCTCACTCAGTGACAAACTGCACACATCTTCAGGCAGGGAATTCATTGTTGTTGATTCACATGGTCCTTGTGTTGCTGGTCCTTGTGCGGTTGAAGACTGATTAGGTCCTTGTTGTTTTGAAGACCCCCAATGTCTCTGCAATGTTGGAGATGCAGAAAGACCTACCACTTTTGAAGAACCTAAAGTTCTTTGCACTTGTGAGGGTCGGTTGTCCGTTGAAAATCCAAAATGACCTATCACTTCCGAAGACATCAGACCTATCACTTCTGAAGACCTACGACTTATCAATTCTGAAGACTTAGGACCTGTCACTTGTGAAGACTTAGATCCTGTCACTTGTGAAGACTTAGGACCTGTCACTTGTGAAGACCTAGGACCTATCACTTCGGAAGACTGAGAAAGACCTATCACTTGAGAAGTCTCAGAAAGTCCTTGTTTAGTTGAACACCTATCAAATCCTGTCGTGGTGCATCCAGACTTGTTCTGCTCACTCTGGGACAAGGAGCCACTGTGTTCCTTCTGTGACTTTCCCTCATGTTTGCAAGCGTTCTTCTTACTACTTCCACTCAAATTAACATATTTTCCGGGCCCAGTCTTTTTATCATGTCTGCTCTGAATCTCGTCACTTTTGTCCCTTTCTGAATGTTTGGTTCTCTCATGGAAACTGTTATTTTCCATCATTCCATTTTCTTCCCAACTTTCACTGTGCTTCAACTCTCCCATCAGTTCTCCGTGGACCTTTACCACAGGCTCCTTACAACTGTTCTGTCCAGCAGACTCACCATGTTCCACCAAATTGCTTCTGTTCAAACAATCTACCACATATTTGCTTGGCTCCAATCCTACCAGGCTGTCTATATAGACACTTGGTTTGTGCTTTGTAGCAATAGCACCATCTGTTACATGATTAGCAACAGCAACCTTTGACAGTGGACAGAGGGTTGACAATCTTGATTCACTTTTGTCCTTTACAGTATCCTTAGCACTATCTTTTGGTGCCCCCAAAATACCACTTGTTGTAAACCCCAGTCGACCACCCCCCGTGTAGGTAACTGATCTCCCAGATTTGGTACGATCAAAATTACTGATGTCAATGCAAGGTCCCTGCCGATTTCGCATTTTACGCAGCACCGAAGAGAGCTCTTGCTGAAGGTTGCTGGTGACCTCTGACGATGCTGCGGATGCATCGCTGCTATCAAGGTTATGAACCCTGACTCCAGTGCCTCGAGTTGTTCTCATCTTTGAGTTGGAGTCAATTAGTTTGATTCAAACTGTATCATCATTGCTCTGACTTGGAGTTAATTAGTCCGATTCAAAGTATATCTAGGTGCTCTGAAATGTTGTTGACCTACAAAATCTAAGGTATATATATCCTCTGTATTCCAGTGCAGCACAAAACAGAATGAATCAAACTGTACCATCGCTGTTCAGGCAGTGTCGAATGTGATTCAAAGTGTAATCAGGAATTATGTCCTCACTGCCAAGTAGAGCTAATGTGATTCAAAATGTATCCATTTAATTATGAGGTTTATCCTGATTATTCAAGTAGAGTCAAGGTGATTCCAAGTGTATCCACGAATCTGTGAGGTTTATTCGCAGTATTCCAAGTTGATATAAAACAATGTGATTCAGTGTGTATCTATATCATATGTATATCCATGCAGCTCCAAGGTTAATCCTCACTGTGCCAAAGTGACATCAAACAAAGTGATTCAAAGTGTATCCATGTAACCACGACAGCTCTAATAGAGTCAGTGATTCAAAGTGTATCCATGTAACAACGACAGCTCTAATAGAGTCAGTGATTCAAAGTGTCCATGTAGCCATGATGATTATTCTTACTATTCCGTTATCTAAAAATCCATATTTAGTCATTATCATGGGGTAACGGGTGATTCAACAAACACATCTGGCATCATTTCTCGCAATGAGCCAACTGTGTAACCAGTAAATGCCTGCACATCACCACTGTAAGATCACCGAAGTCACTGTATGATAAACACAACAGTATACATCTGAGCGACATCTGAACTGGTGTCTTCTCCTCCCATTTACATAAGCAGTCTGCTGTATTTGTGTGCAGACCACACCTGGGCAGGAATATGTAAAACAGACAATTGGAGCTGCCATCTGGAACAGTCCACAGCTGGCTTCTCCACTAAGGGGCCATATAGCAAGCACTGTCTTGACAACAGACTATTAACTATATACATATATATATATAGTGACTTATATAAATCTTATTAATTATCTAATCATAACAAATACATTATTTTTTCTTTAATTTAAAGACTGTTATCTACATTCGTAGTGTTGCATTAATTTATTATATACCATTTACATGTTTTTTGTCTTGATTTAATATTCTAGTTTTTATTTATTCAATTTTGCATTGATTATATATGTAAAATGACCTAGTTTTTAAGGATGTTGCATTTTATATGAATTATAAATTTTATTATTATTAGTGTAACCAAATCCTAAATATGGGTTCAAACAACAACAATAATTAACTCCCAATTAAGATATACATTGATCACTTCAATATATTGAATGACATCCTACAAAATATTACAATATATTATCTTTAAGTCTTAATTACAACGCAAAGCTTTGCAATGAAAATTTCGCTGCAAATACTGATAAGCAAAACGTACAGTATTTGTAGGAAATAAATATACTGAGTAATTACTTTGTACAATGTTCATATAAAGGAGGCGTAGTTTCACATAGTTGATGGTGGTGATGATAATCATATGGTTGTATTGAAGAGATTGCTAAACAACAACTATAAAACCCAAAACAGCTGTTTATGATAATATGGCCACTGGCTGAGGGTTTAATTGTTAACCCTTGCAATCCCATTGTATGACTATAGGCAACATACAATTCAATTAAAATGCAGATTTAGAACAACACATTGCCTACCTAAATGAATACCATGTTTATGTGGGCATCTATTGTTAAATTCGATCCAGTTAAACTAGCGCCATGGGTCAGATTAACTAGTAATGTTTCAGGTTTATAAAATCTTAATTAATGCAATCAAGTAAACAGAGTTTCAATGAAAAAAGACGACAACGGCCATGGAAAGGATTCACTTGTTAAGTAAACAAACACACTGAGACAATTGATTAGTTTTATGCAAATGACTAAACAAAACAAAGCGAAAACAAATACATTTTGGAAAGGTCAGCTTTCAACTGTTGTATGTACAGACGTTTCATTGCGCATGTTAGCTACAATATCTAAGGCAAACATTAAAACATGTAATGGTGAAATTACACTACAAAACTGTCGCTAAAACATCTTTATGTTGTTAGGATGTTACAATAGTGTTATATAATTATGTAATTTTACAATGACAATGATCAGCCCTTGTACTTTGTTACACGATAAATATTCCCTTTTCTTTTTATCAGAATGTGAATACTTAATTAACTTCTACATTAAAAACTGACACCATAGTAGTATGGACATTTTTTAATTCAACATGTCTTAATATTAAACTGATTAGTATGCTGCCCACACATGACACTAATACGACTGATAATAATAATGATAAAAAATAATACGTTTATCAGATAAGACAACTGGCAAAAGATCTACACTAGGCAACATGAGACTGTTGACATTCCAAGCACCTGTTATGTACATAGTCACACGCACAGGTAACTGTGGAATGTTTGGAATGTGAGATATGCATCACCAGACCATTCCTGTCAAACATACAGCTACCTCTGTGTAGCAGCTATTAGCCCACAACTTTGACCATCTGTGACTGATGACTCCAGATGGTCACTTATATGTCAACCTAAGACGGTCACTTAGGCCAAACTAATTATGTGTTTGTTCCGGTGGCAGTCTACCTTTTGTATTTTGTTATATTAAAATTGACGCAGGATTGTTCGACCAGATCGTTTCTGACTTTAGTAGCATGTGGCTCCATCTGGTGGACATGTACACTTGACTGTTCGAAAGATCACCTCGTATCCTTCTAATTAGCCAAGAGTTGCTTTGAATGGACTTGTTTAAGTGTACCACATATGGTGAGAGGATTAAATGAGCATGCATTTGTCAACCATTGTGAATTGGATATTATGCAGTGATTTACCGAGTCAACAGTGAAACAGGGTACAACTTGTATAGTCAGTGCATTTTGTGCAAACTCTGCACCTATAGTACTTGAAAACGATGAATGGTGACACTTCCAAATCACCTCACAAAACTAACAAATCGCTTGCACAAGTTACATATATATCTGGATGGCCAACGATTGCTTACTTGTTTTTTCTTTAAAATATTTTATACATTTTCCCAGACCTTATCAATTAAATCAGGGATCCCAAGATATGGGCCAACAATCCCCAACCAAGGGACTAAGACCTAAAGGTTTTCAACAATAGTCTTGTTTCATCCAGAGATTTGTGGCCCTATGCTGAGAAATTTTTGAAATCCATGATTTTGCCCACCCCTTCTGGAGGCAATGCTTGTTTAGCCAGAATGAACCAGATATCTGTTGTAGACAGTTACACAAACTAAATTACATGCATCAAAGGAAGAACAAAATCTTGCATTAAATCACACAAGAATACTACAAAACTACAGAAACAGAACAGAAAAACCAATCGGTGTTAACGCAACAAAACAGACAAACGCAACAAAACGGATCAAAGGATCGAAAGCACACGATCACTTAAGTTGCGTATGTCTCACCAGGGGTCTCTGCAAATGGCTGGGCGAAGAGAACTTTACGTTTTTTACGGGTTGCTTCAATCTCCGCCATCACAACTCCGGAAGAATAATCTGTGATGCACATTTCAAAGCTTGATGCACATTTCAAAGCTTGATGCACATTTCAAAGCTTGATGCACATTTCAAAGCTTGATGCACATTTCATAGCTGATTCTTACTTCCCTCATTTAATCAAATAATTATCTAATGATTGTTTTAATTGTGCCAGATGATTAACTATTCTGCATCATTTACTATTATGTTCATCATTGTATCAACTAATTATGAACTAACATTTTAGTTTTACCAAAGTGAATCTGTCATCAAACAACTAGCCAGATTAAGTTCTAACTAACCGATAATATTATCCATCATATAACTCTCAATTTGTCAATTTTATTAACTACATAAATTATTTTGTTCATATCGAATCAATGATTTAACATTGTGTCAATACTGGCAATTAGCAAAAACAAAAAGAGCACAGTGGACAAGAAAGATTTGAAGTTGAAACATAAAATAATTATACAAATATAAATAATGATAAAATTGGTAGTATATCTATTAGGAATAAATACATGATCACTGACACTAAATAAACTACAGCAATGTTTTCACCAGAGCACTTGTATATTGCCTGCAGCATATTACCAATCACACACTGAATACATTTCACCAACATTTACACTAAATATTATTTCAAACATTTATTTTGTACCAAGTTCAATACTATGTATTATTTCTTATATTTTAAGGTCAAATATTCAATGATTCTACATGATTAAATGTTACTGGTGGTATCTTAATTACTTTTTCATCCCACAACCAACATATATAATAAAAACCAGTCCTGATCAACACTTTGTCTCTATAAACATTTACAAAAATGCATGATTGAGGTGATCGTGGAATGAAACAAGTTTCTTTTCTTCAGCCAAAATAGGGATGGACAACTTCAAGTGAGAGTAAAACACACAAGACGGAGCCACCTGCTTCCTGTGTCACACTGAACAGTGAATCCCTCCACCTGTATCGGGCAATATTACAAATGCACATTACCTGGCACGTCGAGGCCGCCGTATGTGATGTAGATCTGGTAGGGGCCTGGGATGGACGGGGTGTAGGTGACTCGGTCGCCCTTGGGGGTGGGGGTGATCTCATAAGTGATGTTATTGCCTGAGGGGTTGGTGATGGTCACCCCCAGTTCTGCCTTGCCCGCTTCTGAGCGGATGACTGAAAGACACAGATATATCGTAATATGTGATCTGCCACACCTAAATGGATATTGGGTAGAAATAGAGAGAAATGACGTGTTGTGCCTTTCTGGAACACACACACCATGAGCTTTAAAATTACACCTCATTCGTTGAAATATCTTCAGTAGTTTTTGATTTATTGCTAAAATTGTAGCAAACTTTAAAAAATTATATTTTGAGAAATGAGGACATTTTGGCTGAGATTGTCTATTATTTTTATTAATATGTAGGTTCGTAAAAATGCCTGTATTTTATTAGTCTTGGATTATGTCGAGGACAATAAACTGGACGTTGAAAGGTGAGATTAAAGGGGACATGACCTAGACATCTATTTTTGGCTTGTGGGCAGAATAGGCCTGTGCAACTTAATACCGAGTTCACTGTGGCGGGTTACAAATGTCATATGGCTACTTCAAAGGGAAAACATTTGTTTTCTGGTTGTTAAAACAACCTATAAGTATTATAGTATTTACAAATCTGGGTATCGTTCTTACACTTATAATACATGATCTTGCAGGAATCTGAGCTCAGAGGCGCAACATACAAGAATCATTGGGCAAAATCATTAACAGGGACAAGCAAGAGTCGTCATTAGAGCAAGGGACCGCCGAAGGTTAGGGTGTGAATGCAATTTCAAATAAATAAGTCTTCAGTTTTTTACGGAAAGTATTTATAGTCTCAAATGATATTAAAGAGATAGGGAATTGATTCCAGATTTTTGGTGCAGCTAAGGAAAAAGTACATTTGCCGATATTAAGCTTGCTTTTCGGAACAAAGTCGTTGTGAAACAGATGATCTGAGATCCATGGGGATATCGGAAAAAACGAAGGAATCTTAATTTAACAAATAGGATGGATGTTGCGTAGAAAGGGTAATAAAATAAAATAAATAGTCTCTTCTGAAAGACACAGGCAAAGTGGGAGGAATTAAACTGAACAAGTTTTAAACACGGTTGGTAGATCGATTCGAACAACCATCCTATCGACCAATATGACAGTACGCCTATCGCATACATTATTCACAGTATACACAATTAGGCCCTTAGCCAGAAATTATTTTTTGCCAGTCTTGAATTAATCAAAACTGTGCCTTTTGATGTGTGAATGGCTGGTGAGGCAACCATTCATGTCGATCACAGCCATTATTGGCCAGTTTAGTTTTTTCAATGACAAACCAGTGTCATTTGAGCAACTGATCTAATACTGATCCATTCAATTAGTTTCACTACCACTTGTGCTAATATGGACCCCTAGACTTGGAACTCTTAGCTAACCTGGTTCGCTGTCAATTCTTTTCAGTTGTAATTACCTGTCTAGGCCAGTTATATGCCAGTCTTGAAGATGGGCAGATGGGTCTCTGGCTAAGCCCTGTATACAATCAGTTTTACAGATCCCATTCATGTGAACAACATATGTAAAAGGTCCCAAGATGTTGCAGTGTAAATGTAAAAATGGATGTATGGAGAATCCTGCTTTTGTGTGCCTAATAAACGTCATGGTATGCTTATTTATTTAATTAAAAATGCCACCCTACACGCACCTTATTTGACACTATACGATTATTACATTTTGAGATTTTCACCAGCAGAAGATCATTTTTTTAGGAGAGCGCACACCGATCATACAGTAACGTCGGTCAATTTCACTGTATGGTAAAAATTGCTCCATTATCATCTCGCAGTGTAGCCACCTGTATTTACCATTGAAATGAAACCAAAGCATGGTGACCGAATTGCCACCCAATACTATTATTCAGCACTATCCTCTTATTAAATTTGACCAATTTGCCACCATATACCTTTATTTGGCACTATACTATTATTTGGCACATAAGAGTACTTACTTTCAAACTCAGTAGGCTGTCCCACACTTCCGGTGCGGCCGCCTTCGATGCGGATCTTGTTGGGGTCGTAGATCTCCACGTAGAATGGACTACCCATGATGGCCTGACCCGCATACAGGATCTCCACCATGTGGCGACCTGCAACATTAATCGTTGACCTTTCACGTACTTACTAGCCCGCCATGTACAACTGGCAGTGTATTAATTGTCTTTTTATAGTTAATAATTCCACACTGAAAAATGTATGTTATAACAATCAATCCATCATTAACGACGGTTGGCTGTGACACAACTGATCTCTTCTTGCCCTGCTATGGTATACAGGGTCCTGTATATATACACAGGTTACAGCCTCGACTTTGCTGTCAACCAGGAATTGTATGTATTGCAATATTTTTGTCTTTAATTTATGTTCAGTAGTATTCAATTCCAAAATAAAACATTCACTCACTCTATACATTCACAACAATGTCAAAGCTGTTTCACAAGACTATAGAAATCAGGAAAAGTTTAATACATTTCATACAAAAACTCTGATTACACAGGCACAATTATTCAAAAGAAAACAGTTTTAACACTGTTATGAATGTGTTCAGTGGCAGGCGCGTTGTGTGTGTATGATACGTTTTATTTTATACTTTTGAATAAATAAAACATATTATATACACACAACTGGCCTGCCACTGAACACATTCATAACAACGTTAAAACTGTTTCCCGTTACACATTAGTCAGACAAACTTTATTTTTCCCAATGGCAACCAGACAATTCATACAGAAACTATACAGTAAGACCTGGACATCATTGGAACTGCGCATTAAGTTCATTATGGTCAGATTACTGCTATGTAGAGATACTGGATAATGTAAGCAATTTGTTCGCGACTTTAAAAAGTAACAACTTTTAGACAGGTTTCGTTGTATATAAAATTATTGAAAAGAATAAAATCAAAATTATCGAAAAAATTGTAATCTGCAAAACACACATAGAAGTGTAATATTAAAATTAATGTTTCCAGTACGTCACGGTTTGCCTACGTCACTATCCAATTTATGCGCATGACCTCCGTCAAGCTTTGCCTTTGCCAACAATACATGAATTACAATACTATTGCTGCACGACATCTCATAAATCAAGCATTCCCGCATACAGTTGTCACTTTTAAAGTTTGCCATATGTTTTTTCATCATAAACAAACACTTTTATGACCAGAATGTCAACAAAATATACGATGCAATGTCCTAACCCACCACTTGTTTTCTGATGGATTGACGGAGGTTTTACTAGGCAACAGGTCACGTGATGGACAGGTTAATTGGCCGTTTGTTAACCATGGGAAAGATGATGATCAGTCATCATTATCAGAGCAGCCAGATCAAGACCACTGGCTACACGCATACTACTCACGCGAATCCATGAGTGTTTTATACTTCCCTATGTAGGACATTTTCTACTGAACCAGGTAGACCAACAGCTTATTGTGTCTCTTCTTAAAAACCCTAGATTATAGTTCGCACTCAATGTCTCATTCATTACATTTATCAGGAGAATGTCTTCCCCAGAAGGTCTCACCTGTGAACTTGGATGAGTATTCCACCTTGTAGTCCTCGTCTGGCTGGTGGACTATCTTGGCTGGCACCAGTTCTCCATTCGGAGCTGTTGAAAGCAAGGGCCAAAGTTTTAAAGGCAGTTCCCCAAATCAACTCAACCGTACACAGGTTCCCAATAAGATATGTGATATGATATTGTGTAATAACTTATGACATTTAGCGTATTATATAAATGCAATGTCAATAAACTAGTAGGTCATCATTAGGTTATTCAACCAATTGAAATTGATTTATATCATGTTAACTTTGTAATATGTATATATTGTAATGTGAAATAAATGCGTTAACATACCAAAGTGAAGATCAGTGATATTATGAATAATGTAATTACTATAACACTTATCAATTGTTACATAACCAATAAATTAAATTACATCCAGCAAATGTTTGTTACAGCACAATATCTTGCAAACGTTAACCTTTAATACCAGCTTTGCTTTCTATCTGAAAATGAAATCATTATGCCCATGAACAACCCTCCAACCCTATTCCGTCAAAATAGACAGGTCCACACAACACACTCCATAGATCATGCATGGAGGACTTGCCACAATGTGACCCGCAGAGGTCACATTGTGGCAAGTCAAGAAACAGAAAGTGAAGTAAACTTAAACACATTGTATAACGTGCACACCATCAGCGTTATTTTGGTCAGCGAAGTGTGCCAACTTTGCACAAACCCACAAGTAATCATGTTTGCGCTAACTAAGTTTGAGACCAAATTTTTGGGAATGGTATAGAAATGGGTGATGAAACAAATGCAAACATGTTTTATGTACTGACTACACGTCTCGGTCAAAACACACTCCATACGAGGCACAAACACATTCTGCAGCATACAAACACATGAGGCCACAAACACATAAGCTACAAACACATCCTGCACCATATACAAACACATTAGGTCACAAATACATTCCACGTCAGGTACAAAAAACAAAACTCACATTTTCTCTTTGCATAGTAACACTACCATAGCAACAAAAACACTGTTGCCATGGTGATAAAATACAATTTTAAAATTGCATCTTGATTGGAACAGACAGCAGCATTAGGATTAAACTACAAATCATAAAAATACATCATAATTTTTATGTTTTACAATAAAATTCGTAAATATTTGTTCAACTCTCTGAAAAAGAATATCTCATGTCACGCAGAATAAGTAAAATTTCCATATCGACCTTTGATCTCAACTTTCATCTGGACCAAGTCAAGGTCGAGATTGTCAGTATCTATGACAACCACTGATGGCCGCTCGACAACGGCATGATTACTGTTGCCCTTGGATACGTTGATGGTCTTAAGTGGATCAGTCACCCTCAGCACCTTGGGGCTATCTGCAACCAGGGTAAGTATAGTTAGTGTTTCTGCATGTAACACATATATATATATTAAATTATGGGAAATGTTAAATTAAACGTTTTTACACTTCTTGTATTTCCCATTCAACATTTCATTTAGATCTTGTTGTATGTATATTGTAATGTTTGTGGTACAAATGTTGAATAAATACAAATTAAATTAAATTAAATGCTCACTCTGTTTTAAACATTTGGATTTGTAATGTATTACCACATTACTATTTGTCACATTACATTAGTGTCATTACACCAGTTACATAATTTTTCAATTACAATTAACACACTTAATTAGTTATATTCAATGGTAAATCAAAACAATTGCACTAAATTTGCCAGTATTAAAAAGATTGATCTCTACAAATCATGGCTCAGAGCCAAAACAACATTTATATTTGGGTCTGATCACCTGATTTTTTAAAATAAATGCATTCATACACAGGCTTTGACATAAGGTGTTGTATTCACAGGCCCCGGGGGCCAGTAGATTTGGTGATTACTGGCGCCCCCCAAACAGTTACTGACCCAAATTTTGTGGAAACATGCATCATTAGAAATGCATGAGGTTAAGAAAAACTTGACAAGTAAACGTCGCCAGTAAAATAAGATGGTAACAACAGCAAACAAAGAATATTCCTTTTGCAACAGTTTTAGGCGAGAACGCATGCTCTGATGCAGATTACGTTTACTTGTAGCACAGGGGATGGCAAGTGCTAGAAGTTATTTAAAACAACAGTTGCCAATCAGATTGAAACTAGTGGCCAGGCAGCTTCAAAAAAGGTGCCAGGCCAGTGTTAATGTTGAGGCCTGATACAACTGAGGGTGATACGATATATTTCATTAAATATTTGCATATCTTACTTTTAATGTACATAAATATTATTTTGAGTGCATGTAGTAGCATTTATTTATGTACATACATACAGACAGAGTGACATACATACATACAGTGTGTGTGTGTGTGTGTGTGTGTGTGTGTGTGTGTGTGTGTGTGTGTGTGTGTGTGTGTGTGTGTGTGTGTGTGTGTGTGTGTGTGTATATGTATGTAAATAGAGTAATAATTTGTCTAATTGATCTAATTTTATTTATTTTTAGTCTTTAATTAATTGTTATAATGTAACTGGCTTAAATTTGTTCTACATTTTATCTGAAGTTTCTTTTTTGCAGATTTTAATGATATACAATGCATCGCCTGATTGAATTTAGATTGTATAGCGCACTGAGCATTTTATGGAAATTATGCTCTATAAATATTAAATATTATTAAAAAATTATTATATTATAACATGCCCTACCTTTGATCATGTCGTAGTTGAAGGTCACCTCAATTGAGTGGTCAGCCACAGTGGCCGGAGTGAAGGTGTAGCGATGGCGGTAGACATCCAGTTTCTGTCGGCGTATCCGAATCAACTGACCGTTGTAGGTTACCTCGACGTCCACATCTCCTTGACCACCCTCCTCAGTGTCCACTACACAGACACATGAAGCTCGACTTAATGACACTGTATGGGGCTCTCTGTCGGCTCTCTGTGTGTCTGTGTCTGGCTATCACTCTCTCTGTATGGTACTCTGTCTGTCTGTCACCCTATGTCTGTCACTCTTTCTGCCTGTATGTATGTCTGTCACTCTGCCTGTACGTATGTCTGTCACTCTGCCTGTACGTATGTCTGTCACTCTGTCTGTACGTATGTCTGTCACTCTGCCTGTACGTATGTCTGTCACTCTGTCTGTACGTATGTCTGTCACTCTGTCTGTATGTATGTCTATCACTCTGTCTGTATGTATGTCTGTCACTCTGTCTGTATGTATGTCTGTCACTCTGTCTGTATGTATGTCTGTCATTCTGTCTGTACGTATGTCTGTCACTCTGTCTGTATGTATGTATATCACTCTGTCTGTATGTATGTCTGTCATTCTGTCTGTACGTATGTCTGTCACTCTGACTGTATGTATGTCTGTCACTCTGTCTGTATGTATGTATGTCACTCTGTCTGTATGTATGTCTGTCACTCTGACTGTATGTATGTCTGTCACTCTGTCTGTATGTATGTATGTCACTCTGTCTGTATGTATGTCTGTCATTCTGTCTGTACGTATATCTGTCACTCTGTCTGTATGTATGTCTGTCACTCTGTCTGTATGTATGTCTGTCATTCTGTCTGTACGTATATGTCTGTCACTCTGACTGTATGTATGTCTGTCACTCTGTCTGTATGTATGTGTCATTCTGTCTGTACGTATGTCTGTCACTCTGTCTGTACGTATGTCTGTCATTCTGTCTGTACGTATGTCTGTCATTCTGTCTGTCACTCTGTCTGTACGTATGTCTGTCACTCTGTCTGTACGTATGTCTGTCACTCTGCCTGTACGTATGTCTGTAACTCTGCCTGTATGTATGTCTGTCACTCTGTCTGTACGTATGTCTGTCATTCTGTCTGTACGTATGTCTATCACTCTGTCTGTATGTATGTCTGTCACTCTGTCTGTATGTATGTGTCATTCTGTCTGTACGTATGTCTGTCACTCTGTCTGTACGTATGTCTGTCATTCTGTCTGTACGTATGTCTCTCATTCTGTCTGTACGTATGTCTGTCACTCTGTCTGTACGTATGTCTGTCACTCTGTCTGTAACTCTGCCTGTATGTATGTCTGTAACTCTGCCTGTATGTATGTCTGTCACTCTGTCTGTACGTATGTCTGTCATTCTGTCTGTACGTATGTCTGTCACTCTGTCTGTACGTATGTCTGTCATTCTGTCTGTACGTATGTCTGTCATTCTGTCTGTACGTATGTCTGTCACTCTGTCTGTACGTATGTCTGTCACTCTGTCTGTACGTATGTCTGTCACTCTGTCTGTACGTATGTCTGTAACTCTGCCTGTATGTATGTCTGTCACTCTGTCTGTACGTATGTCTGTCATTCTGTCTGTACGTATGTCTATCACTCTGTCTGTATGTATGTCTGTCACTCTGTCTGTATGTATGTGTCATTCTGTCTGTACGTATGTCTCTCATTCTGTCTGTACGTATGTCTGTCACTCTGTCTGTACGTATGTCTGTCACTCTGTCTGTACGTATGTCTGTAACTCTGCCTGTATGTATGTCTGTAACTCTGCCTGTATGTATGTCTGTCACTCTGTCTGTACATATGTCTGTCATTCTGTCTGTACGTATGTCTGTCACTCTGACTGTATGTATGTCTGTCACTCTGTCTGTATGTATGTCTGTCACTCTGTCTGTACGTATGTCTGTAACTCTGCCTGTATGTATGTCTGTCACTCTGTCTGTACGTATGTCTGTCATTCTGTCTGTACGTATGTCTGTCACTCAGACTGTATGTATGTCTGTCACTCTGTCTATACGTATGTCTGTCATTCTGTCTGTACGTATGTGTGTCACTCTGTCTGTACGTATGTCTGTCACTCTGTCTGTACGTATGTCTGTCACTCTGTCTGTACGTATGTCTGTCACTCTGTCTGTATGTATGTCTGTCACTCTGTTTGTACGTATGTCTGTCATTCTGTCTGTACGTATGTCTGTCACTCTGTCTGTATGTATGTCTGTACGTATGTCTGTCACTCTGTCTGTACGTATGTCTGTCATTCTGTCTGTACGTATGTCTGTCACTCTGTCTGTCCGTGTGTTTATACGTTACTATATTATGTCTGTTTTTGTGTGTGAATAAATTGTTTACATGTCCAAGTTCATTAAAAACCTATCTACACACAAAAGGAAATTGAAAGTGTACTGATGACGAACGAAAGGCAACCAATTTCTTACATATGATGAAATGAAACAGCGACCAATTCTACATTTGCAACTACCATAATGAAGGTATGTCTTCAATCACATCAAAAATTTAATTCTCAGCTGCCTGAAAACATACAGTACACAAATGTCTGCTGTCAGAAAACATAGTCATTATGTACTGCACATAAACATAACAGGTGTCCTCAAATGTACAGTACATAAAATATCTTTTGGGGTATATCTTAGGGTGTCCCAAAACATACAGTGTCCGAATACATAATGTCATTAGGGATCATCCCTGAAAGTAGATATCTGATGAAGTTACTTTCGTTTGGGGAAGGGGGTTCAGGGACAGTTTCCGTCTGTCATTGGACACTGATATTCTACACTTTGAACCAACACTGTTAATATATTAGTATATGTTATTATATATCATATCAAAGTTGACTAACCTTCGTCTGAGGAGGTGGGTGGGAGGCTGCGGCCAGATGAAAGTAATTTTGTCTAATATCGGACATCAACGTTCTGCAATGATCCCTTATGGTATTTCAAGAAGAAATGTGTGACTCACCAACAAATACGACTTCCTGATTGATGACCCCATAGGAGGGTAAGTCGACTATCTTGACAAGGGCGGCATCATATGCGAAGCTGGTGAACGGGCAACCAGGGAGGGTCTGACCACTGTACTGAAGGTCAATGGTGTACGCCCCAACGGCAGGGGGTGTGAACTCAACCAGGTATTTACCATCCTTCTCAGACACCAATGTTGGAGTGATTTGGTTGTTCTGGTCTGAATGTAGAAGGGTGAATAATAAGTAAGAATATATTATGTTAATATAACTTTAATGTTTATTATTATGATTAGCAGAATATTAAAAAAATAAATTAATTTTAATTATGCTGCATTATTAAAAAAAAATTATATTTCATATCTCATTTGTTATTAATGGTATTGGAAAGTTAACAAAATACAAATAGTTTCCTACAATGTACAAATGACTGTATATTTGTATTCAATGTTTCTCACTATATTCAATGCTTCTTCTGCATGGAGGCATCCTCGCAAGCCAGGGCTGTTTGCCATGTAAAATTAGCCCTGGCTGATCCCCTATGCGAAGTGCAGAAGTTAGCCAAGTCAAACTAGTAATTGACTTCGCCAGTCGCGACTACATCACCCGTGAGAACAGTGCAAGTATACCCACCTCAATTTGAATAATATACTATATATTATAATGACCCGTTTGCCCATTAGCATGAGCAGCTGAGCACTATTGTGTATTCGAATAATTGCTTCTACTTCCTAAACATTGCATATAACACGAGCAACGGTTGGTTAAAATTAACTTTATTATGACCACCTGACCTGCCGACATCCACTGATCTACTGAGCGATTTGATAGGCTGAGCTTAAATTCAGAGTTTCGCAAAGCGATCAGCAGCAGCGACCCCTGGCGCACGAGGATGCACGGAGGTGATATTCTGCTTTAGTAGTATTTTTAGTTAATACGTTTTTTATCAATTGTTAAACATCATGGATATATTCCAAGGTAGACATATTTATTCACAATAAGACGACAAAAACAATTTGATGGATGCTACATAAGAGCACTGCTAGCTGTATTAAATATTCACTGAAAACATTTCGCTAGAGCTCTAGCGAGAAAGAAATAGACCTACTGAGAAGATACAGGAAAGAAAGTCAACATTTCGTGGACACATGTGTGAAAGCTGACATTGTGAACCAGGGAACACTGCAGATAACATAAATCTCACTACATATCGCCTTGAACTGTGGAAGTAAGGCTGAACCTGTTATCCAATCATGCCATCCAATCTTGCCAGTACTGCAGAATAGTTATTGGGATTTCTCTTTGATATGGGACGCGGACGTTTGCATGGTTCATCACAATCGCAACTGACGAAGAAACAGACTAGGATTAACTAAGGATAAAATACAACTGATTTGGCCAACTTCCATACATTGTGTAAGATATATCTGCCGAGGTAGTCGAGTCAACTACTGGTACCACTCCTGGCTTCCATACATTGTGTAAGACATATCTGCCGAGGTAGTGGAGTCAACTACTGGTACCACTCCTGGCTTCCATACATTGTGTAAGACATATCTGCCGAGGTAGTCGAGTCAACTACTGGTACCACTCCTGGCTTCCATACATTGTGTAAGACATATCTGCCGAGGTAGTGGAGTCAACTACTTGTACCACTCCTGGCTTCCATACATTGTGTAAGACATATCTGCCGAGGTAGTGGAGTCAACTACTGGTACCACTCCTGGCTTCCATACATTGTGTAAGACATATCTGCCGAGGTAGTGGAGTCAACTACTGGTACCACTCCTGGCTTCCATACATTGTGTAAGATATATCTGCCGAGGTAGTGGAGTCAACTACTGGTACCACTCCTGGCTTCCATACATTGTGTAAGACATATCTGCCGAGGTAGTGGAGTCAACTACTGGTACCACTCCTGGCTTCCATACATTGTGTAAGATATATCTGCCGAGGTAGTGGAGTCAACTACTGGTACCACTCCTGGCTTACATACATTGTGTAAGACATATCTGCCGAGGTAGTGGAGTCAACTACTGGTACCACTCCTGGCTTCCATACATTGTGTAAGATATATCTGCCGAGGTAGTGGAGTCAACTACTGGTACCACTCCTGGCTTCCATACATTGTGTAAGATATATCTGCCGAGGTAGTGGAGTCAACTACTGGTACCACTCCTGGCTTCCATATATTGTGTAAGACATATCTGCCGAGGTAGTGGAGTCAACTACTGGTACCACTCCTGGCTTCCATACATTGTGTAAGATATATCTGCCGAGGTAGTGGAGTCAACTACTGGTACCACTCCTGGCTTCCATACATTGTGTAAGACATATCTGTCGAGGTAGTGGAGTCAACTACTGGTACCACTCCTGGCTTCCATACATTGTGTAAGACATATCTGCCGAGGTAGTGGAGTCAACTACTGGTACCACTCCTGGCTTCCATACATTGTGTAAGACATATCTGCCGAGGTAGTCGAGTCAACTACTGGTACCACTCCTGGCTTCCATACATTGTGTAAGACATATCTGCCGAGGTAGTCGAGTCAACTACTGGTACCACTCCTGGCTTCCATATATTGTGTAAGATATATCTGCCGAGGTAGTGGAGTCAACTACTGGTACCACTCCTGGCTTCCATACATTGTGTAAGACATATCTGCCGAGGTAGTGGAGTCAACTACTGGTACCACTCCTGGCTTCCATACATTGTGTAAGACATATCTGTCGAGGTAGTGGAGTCAACTACTGGTACCACTCCTGGCTTCCATACATTGTGTAAGATATATCTGCCGAGGTAGTGGAGTCAACTACTTGTACCACTCCTGGCTTCCATACATTGTGTAAGACATATCTGTCGAGGTAGTGGAGTCAACTACTGGTACCACTCCTGGCTTCCATACATTGTGTAAGACATATCTGCCGAGGTAGTGGAGTCAACTACTGGTACCACTCCTGGCTTCCATACATTGTGTAAGACATATCTGCCGAGGTAGTGGAGTCAACTACTGGTACCACTCCTGGCTTCCATACATTGTGTAAGACATATCTGTCGAGGTAATGGAGTCAACTACTGGTACCACTCCTGGCTTCCATACATTGTGTAAGATATATCTGCCGAGGTAGTGGAGTCAACTACTTGTACCACTCCTGGCTTCCATACATTGTGTAAGACATATCTGTCGAGGTAGTGGAGTCAACTACTGGTACCACTCCTGGCTTCCATACATTGTGTAAGACATATCTGCCAAGGTAGTGGAGTCAACTACTGGTACCACTCCTGGCTTCCATACATTGTGTAAGACATATCTGTCGAGGTAGTGGAGTCAACTACTGGTACCACTCCTGGCTTCCATACATTGTGTAAGATATATCTGCCGAGGTAGTGGTGTCAACTACTGGTACCACTCCTGGCTTCCATACATTGTGTAAGACATATCTGCCGAGGTAGTCGAGTCAACTACTGGTACCACTCCTGGCTTCCATATATTGTGTAAGATATATCTGCCGAGGTAGTGGAGTCAACTACTGGTACCACTCCTGGCTTCCATACATTGTGTAAGACATATCTGCCGAGGTAGTGGAGTCAACTACTGGTACCACTCCTGGCTTCCATACATTGTGTAAGACATATCTGTCGAGGCAGTGGAGTCAACTACTGGTACCACTCCTGGCTTCCATACATTGTGTAAGATATATCTGCCGAGGTAGTGGAGTCAACTACTTGTACCACTCCTGGCTTGCGAGGAAGGCTGACATGAGAGGGTATGCAGGGAGAAATATGGCGAGACTTACCTGTGACCTTTGCAATGAGGTTGGCCCTCGGCACCCCCCGGGCATCCAGTGCAATGGGAGCAGGTTTATGCACTGGCACCCAACGCACGTTATTCCAGTCCACTGTTAGATTACCAAGGTCAAATATCTGCGACTTGAAGGGCGCGCCTGGAACATACACCAGGTGGCGTTACGTGAATGTTTTATTATAAAGGTTTTCGCAAGTCATCAACAGAGTGAGGGATTACTGAGGATTATAGGAGTGTAAAATGGATGAATAAGTGGTCTTATGTAGGTGATCATGAGTATACCTGAAACATATATTTTAAACACATTTTAAATAGTTTTACACTTACTTGCTGTATTGAATATAAATATATCTTGTTTCTATATGTTTTAAATATTTCACTACTTTGAATGATTGTATGATCCAAACCACCATAACACTAAATAAATATATAAGCTGCTATGAATTTTCTACTGTGGAACATCGCTTTATGGTCACCTCAATAATACAGCCACCCTGCAATTAAGGTCAACCTAGAACAGTCCCAAATTATTTTCACATATAGTAAACTACAGGATATTAGTCCAGTTAATACGGTCACCTCGTTATTCAGGTCACTTTTATTCAGTCCCAAAGGTGATCTTAGTAGGGACGTTCCACTGAAGGTTAATAAAGATGTAGGAAAGTAGCCAAAGAGGACAGCTGTTACATTGGTATACAAGAGGGGATAGTGCTACTCACCTGGCACTGTGATTCCATTGAATGTTATGTTGATCGTGTGTACACAGCTCTCAATTGGAACAAATGTGACTTCAAGCTTGGCGCCCCCAAGGGGTGTGATCTCAGGCTGGGCGTTGGTGGTATACCCCGCTACGTCCACTGTCAGGTTACCTGCTCCTGCTTCGCTTGTGTCCACTGAAAGGGCAATCACAAACATTGTCATATACCAACTGAATTCATGTGTCGAGTACGGCGCGGTTTATACAAGTCTAAATGTTCTGCGTGACCTCCGTCAAGCTCTTTTATTATGTTGATTTTTTTCAGGAAAAATTTGATTTGGTTGATCTATTGATTCAGTTGAATTTCTACGACAAAAGGTGGCTCCTCGAGAGCGACTACCACAGTCTTAGAGGAGTCTCCTGACCTAACTTTTTTGTTATTTATCTTACATTATACCATGTTTAGCATAAGGTTATATAGTTGCACTTTTTAAAATTACAATTATACATGGATGTATTCTATGTATAATTTGAAATGTCCGAAGGGTCAAATAAAACAAATTCTACTTTTTACCTTTGTCACCAACGTTGACTGTGGTTACATTACATGAATTCATTACTACTGTGGCATGACATCTCATAAATCAAACATTCCCACACACATGTCATTTTAGAAATTTTGCCTTATGTTCGTGTCATAAATTGTACACTTTCGTGGCCATCATTTCAACAAAATACATGATGGAATGCACAAAAGCATGTGTTTGGCATCCATTTTTTCATGGCTTGACAGAGCTTTTGCTAGGCTCCAGGTCAGGTGATGGATAGGTCAAATAAACATGAAACATTGTAATACAATAGCAAAGGTGTATTCTTAAAGAAAAAAGTATGCTAAAATACTTTTATTAAATTTTTTCTATCTCATTATGGCAGTTCAAGACACAATTTTGCTATTTTGTATTTTTATACGATGGCAAAAATGTACATACATACCTTGAAATTTAACTGGCTGTCCCAGAATGCCGTCGCCAATCTGTCCAACATGCACTAGACTCGAGTCGAAGACTTCGGGGTGGGCGGGACTTCCCCCCACATCCACCTCCGCATACAACACTGTCACAGTATAGCGACCTGCACCACACACAACAACACTCACTGATTGGTCAAAAATTGTGACAGTATCACAGCATATCAACTCACAGTCACTAAGTGGCAGTCACTTTCATAGTTCGATAATTAACCACTAAAATACAATGAGATAAAAGTGAAGGTAAATTCTCAGTACCTATGACGCTGAATGACGTCATCGTACACGTGAGGCAGTTCGTAATTGCCCTCGTCTCTGTTGATGGGTGTTTGGGTTTTTCTGATCCAGATGGCTTCCTTGATTTGCCGAATTCTTCTGTTGGGTTCTTTGTCAAACACCCATCAACAGAGACGAGGGCAATTACGAACTGCCTCACGTGTACGATGACGTCATTCAGCGTCATAGGTACTGATGAAGTCGACGTGACATGTCAACGAAGGCCTCTACCAGGTAATTTAACATGATTCTTGGATATGAAAAATGAAAGTTTCGAATTTTTACCATCAAACATATTTAACATGTAGACATAAAGGACTACTTACCGACTTCATTTGGTGAGTAGTCAATAACGAAACCCGACTCTGCATCACCACCGACCAGTGGTGGCACCTGTTGGCCAGATGGTGCTGCAAGGAAAACATTGATAATAAATAAACGTCTTGTCTCGTCACTCAAATCAGTGTCATATTGATGGTTTAGTTTTATTGTCAGTTATTGAAAATGTGATGATCAATACCAGTTTGATAAAAACACTGGGTTCAAAACTGCACAAAGATATAGATACACACACTGCCATTTGACAGAGAGCACTACTGATGGCAGCCGGCAGAAAACAAACATACTATCGTTAAATCTGAAGAAATATTCATTAATGACACAGTCCCATGTGACTCGGATCTAGCCTAATGACACAAGTGACAAGGATATTACCAGTGAGATGGTCCCTAGTGACACATGACAGGGTTCTTACCAATGAGACAATCCTTTATGACATAAGTGACAGGAAATCTTGCCAACTATATAATCCGTAGCGACATGTGACAAGGTTCTTACCAAATAAATAGTCCTACTGACACATGTGACAGGGATCTTAAGTACCAATGAAATTGTCCCTAGTGACACATATTACAACTTGTTTGCCTATGACATGTGACAGAGATCTTACCAATAACAATCCGTAGTTACACATGTGACACAGATCTTACCAATGAGACAGTCTCTTGTGAGACATGTGACGGATCTTACCAATGAGACAGCCCCTAGTGACACATGAGACAGATCTTACCAACTATGTAATATCTAGTGATGCATGACAGGAATCTTACCAATGATGCTCTCTGTAGGGACATGTGACAGCGATCTTACAAACGACACAGTCAATAATGACACACGACAATGATCTTACCGATTATCTTGACGTCGAGGTCTGCGTCACCGGCGTCGTTGATGTCGACGCGGAAGCTTGTTGCGTGGTTTACAGGGATCATATGGAGGCCTTCCCCACTCAGAGTGGCCCTACTGCCGTCAGCCACAGCGCAGAAGAATGGACTACCTGTAGACAAGGGGGTGTGTCAAAATAAAACTTAAATATTTTAGTGAAAATATTCATTAAAATGGAGGAATAAAATCTTAATTTGTTTAGTGAGAAAGTTAATTAAATTGGAAAAATCAATAAAGGACATTTTCTTTATGTTTGATACAACAATGAATTGTAATTTATAAACTATTAATAAAATGTAAGATGTAATAAAATATAAAAATCAAATGAAAGGTTGCACCTATAATCTAACGTAGATAGGAAAAACTTAAATTACATTTTGATAGATAAATAAGGAATATTAATAAATTCTACATTAAAATTATCAAATTAACTAATGTGTTATTCAGCGGGCAACCAGACCACATATTGAAGCTAACAATCTCAATGGAAGTGAAGACTCACTGTACTGAAAACAAGTTTTTTATAGTTTTATTTTCCGACATTCCAGCACATCAACACACATACATTTTGAACAAAAAACAACAACATTCACCAGCAGATATTGTATCACTAGCATATAATTATAGTTACACATGTTCTATACGTAAAAAACTTAATGTACTAAAATAAGTGGTTTATTTATTGAATTTAACTCAATAAAATAGGTGATTATGTGACAACACACAGCAGCAACTATAGTTGTCTAATCTGAAAACATTACATTTTGTTAAGTTTGTTCGTCCATTCTGCTGTATCTAGCTATGTGAAGACAAAGAAATGATCATAATACATAGTTATCATAACTAGTGTATTTTAAACTCCTCCAAAGATTAGCTCAGAATAATTTTCGTTAATGTATTGATCTGATTACAAATTTAATTTCTAATATGTGCATAGTATAAGTATTATGCACCGTTAGTATAACAGCTTTGAGCAATAATTTAAGTATAAAACCTTTGAAAGCATTTCTTTGATTTTTTGATTGGGCAACATACAAAAGAGTGCATAGTTTGATATCACAGTATATAGATATGGATCAATTTCTATATTTTTTCACCAGATTTTGAACATACTGTTGGAAAAATGTATTTTTTAAGATGTATGAAACACGGAAGATCTTATATAATACATATCTTTATTGTCACCACTTCAGTCTCTTCGCAAAATACTACAAGTGTAACAAAACAGGATCACGTTCTCATTTAGGCTGCGGTGACTAACATACAGATGTTTCCACGTAACCGTGACAACTATAGGACACTACCATATAAGGCCATGCAAGGTCATGCGCTGCTACAGAGGTGACACAAGGTCAAGGCCGTCACATCACAGGCCCGTTCACCCGACTGTCTGAAAGAGAGATACAACAGTCATGTGACAGCCAATAATACATACAATAGCTCGTTACTTATCACGAATGTACTTCAAATGTATTTTATTATGGCAAGAATTATGTAATGGAATTTCGGAATATGACATTCCAAATAAAATATAGAGATATATATTTGTTAATAACTCTTTGTATCTGCGAGACACCGTCAGGTAGTAAAATACAATAAATGTGTACTTGAATGTTGCGTATGTGATAAGAAAACAAGTAGATACACAGAATGTGAATCTATTGAAGATATAACCTATTTAAATAACTTAACTAGTTCAATTGCATGGTTAAATGGGTCAATATTTCACATTTTAAAAGTGTCTTAACCACACTGATAAGATAACATTATTGTGACTGGATAATCATGACTTTGTAATAAACAACTATTCCACTAACCATTATCAATAAAAACCTATACAACCATACATTTCATTAGTCTGTAATTTCTGAAAAAAAGATGTACATTTCGCAAGTTTCTACAACTATTAGCCATCACCAACTGCCATGCACCTCTTCATGCATCTGTGAATATGAAGGTCAACCTTACCATCTACTTGTTCTCCGTTGAATGAAATGTTTACTTCGTAGCTATAGCAACGAGGTTGTGGTGTAAAATAAATTCGGAATCTGCCGCTGTGATCAGCAGCTTCGAGGAAGTTTGGAATGCGATGTCCGTTTACGGTGCAGCGAACAACAACTTCCAAATTGCCAGCCCCAGCCTCAGAGGCATCAACTGAAAACACAAAAAAATTCCCACTTAAAACATAATACATTAACAATGGAGTCAAAGATGTATTTCTGGCAACAAATATTTTATATCTACAAAAAAAAAAATATATAGGATGGGAAATTAGCAAAAAAATGACATCTTTGAAAAACAGTTGAAATATTTAAAATAACATTTTAAAATTGAAATGCTAACAATTGTAAATATTGACATTTTACACACGTACAATATAAAGAAATAATCACAGTGAAGTCAACTTTATAGTCACCGTAGAAGACGACATCCTCTCCTGGTATTCCATCTATGTCAACGCCTGTCAAACTCTTGTCTCTCATGATGTACACCTTAGAGAGATCGTAGACGCTACACCTGAACGGACTGCCAGCCACTGCCACTCTGCCGTACCAGACCTCGATGGTGTGCACGCCCAATTGTAGGGGGCGCCACTCAACCAGCCATTCGCTGGGGCCATTCGCCATCAAAATATGCGTAACCATGTGTTTCCGTGGAGCAGGGCCTAAAATGAAAAATCAGTTTCTGCCGTTCAATTTTCGTACAACTTGTTTTAATATTATTCAACGTCTGAATCTGAGTTCAGAGGCGCAACATACAGGAATCCTTAGGCAGAACCATGAACAGAGATGAGCAAGTCATCATTAAAGCAAATGACTGCCAAAGGTTAGAGTGGGAATGCAATTTCAAATAAATAAGCCGTGAGTTTTTAACGAATGATAACTATAGTTTCAGATAATTTTAAAGTGATAGGTAGTTTATTCCAGATTAGTTTCTAGAAACATATCATGAAAAAAAAACATCGAGTAACCACTACCATATGCCAGCTCGCTTGTGAGAACGTGATATTTAGTTATCATAAAATCATTGGACATACTGTCGTATGATTTGTTACAATTGGTCGAGCTCTGTATACTATAGCATGCAGCAATTCACAGTTTCCGCAAACGAACAAAGAAAACTATTGTCTATATGTGGTATTAACAAAACTGCACAATCCTTATTAAGTTGACTCCATATACAACTACAAATATGAATATTAGTGAACCTGATTTGTGATGGACTCAACAGGGTACATAGGGGTTTTAACAATATTGAGCTTTTTCTACATAGGGGTTTTAACAATATTAAGCTTTTTTCTACATGGGGTTTTAACAATATTGAGCTTTTTCTACATAGGGGTTTAACAATATTGAACTTTTTCTACATAGGGGTTTTAACAATGTTGAGCTGTTTCTTCTAAATAGTTTTGACAGGTTGTCAAGTTTCTACAAATATCATGCTCTGTTACACATACAATCTCATTTAGCATGCACGCACGCACACACGCACCTACACACATGCAAGCACACATTCACACAGACATCACAACATACATACCTGTTATCTTGATTCTTGGCTTGGCTTGCAGTGTTGCCAGTCGTGAATCTATTTCAAACGTTGCATCGTGGTTTACAGGTGCCGCTTTTAAACAGCGCCCCCTGGCGACGACCATGAGGTTGTCCTCGGCTTCAATGATGAACGGTGAACCTGTGGAAGATTAACCAGTCTTCATTGGTTGGTTGTGTCAATCTTACAATAAAATAATATCTGTATATTTTTATTTTCTGACATTTTAATTTTCCAACCAACTTTTACGTTCTACCTTAAGCCTATGGCACAATTGTCCACTACCGTCTTAATGAGTATTTACACCCCATTATTCACTTTACTTTTTAATCATCTATTGACTTTGTATATTTATATGGAAAATAAATGATGTTTTGGAGAAAAATTACACTGATGAATGACGCTTATGAAAACAGGTGTACTAAACCCCCTCCCAGTGAAAACAATTCATATGTCAAAGCAAAGATATCATTTGATATTTATTTCACTCTCCTAATGACTGAATTTAGCCAATTCAAACTGAATGTTGGATGCAATGTTCTCTACTGCTACAGTCGGTTGTCGTGCGGGTTTTAAAGAAATTAATTTATAATGCAGTAACTACATTATGATACAACATAATATTTTATTTCCACAATAGCATTATAATATATACATGATTCTTTAAATTGTATACACAATTGTGGAACAGGAGTAAACAGAAGCTTAACACTTATGAGGTGGGGTGGAATCAGATATCAATGTACCAATGAGCATTATTACACATATGCTCTGTTTTTACAAACACACAGATGTTGATTTATGAAATCAGAGCATACAGCATTGTGTAATAATGCTCGATGGTACATCGGTATCTGATCACACCCGATTTCATAAGTGTTAAACTTCTCTTTACAAAAAAATCATGTATATATTACAATGTTATCGTGGAAATAAACACTACTGTATAAAAATGTGCATGAATGAATACATACCTGGGACGGCTTCTGCTCCAAACGTGACAAACACAAAGTGTCTGACAGGTTGTCTTGGTATGAAGTAGATCTTGAAGCAATGTCTATGTAGACGATGTGGCACAACTTTACACGACACCGCCTCATTCCCAGCTTTCACTGTCACAGCTATGTCACCAGGTCCAGCGTGACTGGTGTCAACTGAAATGTTCACCCACATCACAACTTTACACGGCACTGCCTCATTCCCAGCTTTCACTGTCACAGCTATGTCACCAGGTCCAGCGTGACTGGTGTCAACTGAAATGTTCACCCACATCACAACTTTACACGACACTGCCTCATTCCCAGCTTTCACTGTCACAGCTATGTCACCAGGTCCAGCGTGACTGGTGTCAACTGAAATGTTCACCCACATCACAACTTTACACGACACCGCCTCATTCCCAGCTTTCACTGTCACAGCTATGTCACCAGGTCCAGCGTGACTGGTGTCAACTGAAATGTTCACCCACATCACAACTTTACACGGCACTGCCTCATTCCCAGCTTTCACTGTCACAGCTATGTCACCAGGTCCAGCGTGACTGGTGTCAACTGAAATGTTCACCCACATCACAACTTTACACGGCACTGCCTCATTCCCAGCTTTCACTGTCACAGCTATGTCACCAGGTCCAGCGTGACTGGTGTCAACTGAAATGTTCACCCACATCACAACTTTACACGACACTGCCTCATTCCCAGCTTTCACTGTCACAGCTATGTCACCAGGTCCAGCGTGACTGGTGTCAACTGAAATGTTCACCCACATCACAACTTTACACGACACCGCCTCATTCCCAGCTTTCACTGTCACAGCTATGTCACCAGGTCCAGCGTGACTGGTGTCAACTGAAATGTTCACCCACATCACAACTTTACACGACACCGCCTCATTCCCAGCTTTCACTGTCACAGCTATGTCACCAGGTCCAGCGTGACTGGTGTCAACTGAAATGTTCACCCACATCACAACTTTACACGGCACTGCCTCATTCCCAGCTTTCACTGTCACAGCTATGTCACCAGGTCCAGCGTGACTGGTGTCAACTGAAATGTTCACCCACATCACAACTTTACACGACACCGCCTCATTCCCAGCTTTCACTGTCACAGCTATGTCACCAGGTCCAGCGTGACTGGTGTCAACTGAAATATTCACCCACATCAAGTCAACTAAGTTGGTGCCTCAACTGTAACTTACACGTTTTTGTAGCATGATGATAAAACTGTTTTCATTTTTGAATGAGCAAATTGGCAAAAACAGATTTTTGCAAGCTGACACAAAAATATGTTCCAACGTTTCAATAAAATTTCAACCCTGCTACATTCTTCAGTTATAAGTAACATATTTTTAGTAGCACACAATTATATTATTCACTTAATTTACAATCAACATATTTTACTGGTACAAAATATTATGAGTTCCTCAAATATATCTTTTACTGTGCATGACTTCTAAGAATATTCTAACAATGCTGTCCTACCTTTTAATTAACTACTTTTAATAAACCTACCCAGGACACAACTCTCCTTGTGTAATTCCTAACATTTATGAAATGTAAACTAACAATGGAAAGGAAAACCAACTTCTATAGAAGCGCTGCTGTACTTACTTTCAAAGTTATATGTGTGTCCCACAATGCCATGGGGTGACCCGACGACCTCTATGCTGTTGAGGTCATAGACATGACACTCGTACGGACTGCCAAACAAGTGTTTCCTGTATTTAGTTGTCATGGCGATGACATGCTCACCTGGAAATGTTGGCATCAATTTAACACACATTTTAAAGATATGCCGAGTCATTTTTACCACAATACTTCCCAGCTGCTGACAGAACAACATCAAACATTCATTACAGTCGTTGACTAGTTGAGATAACAATACCGCATGCCAAACAGAGTAATATATAGACAAATACAATGTCACTGCTAAATCCTGTAACAATGGCAAATATGATAATAGTGCCAAATTTGATAACAATGCCAAATATGGTAGCAATGGATGGAACCTAAATTACAATTTGTGACAGCAGTTACACACATCATGCAAAGAGCAACTTACCAACTTCAGTTGGCACAAACTTTGCCATTAGCAACCCAGTGTCTGTATCCATGACAACCGGTGCTTCTGTTATCTGATTGGATGGTGCTGAAAGCATTAGTGCAAGTTAAAGTATAATTGTGACCAAGTCAAACTGAGGGGCTACATACAGCAAATCACCATCAGACCCTGAATTTGACAAACTGAAGGGCAAAGTTAGTTGGCCTTGATTTTTATAGACTTTAGAAGGTAACATTTTTTTATAAGGGTAATGGCTGCATTAGTACCGCCATATTAATTGTAGACATGGGCTATTACATTAAGTAATAATATTGTTAAAAAGTTAAGTAATGTTAATAAGTTAATAAACTAATTTAATATGCAAAATAATGAACTGAACACACTAACAATGGACACATCAAAGAGTAACAAAAATAAACAAAAACAGCTGCTAGCATATTATGCACGTGCTAACTGAATACTTAAAGTACAGTGGATCCTCACTATTAAGGTCATCGGCCGGGACTGGACCAAAGCGACCTGAATAGAGAGGTAACCATATTACCAAGACTAATGTCCTACTCCTTACTGTCAGATATAATACAGGACTGTTCCAGGGTGATCTTAATTGGCAGGTGGCCATACTACCTGGGTGACTATAGCGAGGCTTGACCGTACAGGTTCGACAGTATAATTGATAACAAAATATTTTGTTTTATTAAAAACATTACAATTTAAGAAAAAATGTATTACTAGTTAACGATTGCATTATTGCAAAACAACAGAGCGACAACTAAGACTAACATTTGTCTCACAATGATGTTACATTGTAACTATTGTTTCTAACACAACTGCAGAAGTAACCATGACAACGTACTTGCATGTTGTATGGAGTCTACAAATAAAGCAGTTATTATTATTATTATAAACACAATTAAAACTTACCAGCGATCTCGACTGTGATGTCAGAGTGTGCTGCTATCTGGTGGCCTGTGGTCAGATTGAGGCTCATCAGTGCAGTGCGGTGTATGGGGAGTCTGAGGGGCACCACCCCGCCGTCCAGTAGACAGACTTGACCGCCATCATCGATGATGTTACACACAAACGGACTGTCTAAGAGCCCACAAGGAAAACAACCGAGTCCACGACAGTCAGACGCGGTATCCCATCATGCACTGCATGCAACGACCCAATCACCGGGGTTTGGCTTCGCAAAAAGTAGTCCATGTTAGTTGAACCGCCATGTATATTTTATTTGAGATGCGCGTGCAGGAATCGAGGAGCGATCAATGAAAGGGGAAGTTTGATGGATACGGAATAAATAGTAACTATCTTAGGATGGAACAATCCCTGTGGGAGGATGAAGGGTAGAACTGACAGAGTGGTTTAGTGAAACTGATCTGAGCCAGGACTAGGGTTGAAAAGTTGTCTACATCCTGGTATTATACTATACACCTATGATGTTCATTATCCTTAATCTACCCAACTTGACCTTGATCGAATTACCAGCCCATGCGACCTACTCTCTACGGGTTGACCTTGACCTTACATTATTCACTGACCTTGGCCCCATACAACACTTTCATGTACTGAAGATCATTAAAGGAACTGATACTTAACATACTGATTAGCAGTTTTTACTGAAATGTTTATTTATGAAATACAAGACATCGTAAAGAAAGACTACAATTTACATATTGATAATTTAAGCAAGAATAAATTCTAAATTGTTAACCGTGTTCTTTGTAGGATAAAATCTATCTTCCCTTATTTGCAGGGGTGAATGTCCAATTACAGAAACAGAAAGTAAAGACTGTTGATTTAAAAGTTTTGACTGAAAACTGCTAAGCTAAAAGTTTTCACTTATCATTTTATATTTAAAACCTTAGATATACAACTTTCCATTTAAACCTTGTAAATTAAAGATTTTTATTTAAAGCCTTTTATTAATATTTCTATTTTTCAGGTTTTAAAAATGTAACACTTCATTTCAAATAACCAGCACAAGATAATGATTTACCTGGGACGACGTCCCCGTTGAACTTGATGCTGATCATGTGAGTGTCGACCGCCTGGGGGGTGTAGGAGACACTAAACCTGGCCGCCTGTTCCTGCTTCACAAAGTTCGGTACATTGATGTCGTTGGCTGAGACACTGATCTCAAGGTTGCCCGCCCCGGCAGTACTTGCGTCAACTGTAAGAAACATCTCAGTGTCAGTATGTGTATTCTTTGACTTCTACTTTTAACTGACCCAACCATCATGTGACATGTTGCCTAGCAAAACTTCAGTCAAGGTGTAACAAATTGGATGCTGAACATATGGAGTGTTTTGAAATCCGGTCACATATTTTGCTGAATTCTGGCCCCAGTAGTGTTTCTTTATGACAAAAACATTTTGCAAAGTTTTTAAAGTGACAACTGTATATGTGGGAATGTTTGATTTACGAGATGTCATGTAGCGATAGTAATGTAATTCACATATATATATTACTATCAGGACTGTTGGCAAGGCAAGGCTTAATTGATGGAGGTTACAGACATAATTTAGAGTGTGACAAATGGATTACTTTCAATGCATATGTGTGGTTGCTGTATTTCATCAGGTCACTAATTTAAATGCCCACGCAGTGTGAGCTTTATTGTTGAAGCTGTTGGTATAATTTGTTGCTCCTTGTGTGAGTGAAAGTTGGTAATAATAACACTACAGACAAAGCTAGACTTACTGTTGAAACTGTTGGTTTTTTGCTCCAAGTGTGGGTATAAGTTAATAATAACGTTTACATCATATAGCGCAAGGTACACTTACTGTTGAAGCTGTTGGCCTTGCCGACACGCCCTGGTTTCATGCCAGACACAATCACCTTGCTGGCGTCCCAAGCCCGTGCTGTGAATGGACTGCCGGGGATAGTCATGTTCACATAACTGATGTCGATCCTGTGGTCGCCTGCACACAAATATATGCAATATCTAAGTAACACTCGTCAATAAGTATCTAGGTCACACACATCTCAGTAACACTCGTCAGTAAGGATATAAGTCTCATATGAGATTCTGCATGTGTACAATGTCATGTGACGAGTGTCAGCTGTGAAAATAGTGCGAATATCTTTAGACAGGTCAGTCAAGTTTTAGATCTGATGACAAGGATTTTACTAAAGACCATTGAAGTGATATTTTAAAATAAAGCCCAACGGTTTACAAACATAAAAAAAATCTACATCATTAAAACATTTAACATGTATGTGTGCGCGTGCATGCATGCACATCTGCATGTTTGCATAACAAACAATAAAGGCATATTGCACAATATATATATATATATATACATGTATATTAGGGATTCCTTTGGACAGCAGTAATTAACTCATCAATGATGCATTGAACGCTGGAATGCTGCATACTTTTTTGCCACATGTGCCCAAAAGATGCATACAAAAACATGTCTAAGAAATCTGAGAAAGAATTATCGCCCAGTCTACTTTTATGTCTTGCCGAACAAAGTGCAATCTGTTCATATCTATACAAATAATCTTCATCCATACTTGTACACTATTTGCATGTTTCTAAATCCATGTATATTTGCTCAATATTACAACTGGAGTACATTATAAAAGAATTTGTTGTTGTTGTAAAAGCATGTTTATAAATCATGCCTCTGTCACCAAGGCTCACAAATAGTATTCATTAAAAATGCCCCCGTCATCCAGGGTCCTAAACTATTGAAAAAAATATGATGCTATATATTGTAGCCTAGCTTGCATGTATTACTGTATAGTATAATTTAATTGGACTAATTTAATTGGAATGTGAGGCTTTTTCATACATCTGTTCATCTGTGTCAACAAGTTTTTTAAAGTTTAATCAACGTCGTTCTTTGAATATTGTTAGGTGGTGTTTTCTCTCACATGTGAATCGTTGTCCCTCAATGTCACAAACTGCTGCATTGTATTTCTCAGTTAGAATCTCCCTATCCTTGGACCAGTAGACTGTAGTAGCATGAACAGTCCATGAAAAATAGGGCACATCTACCCTGAATGTATCTAGTTTTGTAATGCTACAGATTTTGAAAAAAATGAAAATTTCTGAGCATGTTGATATTGATGGTTATATATTATGTACCCAGAAATATGTCGCACAGGCAGTCCTGAATAGAATTCAAACAAGTTAAATAATAACATGATTACATGCCTAATATTAAAAAGTGTAATGTTCACATTTACCTGGTTATTTACGCGATCAAACTATCTTGCAAATTAAATTTTAATCAACTGGTTTTGGGCACATAACATTTTGAACAGGCACATAGTTCTTGTCTTTTTCCAGATCGATCCCTGGTATATTAAAATGAGAACGAGGCATGCTTAATGAAATTATGCTGTCTGTCTTTACCTTCCACTGCATGTGACTTCCAAGTATATCTGTAATAGATTTTATGGCTGATTATAATGGTGTAGTATAACGATATTACAAGAACACCAATTAAAATGATTTACTCACCAATTTCTTCTGGAGTCCACTCCACGCTAAATTCATCAACTACTGTGGTTTCCCTGACGATGACCTTGACACCATTGTTACGGGGTCCTAAAATGAGGGCAACTAACTGCAAATGTTACACAGATACCACGCATAGTTGTACATGTAATAATGACACTCTAGAAGACTTAAATGTTATCATATTTTTGTGTGTAAAATCTAGGTAGTCTTTGGCAGTGGTTGGTTAACACACAGGTGGCCCGTCATGTTACGACAGGCGGTCTGTCATGACAGGCAGTCTGTCTGATAGGTGGTGTCATGACAGGCGGTCTGTCATGACAGGTGGTCTGTCTGACAGGCGGTCTGTCATGACAGGCAGTCAGTCTGATAGGTGGTGTCATGAAAGATGGTCTGTCATGACAGATGGTCTGTCATGACAGATGGTCTGCCTGACAGGCATTCTGTTATGACAGGCAGTCTGTTATGACAGGCAGTCTGTTGTGATATGCACGTCTTCTATCACTGTGTCTGTTGGCCTTATTATTAATGGTCCAATTAAACACACGTCACATGTAAACTTAGTCAAACAAAGTTCTTAATCTGACTAGATAATAATAACCTTAAAACCTGTTCAGAGGCAGTTAAAATTAACAAACAATTATTTTTATTAAAGTAAAACTCTTTAATAAATTTAATACATGCTCATATATACAAGTTAATTATTGTACGTAAATTACTACTTATCCATCTACATTAGTACCTACTATTACACATCTACTGTAGAAGTGAGAAGTGCTACTTGCCCGTAGAGAGAGAGAAAGAGTTAGTTAGATCTCACCTCCAGGTCCGTGCAGGTTAGTACAGCGATAGAAGCCTACTGGATCCAATCTTCGGGGTTGTCACGACAACCGTTGCCATGACAACAGCTGTCATCACAACAGTTGACATGGCAATGGCTGCTATGACAATTTAAGCTGCAATCAGCTAAGCAGAACCTCAGCTGTGGTGTGAGTGAAATCTGACTGCAGTTAGTGGAGTGTGGTAGCTGGCTTTATTTAGCTTATATCTTACGTATGTATAATTGTATGGATATTTTAAAGATTTAACTTTTTAAACAGATTTCAGAATGATGGTTTGTCTGTACACAATACCCATGCAAATACGGCGTTCTAGTGTTACACATCCATAAATCTTCTTGGTTTATAGTAACGTTAAGGTTTCTTTGTAAATGCTGCAGCTTTGAAGCAAGTAATTATAAAATATATTTGTTACAATGTCTCCAACGTCATGGATTTGTTTTTAGTTCAGGAAACTGTACCAGGACAGTGAAAGTTTCAGAATATTTTATTTATAAAATCGTTCAGTTGTAACTGTTACATTATGGTTGCAGCATAATTATTATTTGTTGTTACATTGACATGTTACAAAAGACAGTATTTCCACACAACTCAATGATACTGAATGTATGATAACATGTGTACTTTAGAAATTCATATATATGAACACGCATCTGAGGCACACGCATGCATATCTCACACGCATGCATATCTCACACGCATGCATATCTCACACACATGCACGCACATATACATACAGATCTACAGTGATTGGAAACATAAAACAAGCACCGCATCATCTCTCAGGTAGTTGCATGTTACATTAACAGTATAAGGATTGCTGAAAACATAAGATATGATTAAATAATACTGACAGTATGATCAGGGACTTAACAACACATGTACCAACAACAATTTGACTGGAACACCCAAGTAAATATTCAAGGTGGTGCGTTATTAAAATATGAAATTGTCCAAACATCCTCTCTGACCAAAATAACCCTATATCACAAAATCACTGGCTATACTACACAACACATGAAGCACCAAGCAAACACAACTTAGGTAAAGTCTCAACCTAGCCAACTGGTAAACAAAAAGAATTCAGGAAGTATTAGAGGGGTCAACAGGAAAAAACAACAGATGCACACGATGGATAAACAGGAGGTTATCATAAATTTAGATATGCTCGGGGGGATACAGACTCAGTCAAACGTGGGATAGTCTGCCCACCACACAATCTGGTGAGCAGAGGAAGAACAATTCAGTCTACGAAGACTGCAGAAGGCAGTTGAAACATTGATGTGAGTTTCAATTGTGTAGTTGTGATACAAAGACGATTCAATTAAAATAATTTTTGCTGTGTCCAACTAATATTGACTGAGCTAGCTAGACCACAGGTTTCTGAACTATTCAAATGTAGTTGTCAAAAAACTGCTCGCTGATGCTATTTGGGCTTATTGCATTCACTACCAAGAAAAGCAATTGACGTAAAAGAAGAATGTTGCCATGCTCAGCCATGCTTCATGCACACTCGAGTGATTCAACCATGATGTCCATAACTCAAACACGATATGTGTTAGTAGCTCAATTAATCAATTGCTGCTTGGTGGTTAATAATATAATATATACACTTGTAAATATATATATTTATTTTTATTCATGTTTATCTAACTTACATTTTATGTAATTTTTATATGCTACTTTTAAATCATAGTCGTTTACCTTTCTATTTAATATTTCTATTTAATATGTTTTAGGTCATTTAATGTATTTTATTTATACTCTACAATTGTCAACGCCTTTGAGCAGATTTGTCATCCGGACACACGGCACTCCATAAATGCTTTATAATAATAATAATAATGTAGATGAAGACAGAGATGAGAATATTAACAGAATTTTACCACTTTCTATTAAGCCATCTGGGGTTTCCTGTTAATGTTATTTGTCAGAATGGTTTGTGAAATGTTTGTTATCTAACTTTAAAACACAATTAACCACATGCCTTTTGAAAGTTATCAGTCTTTCAACAGTGTAATACTCAATTTGGCTGCAGTCATACAAACTATCTGCAACCACAAAACAGTGAGAAAAGGCTGAATATGTTTTATTACAACTATGCATCCTTTTACTTTGTCGTTCGGACAAAAAGATCATTTTCAACATATGTGATGACTTTCAATTGGGGTATTTTAGGACTTTTTAAAGTTGTTTCGTAAATTGTTTGTCAACACTACAACACATAATGACTGTTTATGTGCTTCTACTGTGTATTGGTTGATTATAGGTCTGTTGTTAGTAAAGAAACAAGAAAATAAGAAAGCATGCAAAAAAACCAAAACCCGTCAGCCGCACATATACGTCAAAGGTCACACATACCTGTGACCTTCACATCAAGGTCACGCATCCTCGCCCCCGGGGCATTGATGTTGAAGAGTGAGGGACGGTGGCAGGGCACCAAAGTGAGGCCGTCACCCCGCGCACTCACTTTCGATGCGTCGGTTATGCCCAACACAAAAGGCGAACCTGGAATTGACAAGTGGAATGGATTACATATTAAGCACGACGAAATTGGTTGTAGATATGATACGTTAATGAATATTATATAAATTTTTGTGTTTGCAACAGAAGAAATCCAGTGACAAAATTAGATTTTCTCTTGCACTGTCTGAATATCCACATGTGATAATGATCTATTTTTACAGTTAAACCAAATTTTAAGCTAAAAAAATCAACAAAAATGTTCACAAAAAGCAGTTACCAAAAAATTACCACCAGAAATATGTAACACTGTCAGAACACTATGACATATTTAAAAACAAAAAATAGTAGCCCACATTGTTGGTAAATGGATAACATTACAAACAGTATTTTTTAAAATTTCTTTATATTCTAAAGTGCAGCAATTGTAAAATAGCATTGCATTGATTAATACCACCCTTTTAATTGATACCACCCCTGACATTGTAAACACCCGCAAAACTAAAATAAAGTAAAGGTAAGTTCTTATATAGCGCAGTAGCCAGTCCTGAGAACTGAATAGCAATGGGACATGAAATGTGGCACCTACAGATGTGGCTAATATAATTACGTTACCTGGAATTGTTTCGCTGTTGAACGTGATAGACACCTGGTGCTCGCAAGCATCCATAGGGGTGAAGGACACCTCAAAGCGACCTTGACCTATTTGTCGGACATGATTCTGTATCTTGCGTCCGTTTGCCTCAATGGTTATTTCCATGTTTCCCTCGCCGGCATTGGCTGTGTTAACTACAAACCACCACTGAATCTATCACAATAGGATTCAACAGGACAATCCTAGAACTTGGCACCAAATTCTCCCTTTCTATCTTTACTGTTTTCTTCTTCTTCCAACCTCAGTGTTCAGGGTGAGGCCGGCCTCGATAAAGGTCCACGATTTCTCTTTTCTTTTTCTACTATTTACAATCGTATAGAGACGTAACATAGCATATTTAAAATTCAAGATATCTAAAGTATAATACAAGGTTCAACAATCAACTCAAGAAATCCATCAAACAATAAATAACTGAATACCAATAAAATAATCATAACTTATTGATAAGTTATTAAGTACTGTACACCTGGAAACGCTTGCTGCTTTTATAATTTTCTTTCCACATACACAGTTTGCAGATGTAATTTTGCAGACTTCATTGCTTGCATCAATATTCTTAATATTTTTTACTAACAATACTTGTGATTTTGTGGAATACGTAAAGGTAAATGTTTTCATCTTGAATGATCACAAATACTTCCAGGTGTATGATAGTCACGTCCATATTACAACACATTAAAGTAGCATTCAGAGATTGTTCATCCTTTAAAAATAAATGTTCAGTGAATCAACATGCCCCATACAATATATATCATTTCCCTCAACTTCATATCAACTTTTTTCACACAATATACAATTTTACGATAAAACGGTGCAAAAGATGATAAATTGTATCCACATGCCATATGTTATTACTACATTATTCTGATGGCCAGTGACCGATAATGTTTGCAAATGCATAATTTATTGAATAACATCAAATACAAAATATATGGTAGAAAATATATTGTTGAATTTACCAAAGAACGAGCTTCTTCGTCCCACGACACCATCTGTAATCTTTTCGACACTAATACTGCCGACATCGTAAGCCTTCACCATGAACGGGCTGCCCGAGATCAGCTGGTTCGCATACTCCACTTCGATTCTGTGTACACCTGAAATGTGCTACCCCGTAAAATAACACACCAAGACATAAAAAAAGTTTTAATGAAATGAAAACATCCCGGACGCCAACAGTTCAGGTCAATGTAATTCTATAAAAATGCTATGAAAATTAAAATACGGTATGATATCAGTATAAATCAACAAATTAAAATCATATTTTACCGGTTAAATTTGTACGAAAAAATGCTGCCAGTGAATATTTGAACGATCAAAGGCAGACTAAGCAAAGGGAGTTACAACTAATATAACAAGAGGAGGAATAGATCCTGAAGAAGACGGCCGGCGGTAATTCAAACGTTCAAGTGATTTTAAAATTTACATTTATGTTATAAGACAATTTTATTTTAAAGTAACATTGTTTGTTGATATTAGTGTCAGATTCAGGACGGAGGTTCCATTATCGAAATGAAAGTCTGTCATTGCTACAATGCACCTACCTGCTTCAGTTGGCGTGTACTCAACTTCAAACCCCGTGCTCGCTGTCCCGGTCAACTTCACCGGCACCACGCAGTTCGACGGACCTTCAAGGTCAAACATCAAGGTCATTGTCAACAATCAAGGTCAACGTCAAATTTAAAATTTACTTCCATTATAGGCATATGTCAATGTGATCAAAATAGGTGAACATATGAGTGATATATTGAACTGTTGGCAAAGGGTGCTATGTTAAAGTGCAAGTGCTCACTGGATAAAGTGTTGTATAAGATTGATGTATATCGGGAAAGATAAAAATGCACATAAGATGATACATAGTAGATCAAGTCTCCAATGTGGAACATAGTACAGTTGAACCTCACTTTATGGTCACCTCCGCAATACAGCCACCTCGCAATTAAGGTCATCCTAGGACTGTCTCAAATTATTTATATAACAGTAAAGTATACAACATTTTCCCCACTAATATGGTCACCTCGCCATTCCGGTCACTTTTGTCCAATTTCCAGTGGTTGGACATGTGAGTTAACAGTCATACCGATGACCCCAGATGACAGGAAAAGTGAGAGAAGGGGACATGTGAGTTAACAGCCATAATGACGACCCCAGATGACGGGAAAAGTCAGAGAAGAAGGGGACATGTGAGTTACCAGCCATAACGACGACCCCAGATGACGGGAAAAGTGAGAGAAGAAGGGGACATGTGAGTTACCAGCCATACCGACGACCCCAGATGACAGGAAAAGTGAGAGAAGGGGACATGTGAGTTAACAGCCATAACGACGACCCCAGATGATGGGAAAAGTCAGAGAAGAAGGGGACATGTGAGTTAACAGCCATACCGACGACCCCAGATGACGGGAAAAGTGAGAGAAGAAGGGGACATGTGAGTTAACAGCCATAACGACGACCCCAGATGATGGGAAAAGTGAGAGAAGAAGAAGAGGACATGTGAGTTACCAGCCATACCGACGACCCCAGATGACGGGAAAAGTGAGAGAAGAAGGGGACATGTGAGTTACCAGCCATACCGACGACCCCAGATGACGGGAAAAGTGAGAGAAGAAGGGGACATGTGAGTTACCAGCCATAACGACGACCCCAGATGATGGGAAAAGTGAGAGAAGAAGGGGACATGTGAGTTACCAGCCATACCGACGACCCCAGATGACGGGAAAAGTGAGAGAAGAAGGGGACATGTGAGTTAACAGCCATAACGACGACCCCAGATGACGGGAAAAGTGAGAGAAGAAGAAGAGGACATGTGAGTTACCAGCCATACCGACGACCCCAGATGACGGGAAAAGTGAGAGAAGAAGAAGAGGACATGTGAGTTACCAGCCATACCGACGACCCCAGATGACGGGAAAAGTGAGAGAAGAGGAAGAGGACATGTGAGTTACCAGCCATACCGACGACCCCAGATGACGGGAAAAGTGAGAGAAGAGGAAGAGGACTAGTGAGTTACCAGCCATACCGACGAACCTAGATGATGGGAAAAGTGAGAGAAGAAGACATGTGAGTTAACAGTCTGTGCAAATATATAATTTACTTGCTGACTTTTAAGTTCTAGGAAGATATCATTACGTTCACTAGAGTAGTCACTATAACATCTAAACAGCAGTGATGCTTAAGCCTGCTAGCGATATCTACAATAGAGTTCTACAATAGAGTTCTACAAAGATATAAACAGTATAGGCACACATCTACCATTATTCCTACACAGAGTCGGACAGCCTGTTAGTTGTACAAACAACTGCACAAATAGATGTACATTATACAAATAACTGGACAAAAGCAAAAAGCAATCAATGTAAAACCATTGTAAATTACACCCCCCAAATCAACTAACAGCTAAAAGCACTAATAATAGTCAAGTGAATGCAATTTTAGCAACAGTCACAGGTGTAATAGATACTATTACAGTTATGTTTCATCAAAATATAATCTCAAATTACAAATATAAATTTTTTAACATAGGCATCTTAAATTTAAGGTAATATTTTTTTGTTTTGTTATTATTTCATCAAATTGTATACAAAATCATCGAGTGAGATATAGTAATTATATATGTCACATCACTTTGATGACGTGTGCATAGTAAACAGTAAACGATTATATTCATGGAACCCAACGAATCGAATAATTTTATAACATATAAAGATTAATAAGCACAACATTAGTTAGTTTTCAATAGTTATGCAACCAACTATAACCAAATATTATTTATTATTAGTAATAATTATTCTATTCATAAACATTCAAAACCCAACATTATTGCATGCAAGGATGTGTAATTTTACGTTAAGATGGTTACGTTATTCTGCACAATATGTTACCGTAAGTCTCAAATTCAACTAAGCTTAATATCTTTCTCTTATGAACATTAATTGGTCTTGCTGTACAAATACCACTTGAGATAAAACAATTATCTGAAACATGAGAAACTCAAACCACAAGACCAAAACACCTGACGCACAAAACATCAGGTGCTTATCAAAAACAATTGTCTTGCTTCCCATTTACAGATACGCAAAACACATCTTTGTACTGTTTTAAATATACGATACATTGGTAAGAATAAAAACAGTATGTAAATATTTCAAAGTACCCGGTACACCTTTATCACACATTTCACGGAATAAAAAATGCATAAGTAAATGCATAATCACCTATTTACAGGAACTAGCTGCAATAGTTACATAATAAGTAGAGAAACTTGCGGTCAGCAGTGACAAATATTTTTCCAAATCCCTCACACCAATTTATAATATGTTAACTTGAAAACAATTGTATTATTACCACCATATGCAGAGAATTGTGAATTAAAACCTTCAGTTGTTCTGGAATTTTAATAACCCACCGAGTTGTTGCTAGAGTGCCCAGACATATTAGACGAAACGGAAAATTAGTTACTAATTAACTAAAAAGCTATGTACGTGAGTGCGATTATCGCATGCGGTGCAAAGCGTGGCAAGCAGACAACAGTGGCGTTGATATTGAAAACAAAACATGAACTTACATGAAGGAATAGCAAGGGCACCTTCGTGCTTCGACGCCAAAGCACCATTCAGCTACAGACACTTAGAGTGACATGGACTCGCCAACACAATGAGAAAATACAGTAAAGTGACAAACTGACACATGCAATGACACAGTGCATCCACAATGACATGCACAGTGGCTTAGAACATAAGTCAAACAAATCTATTCTCTTTTTATTGCGTGATTTTATGCAAGTTATGCTGCTGGTCAGTTCCAATCAATCAGATGCAATTTTGGCCAAAAAATATGACAAATAAAAAGTTTGACATATTTTTAGCATGTCGTTTGATTGAAATTTTCACAATGTCAATTAGAATTGCATTCGTCAACTCAAGGCTGAGCCATTCATCAATGCATACACTAGTTCCATTTCAACACCCACATGCACTCATGCATGCATGCACGTAAGCACGCACACACACTTCCTTCATACAACAAACAAACACAACTGCACTGGCCCTGTTCAACACACACAAACACACCACACGCAAACACACTAGCCCCATATCAACACAAACATAAACAGCCTACTGTGATATCAACACACAAACACACTTCAAAATAGTGCTAATAGCTTTTTCTACTATTAGCACTTTCCTGTGAAATTATGACATAGAAATGATAAGACAAGAAACATTCAGATGCTGGAAGGAAGGTTTCAGGCGATTCTGAGAAGTTTCCAAGACAACTATTCTATACATAAAACTAACAAATACGTAATGTTGGAAAGTTCACTGTCTTAAAAATATAAGTTTTGAGATTTTAAAAATCCATCAGTTATTTTGCTGGTCGTCACGACATTCTATATTTTGAAGTTTTCTTTTGATACGACCCCCAATGTGCATCCTCCACCTTCCAGTGCAGCAAAGAGCAGCAGTCAGCAAAAGCAATCACATGGACACTCCTAACACCAAGTCCCCCAGAGAGCTCCTTATCAGGGACACTCCTAACACCAAGTTCCCCAGAGAGCTCCTTATCAGGGACACTCCTAACACCAAGTCCCAAAGAGAGCTCCTTATCAGGGACACTCCTAACACCAAGTTCCCCAGAGAGCTCCTTATCAGGGACACTCCTAACACCAAGTCCCAAAGAGAGCTCCTTATCAGGGATACTCCAAACACCAAGTCCCAAAGAGAGCTCCTTATCAGGGACACTCCTAACACCAAGTTCCCCAGAGAGCTCCTTATCAGGGACACTCCTAACACCAAGTTCCCCAGAGAGCTCCTTATCAGGGACACTCCTAACACCAAGTCCCCCAGAGAGCTCCTTATCAGGGACACTCCTAACACCAAGTCCCAAAGAGAGCTCCTTATCAGGGACACTCCTAACACCAAGTCCCAAAGAGAGCTCCTTATCAGGGACACTCCTAACACCAAGTCCCAAAGAGAGCTCCTTATCAGGGACACTCCTAACACCAAGTCCCCCAGAGAGCTTCTATTCAGGGATACTCCTAACACCAAGTCCCTCAGCGAGCTCCTTATCAGGGACACTCCAAACACCAAGTCCCTCAGAGAGCTCCTTCCTTGGGACACTCCAAACACCAAGTCCCCCAGAGGGCTCCTTCCCATAACATTATCTACATCAAGTTTCCAGGGAGCTCCTTTCCATATCATTATCTACACAAGTCCCACCAACAGCTCCTTTCCATTGACATTTTCTACCCAATTCTCCCACCAGAGAGCTCCTGCCTAGATTCAAATTAACACTCCATACACACCCTGGATAACCCCAGTAAATGAAAATCATAGAAACGTCCTCTGGGTGAGCGGAGTTAGGTGCCCTGGGAGAGTGCCCCCGTGGGAAGCAATTTGCAGGGTTTGGGAAAGGGAATGCCAATTTCAAAATGAGAACAGTATGCTTCCAATGGGCAATAGAACAGTTGTTATACTAGACAGAAACTAGACTCAAACACCTTGGCACTGAGCCAATCCCTGTTGTTGGCAACAAGCCAACAACAGTTATTGGCAACGAGCCAGTAACAAGTTCCAGGTACTAAACTAAAAGAATACATTGGCAGTAAGCCAATGAAAACAAGGTCCAGGCACTGAATAACACATTGGCACCAATGTTAAGCAAAACAAACTTCATGCAGCAGGGAAAAGGTGACACAAAACAATTAATAAAAAAGAACACAGTTGTTTCTTGTGCTATTCAAACTGTACGTCTCTCTTGTATTTATATGCATTGTCTGCCACATGATGGCATTCTAGATTGTTTGGCTGGCATTGCTTTTCCCTCTTTATGTAAGTATCAATTAACTAATTCATCTAATGTTAGTTGCCGAAGCAATTAAATGATACACGTATGTGTGTACACAAACACACAGGTGTGGATCCACAAACACACAGGTGTGGATCCACAAACACACAAACACAACCATAGATACAGGCCATGCTCATAAACTTGTGAGTGTGTAGCAAGATTAGTTAGAGAATGTTAACCACTGGATACAAGTGATTAGAGACAACCTCTTAACATCATGCACTGCCATCCATCTCTTCCAGGGATTAATAGTTACATACCCTCAATGATAAATGGAGGCAGTCTGTTCCTCTATCCAGAAATAGCCAGCGTAGTAATTTGTAACAGGAAGTCTGTTGTGTTGAACATGGGCAATCTTTGAACATCAAGGGTGCTGCAGTTAACTCAGCCCACCTCTGCAATATTGCTATTAAAGTTTGCTTTGAAACTAGATTTTGTTTACCATTTGAACGTGCTGCACATTCAAAACTGTCAAATTGTGAACATTGTTGTAGGCTTACTAAACACAATTTGGTAGGCTCAAAACTGTCAAATTGTGAACATTGTTGTAGGCTTACTAAACACAATTTGGCAGGTTCAAAACTTTCAATTTGTGAACATTGTTGTAGGCTTAATAAACACAATTTGGTAGGCTCGAAACTGTCAAATTGCAAACATTGTTGTAGGTTTACTAAACAAAATTTGGTTGGCTTGAAACTTTCAAATTGTGAACATTGTTGTAGGCTTACTAGACACAATTTGGTACGTTCAAAAGTTTCAAATTGCAAACATTGTTGTAGGCTTACTAAACACAATTTGGTACGCTCGAAACTTTCAAATTGTGAACATTGTTGTAGGCTTACTAAACACAATTTGGTTGGCTTGAAACTTTCAAATTGTGAACATTTTTGTAGGCTTACTAAACACAATTTGGTAGGCTCGAAACTGTCAAATTGCCAACATTGTTGTAGGCTTACTAAACACAATTTGATTGGCTCGAAACTTTCAAATTGCCAACATTGTTGCAGGCTTATTAAACACAATTTGGTAGGCTCGAAACTTTCAAATTGCCAACATTGTTGCAGGCTTATTAAACACAATTTGGCAGGCACTGTATGTTCAAAATATTCATATAGTCTTAAGAACATTATATTAATTAATAACGAACTAGGAACAGACTGCCTCTCTTTAAGGGCTATGTGCTTTCACACAAACAGCCAATGTTGTAACGAATGAATCACGGATAATTCCAAATTGTTTCTGGTAATGTGGAGCTATAACAGGTTGCACAACAACTACAACACTGGTGCCACTGTTACTAGTTTCAGAACACAAATAAACTAAAAATACGAAACTGTCAACTGAACTGAATTTTAGTTTGTTTGCAATAAATAAATTGATTAATATTATACTTACTGGTTTGATTCATGCAGTTTTATGTAAAGTGCCCCAGAACATTTTATTTTAATTGAATTTGGGAGCTATATAAAGTTTGATTCCGAATATTATATTTATACAAATCAACTCAATACAGCATCCTGTATTCTGAACTCAGGCACGAGCCAACACCAAATAATATGTTATTAATACTATTCCAACACCAAACAATATGTTATCAATACTATTCCAACACCAAACAATATGTTATCAATACTATTCCAACACCAAACATTGTGTTTTACATCAATCTAAAATTACGCAGTGTTCCAACCACTAGTCCAACACCGCAGTAATGTGAAAGCCAGCAGCAAAGCCATAGAAAGCGTGAGGTGGCACGGCCACATTCGGTGGGGAAGGAACACTACCGTAGCCATCTGGTGGCACACCTGTGAAACATTACATTTCTCACAGACCCTTACTTCTAGTTTTCCATACTGCTGGGAAAATTTCAGTTTTCACAGGACCACTCCTACTTTCTGGGTCAACAACCCACGCTAAATGTGACACATTCTCATTATACTGCCGCATTTATTTTAGCGACATCCAGAAATGATAACTCAAATATGAAAATGTAATCTCTTTTTGCATCGCATTGAATAATAACTGATCCCTTTCTGTGCTCCCTACTCGCATCACGTCTGAAAAAATCCCCTAAATTATGGGATCTTGCCAGTTTGCTGAGCATACGTTTACCCTACCCCTATCTGAGGTTTTTTTTTATCTGTGCACCACAAATACAGGAAAAAGGGTGCAAGCCGACTACAGCCCTACCAGAGATGGGCAGTGATCAGTATAGGCTCTGGACACTACACAAGTGGTCACTCACCTTTCACGCGGACGGCGAGATCAGCCTCCCCGGCCGACTGCGTGCTCACATGGAAGTATGACTGGCGATTGACAGCCACCTGATGGAGACCTTCACCTTGAACTGTGACCCGGCTGGTGTCGAGGATCGGCACGGTGATAGGGCAACCTACAAGGGGCAATGAGAGAGAACAAGTGTTTGTTACTAGTATCAAGTTATCTAATAATAATAAACTTTAATCAGACGCCAGGGTTAATGAGAGAAGATGAGTGTTTACTACTAATACCAAGTTATTTAATAATAAACCTTTTTTAGAGACCATCAAATCCAGGGTTAATGCCTTTTAATTTAACACTTTAAACCTCAAATCGGTAAAACCAGTCTGTAAACCGACACTTCAAGTCGGCCAAACCCAGCCAAAAATAATAGCATAATGGTGTATTGTGTGGTGGCGCCATCTAGTGGATTTTTTGTTTGAACATACTGACAGGTTCATGTTTCTGGTCAAGTAAGGACATTTAAAATAAATGTTGACATTTAAGGGTTAAAGCATTACTGTCTATTCCAGTTTCTGGAGTCAGCCAAGGGTGGTAATTATTAACAGGAAGTTCACTATATCAGTTTTTTCGAACGTGTGTACCATGCGTATATCAACAGCTGGTGATATTGCCAATGGAGCATGTTTAGACTGTTTTGTTCACAACTTTAACATTTTTCCAGTCAAAATATTCAAGTTTCAAGAACTGTGTTTTCTATTTAAAAGTTTCCAGTGGAAATTGTTATTGCAGACACCATTCCGGATTTACTGAATGCAACTTGCCACGGGGTAAACCTTCGACATATATATTCTAGTACTAAGGTATATATTTAGAACTTAGTGGTAAGTGTCGCGTTGTAATGCATGGCAAATGTGTCAAGTTCAACTTAGTGGCACATGTGCTTAATTGAACTTAGTCACAAATGTGTCAAGTTGAATTTAGTGGCAAATGTACTTAATTGAACTTAGTAGCACATGTGTTGAATTAAACATAAAGGCAAATGTGTCAAGCTGAATTTAGAGGAAAATGTGTCAGGTTGAAATTAGTGGCAAATGTGTTGAGTTGAACTTAGAGGCACATGTACTCAACTGAAGTTAGTAGCACATGTGTTGAATTTAACTTAGTAGTACATGTGTTGAATTGAACTGAGTGACAAATATGTCAAGTTGACTTTAGAGGAAAACGTGTCAATTTGAAATGAGTGGTACTTGTGTTGAGTTGAATTTAGTGGCTCATGTTGAATTGAAATTACTGGCAAATGTGTCAATTTGAATTTAAAGAAAAATGTGTCATCAAATTTAATGACAACTGTGCAAACTGAACTGACAATGACAACAGTGTAAACTGAACTAAATGCGAACTGTGACAACTGAACTTACATGGCAGCTGTTCTGAGTTGAACTTGATGTTGATGAAGTGGGGCTGTGAGTCTCGGGGAGTGAAGGAGACAAGGAACACCCCTTTCTGAAGCATCTTCACAGTGTTGGGGACACTTCCGCGGTTCACCATGATCTCTAGTTGCCCCTCTCCCGCCCTCGTTACGTCAACTGAGGGCACAACACACAGGGTGAATAGTGGGGTTAGTGAACTAGGGAATATGCACCAGAGTAGCTAGAGGAGAAGGTTAATATAGAAAAGAACAGAACGTTATTTCGGTCACAATACAAATTTATGTCCATATTTACAATGGATTACAATCAATACATTTGCTGCAACCGAGGTCCTCTGGAAACCCCCAAGATGCTTATGGCGAGGACCACCAGAACAAAATCATTTTACAATCAGTTTCCTTGTTCCATAAAATTACAGCATAACATTAAAACAGTACACTCATCTGGAACAGGGTAAAGAGGACATTCATCTGGAACAGGGTAAATAGGACATACATGAGTACCCGGTAGGTGCTTTTTATTTTTTTAAATAAATGAAACAGGTTGTCTACTAATTAAATAAAGTTACACATTAGAACATGGCACAGTATATAGACTAGATTAATGGTTAGACATCAAGTAATGCATTAAATAAAACAAACACAAGCTTAATCACTTACAATACCATGACAATTATAATAAGTTATAATTACTTAATAAGTTGAGATATTTCAAGAGTTCAAAGATATGTGTTCTGGCACAACAAAGCAGGTCTATTCTGCAAACAAGTCAAAACTAGCTGTCTGGGTCGTGTTCCATCAATTTTGCGATTTGGGCAGAAATGCATTCCTTATAATCCAATCTTTCAAAGTCCAGTTTATTTCCCTCGACAAATAATCCAAAACTAATAAAATACATGCATTTATGAAACCACATATTAAAAAAATAAAACACAATCGGAGTTAAAATGACCTAATTTATCAAAATGTCACCTTTATAGTTTGTTTCAATTTTCCAATAAATAAAAAACTATTGAAGATATGTCAATATATGAGGTATAATTATAAAGCTTGTGATCTCCATTTCACTTTTCCAATTCTATGTGGCAGAACACAATCATTTTAAAATATGATCGTTTGCTTTGCAAGTATAGCAGGCCAACATAAGAATACATCGTCCTCATCATTACAATGCTGTGGTTTTTTACATTTCGCTGCGTCCCTTTGACGCAACTCTTTGGTTCTTCACAGTTATTTCTAGTCCCACGTAAGCAGGTTGTTTACAAAGAAATACGACACATATCCGAATTGTGTGTCGACAACCGTACTTTCGTTTTACAACGATATGGTGCTGCCACCTAGCGACCAAACTGTTAAAAACTGAACACTTTATAGTTGTTCCCACTAACAGCTAATTCGGAAACTACAGGTAGGTAGAACGACTTTAGCGTGGCATCCGGTCAGAGTTTTTGACATCGTGACATCGCCAGCGGCTAAGAAAACAAAAAGAGTTCAAGGCCACACAATAATTTAGTCCATTTAATAGACCAAATCTTTGGACCCCATTTTTTTTTTGGGACCCCGTTTTTTCAGCTCCATTGGGTCCCAGGACCGGTTTTTTAAACCCTAACTCGAACACTGCAATAGATGTGGCACTAATTAGTTACAGTAATAAAAACTTACCCTTGAATTCGACTGATTTTCCCACCATGCCACTGGGCACACTGCCGACAACAATGGACGACGTGTCGAAGGTCTTGCAGCTAAATGGACTGCCACTGATGGGGCTTCCTTCACAGAATACCTCGATGTTAAAGTTTCCTACAACATGCCAAACTCTCATTTGTACTGGTTAAACTATAACTTGTACAGATCTATCTCTCATTTCTACAGGTAAAATTATCATTTGTAGAGGGCATTCTCAATTGTATGGGTCACTCTCATATGTAAAGGGATATACCTCATTTGTACACGTCAAACTCTCATTTGTACATATCAAACTCTCAGTTGTTCAGGTCAAACTCTCATTTCTACAGGTCAAACTTATTTGTTCAGGTACATCTCTTATTTGTACAGGTCAAACTCTCATTTCTACATATCAAACTAATTTGTACAGGTCAAACTGTCATTTGTTCAGGTCTATCTTGTTTGTACAGGTTAAACTCTCATTTGGAAAGGTTTATCTCTAATTTGTATACATCAAATTATCATTTGTACCAGTCAAACACTCATTTGTACAGGTCAAACTCTCATTTCTACAGGTCAAACTCTCATTTCTACAAATCAAACTCACTTGTACAGGTTAAGCTTCCATTTATAAAGGTCAAACTCTCATTTATACATTTCTCTCATCTGCACAGGTCAAACTGTTATTTGGACAGCTCAAAATGATCATTTATATAGATCAAACTCTCACTTACGGAAGTTAAACTCTCTAATACACATGGTGCCATTCCACTAAAAATCCTATGAGTGCGATTTCGCTATTAAATATCGTATTTGCTCCTTAGATATGACTGAAACAGAAAACTGTTTCACTAAGTATCCATCACAGAAATGCTTCTAATATTGCTCATAAGTACATGTATGTTCCTTATTAATGAGGTAGCTAAACTGCTGTTAAGCCAAACATATCTGTCTTAATTAGTCAAATTTGCAGCTTTGTGTATTTTTAGTGCAGCTTTTTTCACAGCTAAATAAGTCTTCAAAATGTATGCCACATTTGACTTTTAGCAATTACTTCCTGTTTCCAAAAGAAGAGAGCTAATTGTTTCAATGAGCAATTAATCCCAATGGATTGGCACCAATAAAATCATCATCCGTGTGCAATTGTGCAAAAGCACAAAAATACAACCAGGACGTAACAAGACAGATGAACCTACCGACTTCCGTGGGTGTGAACTCGATGCGGAATGACCCGCTGTTGTTGTCAATGACATGGTTGGACACTGGGCGACCGGTGGGCGCTGGAACACGGGACAAACCAATCAGCAGCTGGTCATACAAAGTGAGAAACAGCTAGCAATCGAAAACTGCTGAAGATATATCAACAAATGAGGTATTATTTTAAACCTTACATGTGGAATCATAAATATATTTTATTTAACAATTTTGCAATTTATTACCCCCTGTGCTGTGGCTGGTGATATATTTTTATTAGAAAGTATGATATAACAGGGTGGCCAAATTATTGGTCACTAACCGAGTTGCCTGGAGAAGAAAGATCCCCGTAATCACCTATGCCACGAACAAATAAAACAATCTAAATTTACAAACCCCCACTAAGGTTTAGATTGAACACAACATTTCATGCAAAATTGACCAAGGTACATGCCATTTAAAAATTGTGTTCCCAGGATACCTACACCTCGGACGAAATTCGAAAAACTAATAAATATACGAACCACCCCAATGTGTGCGTTAGATCACATAAAAAATGTCAGCCTCATACATGCAAAACTATCTGAGAAATGGGTACACTGACAAACAAACAGAGAGAGAACCATGTTGTTTTATAATACAAATAAACAAATATTAAAAATAATATTTATACCAAAGGTGTAGCATAGATATAAATTGAGAGCAATAAGTGTTTTTAATACGGATCTCTATTGCAAATGGTTCTTTAGATATAAATGAAAATGGCATATTTCTATTAAAAATGTATAGGATATGTACAGCCTAGTATGCTAACTGGAGTAGAGAGACGGGAAAGACGTCCACTTGTTTGGATAATTTGAATGCAATTAGTGTTTGAGAAATTAAATATGGACCTCTATTACAAACGTTTCTTCAGATATTCATGAAAATGGTGTATTTGTACATGTACAGTATATAGTATAGAGTTCGCGCAATGTAACTTTTTGTCCCAGAAGTAAATTTTGCCATTTAAAGTTATGTCATGTTGACGCCACGCATCATGCCACGCCAGCTCATCTCCAAATATGGCCTCCCTTGTTTTGTCGTGTTGACGCCACGCATCATGCCACGCCAGCTCATCTCCAAATATGGCCTCCCTTGTTTTGTCGTGTTGACGCCACGCATCATGCCACGCCAGCTCATCTCCAAATATGGCCTCCCTTGTTTTGTCGTGTTGACGCCACGCATCATGCCACGCCAGCTCATCTCCAAATATGGCCTCCCTTGTTTTGTCGTGTTGACGCCACGCATCATGCCACGCCAGCTCATCTCCAAATATGGCCTCCCTTGTTTTGTCGTGTTGACGCCACGCATCATGCCACGCCAGCTCATCTCCAAATATGGCCTGCCTTGTTTTGCATTCGATGGTAATTCTTTTTTTTAATGGCATGGCTTGTGTGCTTGAACGCTTCAGTTCACACTCAAGCATGACAATTTGAGATTTTAACAAAACCAAACTGTTCCTAATGACAGGTATGGTGCCATTTTAATAAAAAAACACATTCAAAATCAGCAGCAACCATTTTGAATGCGTTAGGTAAAATTTAACCGTTCAACTCCTGGCGGCGAACCAAGACATCGTGGCGTGAACTCTGAAAGCAGCCCCAGTGCAGAGGTTTAGCCAGAGACCCATCTGCCTGTCTTCAAGACTGGCAGATGACTGGCCAAGACGGGTAATTACAACTGATAAAACAGATGGAATTTAGAGAGGGCAGCTGGCCACCAGATTACCTAACAGTTCCCTGTCTAGGGGCCACCAGGAATTACTATCATTGGCACTACTGATAGTGAAACAAACCGAATGGATCAGTATTAATTAAATAAATGGCTCAAATGACACTGGTTTGTCACTGAACAAACTACACTGGCCAATAACTAAATGGCTGTGACTGGGTTCCAATCAAGCCATTTGCTTGCTAAAGGCACACTTTTGATTTATTCAAGACTGGCAACAAATTATTTGTGGCTAAGGGCCTGCCTTGGTAGAGAAAGTTGTCCACTCACAGGTGATGATGGCGGACACATCACTGATGCTGCGGTCCCCAGTGCGTACATCTACGTAGGACAGTGCGTTGACAGGGATGAGTTGCAGGCCAGGGCCCGTCACCGTCACATTGCTCAAGTTGCGGATGTCCACCGTGAATGGGCTGTCTGTAGGGGTTAATAATAATAAATGTCTGTAGCGCCTAAATCATCAGGAATCTGAACTCAGAGGAGCAACAAACAAGAATCATAGACATAATTGTTAACAGGGACACGCAAAGTGTCAACATTAGAGCGAGGGACCACTGAAGGTTAGGGTAGGAAAGTATCAACATTAGAGTGAGGGACCATCGAAGGTTAGGGCAGGAAAGTGTCATCATTAGAGAGGGACCATCGAAGGTTAGGACAGGAAAGTGTCATCATTACAGTGAGGGACCACTGAAGGTTTGGGTAGGAAAGTGTCATCATTAGAGCGAGGGATCACTGAAGGTTAGGGTAGGAAAGTGTCATCATTAGAGCGAGGGATCACTGAAGGTTATGGTAGGAAAGTGTCATCATTACAGCGAGGGACCACTCAAGGTTATGGTAGGAAAGTGTCATCATTACAGCGAGGGACCACTGAAGGTTAGGGTAGGAAAGTGTCATCATTACAGCGAGGGACCACTCAAGGTTTGGGTAGGAAAGTATCATCATTACAGCGAGGGACCACTGAAGGTTAGGGTAGGAAAGTGTCATCATTACAGCGAGGGACCACTCAAGGTTATGGTAGGAAAGTGTCATCATTACAGCGAGGGACCACTGAAGGTTATGGTAGGAAAGTGTCATCATTACAGCGAGGGACCACTCAAGGTTATGGTAGGAAAGTATCATCATTACAGCGAGGGACCACTGAAGGTTAGGGTAGGAAAGTATCATCATTACAGCGAGGGACCACTCAAGGTTTGGGTAGGAAAGTATCATCATTACAGCGAGGGACCACTGAAGGTTAGGGTAGGAAAGTGTCATCATTACAGCGAGGGACCACTCAAGGTTTGGGTAGGAAAGTATCATCATTACAGCGAGGGACCACTCAAGGTTTGGGTAGGAAAGTGTCATCATTACAGCGAGGGACCACTCAAGGTTTGGGTAGGAAAGTATCATCATTACAGCGAGGGACCACTGAAGGTTAGGGTAGGAAAGTGTCATCATTACAGCGAGGGACCACTCAAGGTTTGGGTAGGAAAGTATCATCATTACAGCGAGGGACCACTCAAGGTTTGGGTAGGAAAGTATCATCATTACAGCGAGGGACCACTCAAGGTTTGGGTAGGAAAGTATCATCATTACAGCGAGGGACCACTCAAGGTTTGGGTAGGAAAGTGTCATCATTACAGCGAGGGACCACTCAAGGTTTGGGTAGGAAAGTGTCATCATTACAGCGAGGGACCACTGAAGGTTAGGGTAGGAAAGTGTCATCATTACAGCGAGGGACCACTCAAGGTTTGGGTAGGAAAGTATCATCATTACAGCGAGGGACCACTGAAGGTTAGGGTAGGAAAGTGTCATCATTTGAGCGAGGGACCACCGAAGGTTAGGGTAGGAAAGTGATTTCACGCAAATAAGTCGAGCTTTTCCGAAAGGAGTTTATAGTTTCAGATGATTTTTTAAGAGACAGGGAATTATTCCAGATTTTGGGTGCAGCTACAGAGAAAGCAAGAATAGAGACTCATGGTGAATTATCCAGCGTAGCCCGGGGAAAAAAGGCTATCGACCAGACTAAACTGTTTCGAAATTGTGACTTCACAAGATCCCCACAAACCGGACGAATTTCAAAAAGAAATATATCTATGAACCACCCAAGTGGGTCTGCAAAATAGCACACAAAATTTCAAACAAATTACACAAAAAACTGAGGGAGATAAGTGCTCTTTTTAAAATATGACCCCAAAGTTCCCCACCTCCAGATGAATTTTGAAAAAATATAAATCTACGAACCACCCCATTGGGCCTGTTAGAGAGCACACAAAGTTTCAGCCCCATACATGCAAAACTAATGGAGATCTGGGTCCACATATCTACAGAGAACTGTGGTGTTTACTAACATAGGCTTAAACAAATATTAAAACTTGTATTTATAAATAAAATAAATAAATACCAAACGTATTACTCTTTAGTCACATAAACCACTATGGTTTATCTTATGCAAATTGATTGTTATTTACCATCAGACCTTCCTTTCATACACTGATAATGTTGTCAAGGTAGGACAAGTAGTTTTTCAGATATGACAGTTAATTACAATGACATTTCATGAAGAGAATGATCCATGTCACACTAACTGCATGCCTTCTATGGGAGTTCACAGTCACATGTACTCTTTACATAAAAAGTTTACAAATAATAAAAATCCAGGACTTTAAAACAACACACAATTGAAAGTTGGATTTAAAAATGTATTAAAAACAAAATATCAGAGGGACAAACACAAATACTTTACACAGATAAAAATACATAGAATAATTAATTCTTTCAGATGACATACTTTTGTGATTAAACAAAATCATGTTTATTTCTTATAATGATACATAACTAAGACAAATTTCAGAATTTATAAATAAAATAACTCATGGCATTTACAAACCCACAGAAGAAATGTCCTAAATATTGGTATCTTACTTGGCACGTTGTGTCCATTGAACCTCATCTGGATGATGTGTGGAATGGTTTCCTTGGGCATGAAGGAGGCGTGGAACTGACGATTGCCACGGTTCTGCACGCTGCAGGGGATTGTGCCGTCATTGACCATGATCTCAAGGTTCCCTGACCCTGCGTTGGATGTGTCGACTGAAAAAAAAACAGGGTCAGTTTAAACAGTAAAAAAGTGAGGGCAATTTCTTATATTGCGGATACCTTCTAAATAAATAACAGTTGTACTCTCAGCTGTAACAAGGCACCATGTGTCGGTCACTGGTGAATCTGTCATTGCTATGTGTTGCCTATGTTAGGGTTGCAGGTGTAAAACGTATATTTGTATATTCGTTCCTTAGTCTTGTGTTGGGTTAAGGAGCTCCTTGGTTTTGTGTTGGATTAAGAAGCTCCTTTGTCTTGTGTTAAGGAGCTCCTTGCTCCTATGTTGGGTTAAGGAGCTCTTTGATCTTGTGTATGATTAAGGAGTTCCTTGGTCTTTTGTAGGGTTAAGGACCTCCTTGGTCTTATGTCTTATTAATCGATAGAAAAGACATTGAAGTATCATTCGGAGACAAAAAGGAAAATCTTCAAAAATCTTAGTGCATGGTAAAACAGTGTTTTCTCGAAATAAAGTTTGTGGACATCTGACTCAGTTCGTTAGGAATCGACACATATACAGATTTATGCACAATTTCAGGTAAAAAACTAGATTCCAACCAAACCAAAAGAGCAGATTTGGAGAATACTTACTGTCTGTACTGCCTGTTGACTGATCACGGTGTCTTATTGTGGAATGATGTAACATGCCAAGAAATAAATTTTATTTCAGTCAGTGATGACTGAACACAACTAGGCAGTTTAATAATACTATGCTCATGACCGGAAAATCTGTGCCAGGGGTAGGGTATTTAATAGTCACCCCCTTGATTGCGAGGGTAGATTTATTCACAAAGAACACGATTGCTGAATACTTACTGTCGAAGTCAACCATGCGTCCCACTAGGCCTGTCTGTCTCAGGTTCCTCACAGTGATTCGACTCCAGTCGGACGAGTGAACGCGGAATGGACTGCCCGTGATTGCAGAACCGTGATACAACACCTCGATTTTGTACTCCCCTGGAGGCACACACAAAGGTAAAGGTAAGTTCTTATATAGCTCAGTATCCAGTCCTCAGGACTGCTAAAAGCACTTTACACTCGACTCCCTTGTAAACTGGTTCAATCAATTTCTCTGGGAAGCATCCAGCCACGCTGCAATTAATACACAAAACTGAAATTTTAGCGGATACCGTGAAGAGAGTTTACATTGGGTAGGTCTTTGAGATGACTTCGCGTTCTACACCGAATCACTAATTAACATAACTTTAAAGGGAAGCTAGTTATTATATTCAGTCCTTAGAACTGCTCAAAACACTTTACACTTTACTCCCAGGCAGACCTGTTCAATTGAACACCATCTTGACTTCTCTGGGAAGCATTCAGCAATTAATGCACAAAGACTATTCGTACACAAATATCCACCACTGTCTATAGCCAGGTACACATTTATACAGCTGAGTGAACGGGAGCAATGTAGAGTGGAGGTATTTGCCCAAGGTACGACACGTCCCGCAGTACAGGATTCAAACCCAGGTTCTCTCGATTGAGAATCCGATGCTCTACACACTGTGCCACTGCGCTCACTCCATATAACTTTATCATAGGTCTAAATATATGAGGGGCGAGAATGTTGTAGGGTGTGGTCCGCCTTATGGTGACAGTATGTATGACACCCCAGTATATACACCTGATGAGCCGATTAACGGACACTACAACGTTGGTCTCCACTGGAACATAATGCGTGATTTGGGGCCCTGCTGTCATGAAGATAAATCCATGATATTGATGACTCTGCTGACAGCACACCTTACAGTCGTATATACCGCTCTTGCCCTGTGTAATGCATTTTAGATTGAGCAGCTGTGTGAAAATTACAAGAACATAACTCCAACTTATAGTTTGGCATAATTCCTAATAGGTCCTAGGCTTGGGCAGGGCACACCAGCAGATCATGACACAACTGATGGACATCAAAGATCTTACACAGGGAAATGATCTAATAGATCCTAGGCTTGGGCAGGGCACACCAGCAGATCATGACACAACTGATGGACATCAGAGATCTTACACAGGGAAATGATCTAATAGGTCCTAGGCTTGGGCAGGGCACACCAGCAGATCATGACACAACTGATGGACATCAGAGATCTTACACAGGGAAATGATCTAATAGGTCCTAGGCTTGGGCAGGGCACACCAGCAGATCATGACACAACTGATGGACATCAGAGATCTTACACAGGGAAATTATCTAATAGGTCCTAGGCTTGGGCAGGGCACACCAGCAGATCATGACACAACTGATGGACATCAAAGATCTTACACAGGGAAATGATCTAATAGGTCCTAGGCTTGGGCAGGGCACACCAGCAGATCATGACACAACTGATGGACATCAAAGATCTTACACAGGGAAATGATCTAATAGGTCCTAGGCTTGGGCAGGGCACACCAGCAGATCATGACACAACTGATGGACATCAAAGATCTTACACAGGGAAATTATCTAATAGGTCCTAGGCTTGGGCAGGGCACACCAGCAGATCATGACACAACTGATGGACATCAAAGATCTTACACAGGGAAATGATCTAATAGGTCCTAGGCTTGGGCAGGGCACACCAGCAGATCATGACACAACTGATGGACATCAGAGATCTTACACAGGGAAATGATCTAATAGGTCCTAGGCTTGGGCAGGGCACACCAGCAGATCATGACACAACTGATGGACATCAGAGATCTTACACAGGGAAATGATCTAATAGGTCCTAGGCTTGGGCAGGGCACACCAGCAGATCATGACACAACTGATGGACATCAGAGATCTTACACAGGGAAATTATCTAATAGGTCCTAGGCTTGGGCAGGGCACACCAGCAGATCATGACACAACTGATGGACATCAAAGATCTTACACAGGGAAATGATCTAATAGGTCCTAGGCTTGGGCAGGGCACACCAGCAGATCATGACACAACTGATGGACATCAAAGATCTTACACAGGGAAATGATCTAATAGGTCCTAGGCTTGGGCAGGGCACACCAGCAGATCATGACACAGCTGATGGACTTCAGAGATCTTACACAGGGAAATGATCTAATAGGTCCTAGGCTTGGGCAACGCCCATCAGCAGATCATGAGACAACCGATGGACATCAGAGATCTTACACAGGGAAATGATCTAATAGGTCCTAGGCTTGGGCAGGGCACACCAGCAGATCATGACACAACTGATAGACATCAGAGATCTTACACAGGGAAATGATCTAATAGGTCCTAGGCTTGGGCAGGGCACACCAGCAGATCATGACACAGCTGATGGACTTCAGAGATCTTACACAGGGAAATGATCTAATAGGTCTTAGACTTGGGCAGGGCACACCAGCAGATCATGACACAACTGATGGACATCAGAGATCTTACACAGGGAAATGATCTAATAGGTCCTAGGCTTGGGCAACGCCCATCAGCAGATCATGAGACAACCGATGGACATTGGAGATCATACAAAGGGAAATGATCTAGAGGAAGACCAGTGAGATGGTGGAGAGACGAACTAGACAAGTTTTGGAAGGGCACCACCTGGAAGAGGATAGCACAAGACAGGCAGATCTGGAAACGGCATGCTGAGGCCTTCGCATAACCACGAGACACTACGGCTGCACAATGCTGATGATATCTGCAGTGTATAAAATCGTCCATGTCCACACAATACCCTGCACACTGGGATTATGGGGGGGGGGGGGGATAAAACATGTAGATTCTGGTGACATTAGCATCACATGCTTATATTTCACCATGTAGATCATGCAATACAATCTCTATCCACACTTTTTATTTCTATTACCCAGGTAATCAAATTGTAGGAATACTTCAATACTCCCAACCATGAGATACTACGTTTGCACGACAACGACGATGATGACATATATACTTATTCAACTCACCCACTTCGGAGACAACATATTCGACCCGGAATGAACCATTGCCCTGTGTGAAGACATCACATGGCACAAATGACCCACGGGGAGCTGAAACACAAAGCATGGGGCTGGACTGTGTCCATGGAAAGAGAAAACAGACTGGCAAAATCTGGCTAAGTTCTGGGCACGAATGAGTGACCTATTCAATCTACTTACTATTTAATTTTGTAAATATCTTTACTGCATGATATACTCTTTTATGTAATTAATTTGTTTACCGGTTTTACATAATTTTACCTGTACATTTGTTTTAAACCCACAACCCTTAAGACAGTTAAATGTACATTTTATAAGGTTAGCGTGAATAAAGAATGTTTATTATTATTATTAGCTGCAAGGGCTAGGGTAGGGTAGCTCAAGATGCCCCTTAAGCGAATTTGTTACCCTGTTAATTCTAACCATAAAATTAAGGCACAACCATCTAAATGGTGATGTGTGACTATATTAGGTTGTCTAAAATAATTATTTTTGAGCCTTATGGCTAGATGGAAAGGAGTAACAAATTCATATTAGGGGGCATATTTCCCCACCATACCCTACATAGGAAACTCAAATACCTAAACGCTGTCAATATTTTTGAAGAGAAATTTGCAGAAACTAAGAAAATACCGGATATATTCAGTTTAAGTAGTTGTAGGACCTTTTATTGCACTGTATTTTGCACAATTATTGTGTGTCATTTGGCATAAAAACCTCAAACTCAAAGTGAGAAAAAACATAGAGCCTTAGATCAAAAAACCAAGATAAAGTCAACTGATAAATTACAACTGAACAATTAAGCCTTGGCTGATACAAGTGTGAAAATATACTGAAAGCAGACCCCAAATTTAGTTAATAATATCCACATTGTAGAAGTATCATGCATATGTTAATTACCATAAGTATTAAAACTAATAATTGCAACTGAGATGCCCCCCAGATGTCACTTACAGGTGATGTTGACTTTGAGTTCTCCCCCAGTCCTGGCGTTGTCACCAGTGTTGATGACAAAACTTGCGCGTTGGTTCACTTCGACCATCCCGAGGCCATCACCAGAAGCCATCACACTACTCGCATCAATGATCTCAACCGTGAACGGAGAACCTGTGTAGCATGAAACAGTTGCCCATGTAATAATACCGTAATGACGGTATGTATTCAGACACCTAAAAATAATTAAATATGCAGTTGTCTGAAAACATACGGTACAAAGAAGTATTTTTGGGTTTCCGAAAAAATAGTCATTACACACTATACAAATTTCAAGTGTCCGAAAACATATTGTACAGAAAATATCTATGCTTATATATATATATAGTCATTATGATAATAATGAATACTTTGCAAAACATGCAAATTCAACAGCAAACATTATAATATTTTTAACATCAATAATACTTGTTACATAGTACAAGTTGTATAAAGGCATCAGTGGGTTATAATTATGTACACATAAATTCTGAGGATATTTGATATAAATTAAAGAATAAATCAGAGAGTAAATGACAGAATGAATTCCAGGGCATGTTATCGACATGTAGATTTCTACCACAAAAACAGTTGTGTAGTGACGAATTACATGAAACATAAAAACCTCCATAACTATTAGGAAATTGGTTTTTTTAAATATAGGAATTGCAATTAAAACAATGGAAGTATGAGGGCATAATAACACAGAAACCCTGCAGATTGTAGAAATCGTAACATTGTGAGCAGTATATCAACTACTTCCTGTCTTCAAAACAGGCACACCACGAATCGCAATCATTCAAGTAGTGTATCATGTCTACTTGATGTGTAACACACAATGTACCCAGACATCTCACACACTACTGTGGACATGATCCCTTAAACCAGGACCCGCCTATGATGACACACCCACAGACATGTTGACAGGGTACATATAGTGGCTCCACCTATGATTACAACACCCACTCGCCCACCTACATGAGTCGTGCTACCACGCCCTAGATATAAGTTATGCAACAGTAATTACCCTAATCAAGTATTACTGGTTTTCACCAAAAGCCCATCTTTGAAAGAGGAAAACAAAAGCCAATGGTGTGGGCCTATACACACGAGAATTAATACAATCTAATAATTTGCAATTACAATCAACAATACCACGCTTGTGGTTTACTCTTGATTTATTTTCAAGATTGGAGATACTGGAATCTCAGAGTTCTTGACAGATGACATATTGAGACATGCCTCCGATGTTTCATCAGTAAGTGCCTGGAGCCTCGTTGCCCTTGATGCTGCAGTGATGTGTCAAATGCAAACTACGTAATATTCTCAGTTTGGAGACAAGTAAATTGGGAAGAGTAGGCATTGGTGACATCAAACTTTCTATGACAATGGCAATGACTGCACAATTTAAATTATACCTATGTCTTCAAGGTTACTCAGATAAGCGGCTGGCATTATATTTTTGATTGTAGTTGCTAATGGTTCATTTTTCATTAACTATTTTAGTTGCATAGGTCCGAAGAGTTGCCTTTTGTTTTCCTTTAAATATTCTCCCCCCAGACTGATTGTGACATTATTTTAACAGTGAAAATTACATAGCATGATCTCTGTAGAAATAAACTAGATTTGTTTTGATTCACCTTGTCAAAATAGCAGCATATGTAGAACTACCTCTTGCCTAACGACACACAAACCATGAACCAACACCATGTCACACAATTCTCCATCCTTTCCCGAATTTTATTAAGATGTCCCAATTTTTTATTCTGACCATAATATTTGTTTCCCTGATTAGTCAGTGGCGTAGTATACATTACCTTAATAAATCCAGTAATCAATTCAAATTGAAATTGCAAATTTACCGGTTCAAATTGAAATTAAGATGGTGCTATTAATTACTACATTGGAAGATGGCACTAGTACCAATCAAATCAGCTCTATAATATGATGTTAACCCTTTAGATCCCCACATCATTTTATGAAACGTGCTCCAAATCCCCGCAGTGCACACACACACAATCACCAAGATATGGGCACCTTTTGTATTCACCTTTCTGTACTCTTTCTCCTAAAATTGTCAGTTGTGTTTATCTTAAATATAATTGAATTCCACCAAGAATACATATATATACTAATCATCTTTTAAATTAACATGTGAAATATGATATGCTGTGTCTTGGTGTTTGCATAGAATGCAATACATATCTACAAACTCTTTGTTGATATTTTCAAACAGCCCTTACTCGATCAAACTCTTCCAATTCAAAACCATACGAAAATTACCCCTAACACACAATAGATACACTAAGGAACCCAGTGACACAAGTTACATAAATATCCATGAGATGACATCATTGCCATGCATTGTTAAACCTAACAGATATGCTTTCAGGCACTTGAGGAAGCGAGCGTCCGAACGCTTTTAAGCAGGCTGACAAAGGTGCACTTGTGCCATGACTGTCTACAAATCTGATGATATGTTGAATCATCCATGCATGAAAACGAGGTAAATAACAAAATGACCCACCCTGAACCTCCATGCCAGAGAAGTAGACACGGATGGTGTAGACGCCGCCACCAGATGGTGTGTAAGTCACCCGATATGCCCCACGGCCTTCTGGGTGAAGCTGGACGGGAACCTGGCGACCGTTGTTGGTGACGTCGACCGTGAGGTCTCCCTCTCCAGCCCGTAGCGTGTCCACTGGAACACATCACTTCACTATGACATACTACCTTCAAACTAGGCAGTCTCTTGATAGTTATTCATTTATTAATTATTAATTAAAAATGTTCATAAAGGGATGTAGTCTGTTCATCTATCTGGAATTAGCGGGCGTATTAATTTCTAACTGGACGTCTGCTGTGTTGACCGTGGGAAAACTGGACATTGTTGAACATTAAAGAGTGTAGCTGTTAACTCCAGACTCGGCCATATTGCCAATAAAGTTTGTTTGAAACTGGAAGTTGTGTTTATTATTTGAACATGCACCCGTGGTTTTGCCTTCAAATTGCGACAGTTCTTACTGAACACAATTTCGCAGGCAGTACTTTCAAGATAGTTAGTATAATCTAGGAATGTTATATTAATACATAACAAATTACAAACAGACCACATCCTTTTAAAAACAAACAGTCTGTTCCTAGTTTTATATTGATTAATTACTAACGATGTTCTTAAGACTATACTAACTACATTGAAGGTACACTGCCTGCAAAATTGTGTTTAGAAAGCCCCTAACAATGTTCACAATTTGAAGGTACAACCCTGGAGCCTGTCAAATAGTGAACAACACATCCAATTTCAAAACAAGCTTTATTGACAATATGACCAAGTAAAGCTGGTTTAATTAATTGCAATACCCTTTGATATTCAACAATGTCCCATTTTCCGACACGCTAGCACCTATGAACAAATGTGATATTTAGTTTTTATGACATCATCGGATATGCGAATTGCTTTTGGAAGTACCGGTGAGAACTAGAAGTGGTGAAGTGCCATAAACCTATTCATACTTCCAAAAGATTTCTGATCTAATGATCAGTGTCCATTTTTTCAACATTTCAATTAAACTATACATTCGATAATTTGTAAAAATGATTTAAACTATTCATGTACTACATATCTGAGCACCAAAGAACCTGATCTGTTAATAATTTCTAGATGGGTTGCTTAGGGAGTTTTCTTCTTCTATATCCTGTAAGCATGCTACCGTTGGGCACCACTGATGACTTCTTGACAGCTCTCTCTCCATTCTCTGCCACTCTCCGGGAGGTGCCAAAGGTCAAGCCAGTCCACTGTTCCTCTGTCTCCCTCTTTCTTCCTCCTGGCACAGTGCCTTGCAGGATGGTCTTTGCAAGGCCGGTTGATCTTGTAACATGAACGTACCACTCCAGTTCCGTTTCTTCACTGTCACAAGGAGGTCTTCAAAAAGTGTTATTCTTCTATTTGATGACCACCTTTATTTGGTTGAAGATTTTTTCATTTTCGGGGGTAGTATTTGGCAACATCAAAGAGAAAAGATATATAGTAGTGCGATTTAGTTAGGGGGGTGGCTTGCTTGATTCTGTTGCGGACTTCTTCATCGGACATATGGTCCTAGCTTGTATGAGATGCGCAGTATCTTGCGGTAGCATCTATCTCAACAGCCTGGATTCTTCTTTGTAGGTCTGCTGTAATGGTCCATACCTCACAAGCATAAAGGGAGACTGACATCACAAGGGAGTGCATCAGTGTGATGTTGGAGCTCAGTGAGATGTTGTCATTCCAGATGGCTTTCAGTCTTGTCAGTGCTGCTGTTGTCTGTGCAATCCTTAATAGCATTTCACATTTGGATCCCACATCTGTGGTAATTGCATCAGGTATGAGAAGCTGGATACCGTTTCAAGCTTATGGCCATTTGCTTTGATTTCTGTCTTGATGCCGAATACATGAGTTATATTTCTTCAATAAAATACTTTAAGAACCGACATTGCAATATGCGTGTAAATAACTTAGAGACTTACCATAAATGCAGTTGTGGCTCAGAGAACTTTTACACGTTGGTAACACAAGAGAACAGAATTAACCATACAAATTAGCAACATGTCAGCCGGACTGTAACAACTAGCTTAATAATAGTAATACTAACAACATTAAATCAATTAAATGTTAAAATTCCGATGGGATTGTTAGAGTAAACTCAAGTCATATGTTTACACTTAATACATCCGTAATTGTAAACAGACACGTTTACACACCTGTGAAGGAGAACAACTTTCCAGCTGCTCCACTTTCAAGCCCGTGAACTTTGACCTGTTCAGCATCATAGACGCGCACGTGGAACGGACTTCCCTCAATGTGTTGTCGGTCATACTTGATCGAGATGAGCCAATCTCCTGCAAGCAGACAGCAGCAAATCTGTTTGAATCAGTTCATTGGTTCATTCTGAAGAATCTCTGTTCTTGGACTGTAGATATTTTGTGTTATATACTGTATATTGTATTTTGGCATTTTATTTGCCTCTCTTGGAGATGACATATCCCTCATGTAACCTGTTACTTAGTTCAAACTCAGTCTAACCATAAAAAATGAATGCCGTTCCGTTGTTTATTTTGTTGAAATCTGGCCCAAAAAGTTTTTATTTATGATAAAAACGTAAGACGATCCTGCTAAAGTGACAACTGTATGCGGGAATGTTTTACTTATGAGATGTAATGCAGCAATTTTAATGTAATTCACATATATATATATAATCGTTATCAACATTGTTGGCAAACCTTGACAGAAGTCACATACATAATACTGATTATGACATAGGCACACTGTGACGTAGTCGATCTGTTCACTGTTTTCACTTTTCTATCTACCCATCCCATCTGTCACTCCCCCGTTCACCCTTCCCACCTACCAACCCTCCACCCCACACCCCCACCGCCTGCCCACCTACATGCCCTACTATCCACTTTGATTGTAACTTTTATGCAAAAGCCCAGAGTTACTCGTAGCATGTATGTTTCATATACTGACACTAGTCAACACCTCTAAGAGTTTTAACTACCAGTGAAAGAGCTCCGTCCACCTACATTTACCTCTCAGGGTATATATTATTTTGCTCTTCACTTCTGCTCTTCAATCCACCATAAACAGCAACTTCACCAACACTTGATGAATAATCTAAATTACTTCCCTCTCAAGAAATTAACTGTCTCTTCTGATGACGCTGTAGCCATAATATTATCTTCATGCATTTGTTTTTTCAGTGAGACCGTGCAACCAATGGTCATAAAAGTTTTGCAAACAGTTTGAAACACCTAAAGGCACGCAGCCAACCCAAATAGCTAGACAATACAATCACATTATTATATCTCTGGCAGTCATAAGACAGTGAAGACACCCATTAATGCAGCCGACTGAACTTATAAATGTCTCCTAAAGAAACGGTATTTCACTTCACAGACCAAAGAAAGATTCTTCATTCTACACACACCAAGTGGCCAATTGTCGACCTGATATTGCCAGACTGACAAGTGTCGACCTGATATTGCCAGACTGACAAGTGTCGACCTGATATTGCCAGACTGACAAGTGTCGACCTGATATTGCCAGACTGACAAGTGTCGACCTGATATTGCCAGACTGACAAGTGTCGACCTGATATTGCCAGACTGACAAGTGTCGACCTGATATTGCCAGACTGACAAGTCTGCCCACTTAACTGCCCACAACTGTGTAGCAAGAATACAGAAACTGCATCACCCAGCTTAAAGTTAAACAACATTTTGAAAATGGACAGTAGTCAATTATAAGCATGACACGTCTCCTATATTTCACATATAAACGAACGTGTACATATAATATACACACAAGGACATTATAGGACATGGTTCGTCATGTACACATGTCTAAAAAAGTAGATTTTAACCAAACTTGAGACAGATGTCCATATACATCAAACAACTAGTGCCAGTGCCCAGGTGGACAATATAAAGGTCATGAGTGATTGCCCTGGGGCAGTTTACACAATGCCTCACTCAGGCTCACTGTATATTGCAAACTGGGTCAATACTACAATACACACATCCACTTACAACTGTCCTAGGCCGAGCAAGAGAATCTCTTGTTTCCTGTCCTTAAAAGATGTCACTGTCAACTGTCCTGACAGTGGGAAAGGTTTCGTTTCACCAAGGTAAACATGTCACGTTCGATGCTATTATTAAATAGCTTTTAAGGGACACATGAGCCTGTTTTTGCCATGTCTGATGATTCTGAAATGTTAATACTGTAATGAGTGAATGTATTCACATACTGCATGTTTTTGGAACCCTAAAAATCTACAAAAAATAATACTGTACTGTATTAGAATAATTTCAGGGCAAAACATGATAAACACAATTTTTTTAATTTCACCCAAACCAGGACTAAGTGTTTGCTTAAACACATGTTAAGCTAGGTTACTACCTAATTGATAAAAAAATGCAACAAATCCCCACGAAACGACTTGCACAAAAGAGCGTTTGTTTTCTAAATGCAATAAGTGCCTTCCGTCCGTTTTTTAATTGCGATATATCCACGTTCACCCAATGAGCTCCGCTGTGCTGCACATGCAACTACGTGTGCTGTATGAATATATAGTGTTTTGATAACATAATCATTTTAAATCACGTAACAAATATGCAACAATTTCAGAGTTTGCCACCATTCTCTACGATTTTGAATTCTAAATATATATCAAGTTAATTTAGAAATTGTTATTTAGCCTTTGAGGATAAAGCATAAGTTACTTTTTCTCGAAATGAAGAACATGGATATATCATGTTTTGTCCTGAAACCATGGATGGAATAATTATGTTTTGTTCAGAGATAGTCCATTTAATTACTAGGTATTTGGACACTGTATGTTTTTGGCCACCAAAAATAATGTTCTTTTACTGCATGTTTTTAAGCAGCTGAGGATTTAATTAGTTTTAGGTGTCCAAATACACAGCCATTTCAGTACCATGTTAACTGTATGTTAAAAGAATGTGTTATTATTAATACACAGCCATTTCAGTACAATGTTAACTGTATGTTAAAAGAATGTGTTATTATTAATACACATCCATTTCAGTACCATGTTAACTGGATGTTAAAAGAATGTGTTATTATTAATACACAGTCATTTCAGTACAATGTTAACTGGATGTTAAAAGAATGTGTTGTTATTATTACATAGCCATTTCAGTACAGTGTTAATTGCATGTTATAAGAATGTGCTATTATTAATAGAAAGCCATTTCAGTACAATGTTAATTGTATGTTAGCAGACTGTGTTATTATTAATACACAGCCATTTCAGTACAGTGTTAATTGTATGTTAAAATACTGTGTTATTTTAAAAATGGTTCATTGTGACCTTTATGTGGACGGTAGACAATTCTGAATATAACTAGTATTAGCTTAATTCAATATAACATTGTGTATTAGTTATGTGTGTATACATCTAACTAGAATACGCCTCAATTTTATATCACTTTTTTTGCTCTTTTGTTTAGATTTGAAATTTTTGTATTATATATTTACAAAAATGTGATACAACTTGGCATACCTAGGGTCCACATTCCCCAGTTGTTGAACAACTGGTGCATTCAAGCTGGAGAGATAACTAAATATAACAACTCAGGTCGGTGAAATGTTGAGATGAAATACAACACTTCGTTGTACATAATATGGTAGATGCATCGATTGCTACAGAACTTGTATTTGCCACTGGTTAAATACACTCAAGTAAGCATGCCTACACAGACAATAATACATTGATTCACTGAGCATACACGCGGGTTGGTGGGCAGCTTAAACTATTTTATAATAACAAACCAGCATTCATCCCATACAAAGGCACCTATTTAAAACTTAAAGTCGCGTACAACAATATACATAGATACCACCGATTTGAGAGTGCAAGTCATATGTTTGTAAATAATGCTGTTGACTCAAATTGCGCAAACAATTTTATGGTTTTAGAAAAACGGGATCTCAATATTGACAATAATATGGTAAAGTATGTGTAACTGTAGAGAAATTGTTAATGGGCCCATTTGGTCCTGCAGGTCAAAATCCCTATATGTTGTAAACAATTAACTATGTTATATATCTTTTTACATATTTATTTTCTTCCATTTTTATTACTCTTTTTATCTCTTAAATTATTAGCTTGGTTTACCCATTTATATATTTTACTTATTATTTTTCATGGTGTACCTTTTAATTCTATTTGCATGTATTACTTCATTTTATACGTACCATGGTGGTAAGAAACTTGGTCATCATGACACTCACAGGATTTACACAGGACCTAAATAATAGTTCATAGGTGTCAATATTTACGGCCTCAAGGACGAGTTTTTGGTGAGCCTCAGGGGGATGTAACTGGAGGTTTTTGGTGAGCCTCAGGGGGATGTAACTGGAGGTTTTTGGAGAGCCTCAGGGGGATGTAACTGGAGGTTTTTGGTGAGCCTCAGGGGGATGTAACTGGAGGTTTTTGGTGAGCCTCAGGGGGATGTAACTGGAGGTTTTTGGTGAGCCTCAGGGGGATGTAACTGGAGGTTTTTGGTGAGCCTTAAGGTAGGTTTTTTGGCGAGCCTCAGCCCCCCCAATATTTACCACATTCCGAAGCCAATGGCGTTGGCATGAAATAGGCACATGTGGCTCTAAAGACACATACTTCAGAAACATTAATAGTTTTATTAAAAGTTCTACTCTACATTACAGTTAATAATCATTCTGAGTTTAATTCATTCAATATAATAACTGTTGGAAAGATCAAAGTGGGGTAAATATTTGTTTTGTAACTGTAGTGAGAGTTCATACATACACGGACATGAACATTAATGGGAAAGTATTCACATTACTAAGTATTGTATAAAACCTAGTTTATCTCCCCAAACACTGTCATTTACTGTTCATCCTTTACCATTATGATATATAACGTGTTTTACATGTAATAATTTTAATATGTTGATTTGGTCATGATTAATGCTTACACTTTTGCACATCAACATATTAAATTACATGACACTGCATGATATTGTCTTCCATTCTTTATATGACTCATGCAATGTCCACAGGGAAAGTGTATCATTTCTAATGGATTAACAAACAAAACAGGTAACAATTAAATGGTTTTATATTTCATGAAACTATATCATGTAAGATATAACTGATATTACATGTACCTGAGAGACAATATATAATGTTTATAATCAACTGATAAAAGTAATAAACCTGTGATAAAATAAAAACAGGTAGGTTCAGTTTGTGTTTACATATATCCAGATAGATATGTCATATCTTGTATGTATATTAAGTAAATGTTAGTGAATGGAAAATGTGCATACACATCATTTGTATTTGCCTGCGTTAAAGAGAAGGATTTTATTAACTGACACAACAATAATCATTATTATTTTATATGTATTTTGTAGTATATTGATCTTTTTCTTGTCATGTTTAGAAATAATGAAACCATTAAATTATATATAAGTAAATCAATTAACATAAACTATGTACACTGTTAATTGCAAGTAATCCATAGGAAATAATGAGATAGTGGTTACTGCCATGAATCGTGTAACTGTTTAGAGAGCAGAAGCTTGGTAATTAGAGTGCTGCATTGTTGACATAAAGCACTCAGGTTTAAATCCATTTTCGAGATGCTATTTTCAAACTTGAACAACATCTTTCACCCTACTTTACCACATTTTTCAGAAGATCTTGAAGTCATGCGTCCTTTCTAACGGTAAGTTCTTATACAGCGCAGTATCCACTCCTTAGGAATACTCAAAGCACTTCACACTTCACTTACTAATCTCACTTCAATTGAACACCATCCCGACTTCTCTGGGAAGCATTAAGCTATGCTGCAATTACTACACAAAGTATATTCACATACACACGCATACGCACGCACACACACATTCATAAACCTGAGTGAGCTGGAGCACCGTGGAATGAACAAACTTGCCCAAGGTTCAAGACAGCAACATGAGCATTTGAACACAGTATCTCTCTTTTGAGCCTAATGCTCTAATTATGCCCCCACACCACACCCAATGTCTATTTCACAAGAACTAAATAAACCCTCCCTGCACAGGGTAAATATTTAAACAATGGTGTATTCACCAACTCTGAGAACAGGGAATACACTCTACACATAATACGTCTTAAATATGCCCTTGGTGCTAAGTAATAAACCAAATTGAGGTTTCTATATAGCCAGTCTGCTGGAAGACACTGTACCTCCAAATAAATCTACAAGGTAGTTACTCTTTGGGTGATTCATAACTATGGTCACCTCGGATTTGTATCTAAGACTCCAGTTAGTCTTGATTCCTCTTCCTGGCCTGCCTCAACTTTCAGAGGAAATAGGCCGTCTGGCAGGCTAACAGGAACTATGTGTTTATATCCAGTGCGTGAATATAAAATTAATGCAAACAATTCATAAATATGTGAACAAGAATTACGAGGTATTCAAGTTTAATAAAGTCTAATAAAGTTAAGGAAAGTTTAATATGACACTTTGAGAGGCACAGTTAGCTGTCAGACACTACACAATTAAGTATATATAATTATATATATATATATATAAAGTGTTAATATAAAAATTAATACAAACAACATATTAATAAACGTATGTCAGAAATATATGCACAAGAATTACATTGTTTAATAAAGTTCAAGAAAGTTTAATATGACACACTTTGATAGGCACCATACAATACAATTAAGTATATATATAGCTGAATAAATAAGACACAATGAAAAGTCAACTCACCGACTTCGGTGGGGGTGAAGTTGGCCGTGTAGATGCCATTGCTCTCCACGACAGACATATCCTGGGTGATCCCACTTGGAGACCGTGACTCCACCTTGACGTTCCCACTCCGCGCATCCTCCGCGCTGATCTGGAAAGATGGGAACTGTTGGGCAAGGGAATTTGCCCCATACTTGTGGGTAGTTGCCCAAGTCAACGACATCGTCAGTCAGGGCGTTTAGTGAACCACCCTACGAGTGTCAAGTGTCGAGGTACACGGGCGTGGCTCTAGCACAAATACTCAGGTGGAAGCTCCTGCTGCCAAAACTGGATAATTCACACGGATGTATCCAGAGTAAGTCCACTGGGACTATGTCCAAGTTCCTGATTTTGACAAGTAAATAGGGTAGCGGTCAAGCAGACTGGACAACACCCAGTTTGACAGGGTGGCCAAGTGTGTCACAGGAATGAAGCAGCTCTGCTGGAATGACTGCCTGCAATAGTTAGAGCCACCGTCACACGTGACCGCACATGGTCATGCCTGGCCGCATCGCATGCCTCTCCATTCATGCACATACCTGTTTCGCTGAGGGGGCGAGCCAAAAGCCTAACCGGTTGTAAATAGCCACCTCAGGCAAACTTGTGGGCAGGCAAGAAAATGATATATGACATTTGTAATGTTGTTATTCGCCAGTGGCAATATTCGTCATTACTTTGAGATGCTATTGCTTTGCTGTGGGATGGGAAATGTCCATAATGGATAGATATTATGGGCTTGGGGATCATGTCTAAAGTGGCCTATCGGCATTGCCCATCTGTATTGAGATAAGGTTGTTGTGCAATGACATTGCGGAAATGTCTACATTAAGGGATCATGTCAAAACAGCTTATCTACACTGCTTATCTATGGAGGTATTCAATATAGCCCAAGGTATATGTTTAGTAATTTTACCCATTTCAGTAAGACATTCAACTTCAATGTTGGGTTGCTTGGTAAATGTACTGCAACACAATATCTTTTTAACTACAAATTTAACAGCTTCAAATTAAAAAAAAATTAAATTATTACATTCCAATTTCTTGTGTTGCTGAGACTGTCACTTAATGATATAGTATTCTTTATACAGATTAATTACACACATAATTGTGTTGTATTTTACACTGGACTATCATTATAGTGTCTGTGTATTTTACCTCAAAATGTATATTGTTATACTTGAAGTATCTTCTTATAAACATTGTTTAGTTAGTTTTTGTTTTGTCTATTTATATGGCAGATTTGTTACATGTGATTTAATTCCTGTTGGTACAGGTTGGTACAATTATTAAATGACCTTTACCAACTACAGCCACTCTTGTTTAATTTGTATAGCAAACGAGCTCAGGGTTCTGCCATTGAGCATCATCAGGGTATAAATGCAATTGATAGATTATTGCTTATAAAAAGCACAGCTTATCAAGTTTACCCTCTACATACAAATTAGCTATATACTGAATATTATGTTTTATACAATATAAACATGTTTTTGTCCAAAGAACTTATAATCATAACATGCAAACATTATAACTATTATCTCTGTTGACATAATGGCTTGTACATCATTTTTATTTGTTGCTATTTTAACTGTTTACATTTATATAATCATTGCAAAGAAAACATGTTTTCAGCTAAAGCTGCTTCTGTACTAAACTCTATATTCTCTTCAATCAGCTCTGGTGCCACATCCTATTTTAGAAATCTATTTACGTCTGCTGTGCATAATTACATGTGATTAATCTTACACATTCCTCAAAACAGCAGCATCATTTGAAAGTATGTTAAAGAGACTGTGTATAATAATAAGTTTAACATAAAAAGTGCAACACCCAAGACTTGTGTGTTTGTTCACATGTTGCACTGGAGTTGTCACTTAGTTTCAGACTTGTCCTAGATGGTGGTGACACCTAGTAAACAACTCTGTAATAACCCTGCACGTCCAGTGCAGGAGTGGCAGTTTCATAGCTATTACTTTATCACAGGAGTCTAAATAATTTTGTAAATTTTTGTACAGGAGACTGCCTGAAGCTGTTTGCAGATATATTAAATCAAATAACATTCAGCAGACACATGTAAAAAAAAAAAACAATGTCTGTGGCATAAGTGCTCTAAATATATAACCAAATGCCAAAGTATTCATAAACAGACAGCACTCAATTATTTTAATTGTAGGTCGCTAACAGACATTTAAGTGATTATCATGTTAGATAAGACATTTTGTGGGGAACCTGCAATCACCCCCCAAAAATCAACCATGCTACATGGCTACGTTCATGCATGTTACTGACTGCCTCAGTGTGTTCAAGAAGCAATTGAAGACACTTCTTTTTAAACATGCTTTTTCATTTTAAATTAACTGTCTGCAGCGATGAATTCTGAACATTTTAATATCTACTTTTTAAATGTTATTATTTATTATTACTTTTTCTTAACATTATTTTTAACTTGTATTAATTGTTTTCATTATTACTCTCTATTTATTATTTATACTGATATATATTTTAATGTTTTAGTAATCATCATAGCTACATTACATCGACTGTAATGCACCTCATAATTGCTATATTTGTAATTCTTAGAGCAATGATTATAATTTACTAATCTGATCATACTATGTACATGTTGTTATTGTTTACATTTGTGGGGTGGCTCCCGTGCTAGCGACAGTATATGTCTTAATGGGAGTCTCCCCGACCTTACATATTATTCATGCTACCAATGTATTAATGTATATAATGTGTATGTGGACAAGGTCAAATAAATTTAATCTTGAATCTTAATGGTAATAACTGCCAGATTTATGTCACAGAGAAATGCAGTAACATTATTATTATTACCTTCACTGGAGTTGACCTCCTTGCCGGACACGCTGTTGGCTGGTCAACTATTTTTACTGACGCCAGGTCGATTTTTACAACAATGTCTGCTGGTGCCCCCTGGATTACCTTGCCACGATGGTAGACAAATATCTGCAACACAAGCGTAGTACCATCTGATTTTATATATATATATATTATATATATATATATAATTATGATTGTATATATATATTATATATATATACAATCATAATTTTTTCAGAAAGTCAATAAATTAGTATTACCATTCACAGTGTGGTTGTTTACATTTGTAATTACAACTGTAAAGCGCAAGGCCTGTGGGATGCCCAGTCCTCTGATTCAAGAACGTCTGCAACTTGCATGCGGGACCTGAAGGCCTGTGATATCAGCTCTGAAGACTGGGAGGCAGTGGCCAAAAATCGTACTGCTTGGCATCAGACTATATACAAAGGCATTGGACAGGCTGACGAAAAGAGACACCAGCATGCGGCCGAGAAGAGGATGCGGTGCAAACAACAATTAAGCTGCACCAGTCGTCCTGTTTTATCTGATCTGGCTGCGGCACGAACTGTCACTCCCAAATCAGACAGCACAGCCATAGCAGACGCTGCCACATTTCAATATAACTCAACCTTCTTGCTATGACTCATGCCATTGGCTAGGACGGACTCCAATACATACTCCTGAAAAACATTAGTGCGAATGGAATCAAGAGCAATGCATGACACCAGAGGCAGCACTCACTTTGTATAGCCCCGGCTCTGTCGGTGTGAACTTGCCGTGACCTTTACCTCCTTTCCAAGATACAGTCACTGGGGCTTTATTTTTTACCCCAACCGCCTCCACCCGAATATCGTCCTTGTCCACACCCTCTTGTAGGGGTTCAATGATGAACGACACCTGGTGGCAGGAAAAAGAATAAAAGAACATTATTAAACGGCAAAAAATTATAGTCATATTTATTGGAGGTTATATTATCCCTTTCCTTCAAAAGACATAACTTAGTAGTTTGTTAGCTAAGTTTAAAAATTTTAATTTTATACAGCACACAATGACCCTGTAGATGGTGCCACATGACCAGGGATTCCCTTGGACTGTGGAGACGCGTCAATGACGCATTGTACACTGAAATGCCGCATTCTTTTCTGCTGTATGTGTCCTAAAGATGCATACAAAAATGTGTCTGAGAAATCTGAGAAAACTTAGGGGTATTTGTATAGAATCCGGGCCCACCTTGATTTTGTCATTATTAATTAGTTTTGCCTAAATTTACATGTCGTTGCGATAACTACATCATTCCATATTATCAGTTATATTTTCGCTCTAAAATACTTTGTCTTAGCACATTTTGAGGCCGAAATAGCACTCCAGTTTGCGCCCGAACATAGACAACGGCTGTGCGGACAACATACTGAACAATGGCCTGAATATAAATTATTGAAATCACATCTTACATTGAGAACAGTCTAATCAATACCCTTGTGCCTTGCCTATCTCTTGCCTGTCGTTGACACTGTATGTAATCTTTAGACAAGCAGCATGAACAGCGTCTGTTGCCGCCGATACCATATTATCACCCATCGTCAACTTTCAACTCTTGCCGAACAAAGTGCAATCTATTCATATCTATACAAATAATATCCATCCACACATCTACATTATGTGCACTTTTTAAATGCATCTATGTTTGCTAAATATTTCAACTGCAGTACTTTCTAAAAAATATACATTTTTAAAAGCATGTTTATAAATCATGCCTGCGTCACACATATATACATATAGTACATTCATTACAAATAACCCTGTCACCCAGGGTCATAAACTTTGGAAAAAAGACATTGCTATGTTCAAATCTTACATGTAATAGTCTTACTGTGTATAGTTTAATTTAATTGGGATAATCTATTTGGGTGATATTTCTACAACTTAAAATTATAATCTAATTTCCTCTCAAAAGACCGCACCGATGGAGTCTCAACCACAGACTGTCTGAAGCTAGTCCACACATCTGTGCTTCGGTGAGTTTTTTAAATGTTTAATCAACATCGTTCTTTGAATATTTTACGCAGTGCTCTCTTGTATGTGAATTGTTGTTCCCAATGTCACAAACTGCTGCATCCTTTTTCTCAGTTAAGGCCTAGCCAGACTGTATCTAGTTTTGTAACGTTACAGATTTTGAAAAATAAAACGTGGGGTTGGGCCTCTAATGCAGGAGGCCGGGTGGGGAAAAATTACCACCCACCTTTGCTAATCTGATTTGTCATTTAATAATTGTTTGTAGTACCTCGATGATAGTTGTTTAGCGCTTAAGCTTTATCTCATCGAGTGATGTATTTGGTTTGTTCCTGTTGGTTACAATTATTAAATGACCGTTAACAACTACATTAATTCTTGTTCAATTATTATAGCAAACAAGCTCAGGGTTCTGCCAGTAAGCATCAGCAGGGTATAAATGAATATTTTTACATATGTCAAAATAGTATTTATGCAATGTGATGTGGATAATCCGTCAACGATTCGTTGTCACGATAATCTACCAATGTTCCGAATTACGTAAGCACCCAGGATCAAAACGAGGCTGGGTGTGGACTGTCCCTTTGTGTTGGAATCTGATAGCAGCGAACGTCTTTGCCGTTTCAACACAAACAAAGATTTATTTCAACCCACCATCCTCCCCTTACTACCACCATGATACTTTGTTGCATGATACCTAATTATATTTAATTTCTTTGGCAGCAGGCTTTGATGAACCTGCTGCACTTGTATGTGCCTATGTTTTTTCCTTGTACGTGTTACCATAACATTGGAGATAGTTGTGTTTAGCACGTCCAATTGTCTATTGTACCTGTGCTGAATATGTATATACACATTATTGTTTGATATGGGGGTGGGGAAAAATTACCACCCACCTTTGCTAATCTGATTTGTCATTTAATAATTGTTTGTAGTACCTCGATGATAGTATCAGTTGTTTAGCGCTTAAGCTTTATCTCATCGAGTGATGTATTTGGTTTGTTCCTGTTGGTTACAATTATTAAATGACCGTTAACAACTACATTAATTCTTGTTCAATTATTATAGCAAACAAGCTCAGGGTTCTGCCAGTAAGCATCAGCAGGGTATAAAAAACATTTCTGAACACGTTGATATTGATGGTTATATATATTATGTACCCAGAAATATGTCCTTAATAGAATTAAAACAAGTTAAATAATAACATGATTACAAGCGTAATATTAAAAAAGTAATGTTCACACTTATCCGGTTATTTAATCGACCATACTATCATGCAAATTAATTAATTAAATAATTACTTATTTACCGAATCCACTGACCCACATCAACAATTGTCAATGAAATCAGCATCACTCACAGATAATTTATGAAGCAATTGACTCTAACTCTAAGTGATTGAGGCTGGGTCCATGTGATGTGTGTAGCTTAACTCACATCAAGTAAAATTGGAACATAAACATATTTAGCTTCCATGTTACTATCACGATAGTATCATGGAAGCAATATAAATTATAGCTATTGTGATACTTTTTGTAGAGAATATGTGTTTTTTTGCAATTTTATAAAACTGTGTTTGCCTTGTATATCCTGTAAAGTGCCACAAACAGTTTCAAATTGGATATGGTGATATATTAAATAAAATATATTATTATTATTACTACTGCGATAGTAAAACTATTTCCGATAGTCACCTGTAGTTAATACCATGCAATTATTTGAATGGATAACCAGTCACAAATTCATAGAATCACTCCACTGCAATTCACATTCTATAACCACAAATAAAACAGTGATCTGACCCCAGTCTATGCAATAAACTCCTTACCGGGCTGTTGACGTGACTCTGGCGTATTGGGGCTCTTAGTTCGAGCATCTCCCCGGGTGGAATGCGGGGAGATGACATCACAGAGGTTTCGGGTTGGCGTGCAACAGGGGGCGCTCGTGATGGTGTTTGTTTCCCTTGGGGTGACACATGCTGGAAGAGTGCCACGTAGGCCATGATGCCCAGGTGGTCCACTTCGGGGTCAATCATCTCCTTCGCACTGATGACAGGTTCAACTCCCAGAGTCTTGCCTACCTCCATGCCTGCAGAGCACAGAAACTAGGTTCAGATTGTCGATATATTTGGGCTAGCAATGACAACTTAAATATTGGAACTAGTGCATTTTATGTTGCTGCACCAACTCTCTGGAATATGATCCCTCTTAGTGTTAGATCAGTTGAAAATATTAAAAAATTTTGACTGTGATGTAGGCGAACCACAATGTACTGGCTACATTAATTATGGTCATGGTCGGGTCCACATCCAGAAAAAGGGGGATGGCCGGTTTCCTCCGTAAGACACCAGGTAGCAGAATGTATGAATGCATGCATACACGTGCGCACGTCTGCACAATGCATAAACACATATGCTCGCACTTTCAGACATGGATGCATTCATGCACACACACGCACGTCCGTGCGCACACACACACTGTAGTTGCCTTCTTGTGTATAAGTTCACCCTTTGGCAAAGGTGCACTGGCGTTATAAGAAGGATGGCCTTTTGCGAGGGGAATGAAATGACACACTGGGTAAATAAAGTAAGGCATTTAGCACTAGCAACGACGTTTCACCCTTGTTTTAGCTACCAGCTGGCCTTTATACATTTAGGAAATGTCATAATATGCATCTAAAATCCTAGTTGCAGTCCGCCAATGTTTGGCTGTAATGTACAAAACTGCGTGATCTCTCGACTGTGTGTATTGTCTTGATCACTTTCACATCATTTCATGTATACCGGTAGTTGATGTTTTTATCTGCATATATGGACATTCATCCACTAAGAAATTAGTTATTAACAGTAAAATGGGTGACACCCTGTTATACCACAGGCATAGTTCAATGGGGATTGCATGATGTTGTGTTGCATTTCTGCAACTTTATGTTCTATATTTTAATAACACGTGTTCCTGTATGTGGCTGGTATGGGGGTGGTATGGGGCTGGTATGGGGGTGGTATGGGGGTGGGCGGTAATGTGGGTATGGACGGTACTGCAGTCAAATATGGTACCACCTGTTACTCAGTAAATAGCATTTGAACAAGTGTGGGAAACCGGTACCAGACAGACTAAACATTTCACATGGCTGAGGATGTAGTCCCTACATACAACTTTCGTTTCATGGGATATAGGGCCATTCGATCACCCAAAAAATCGTTAGTAGCAGGATAATAGACGAGGTAACCATGGTGAAGTTACAACGCCAGGTCAACACCAGGGTAATAATACGGGGACAACATCATGTCAGGATTCGTTCATGTCTGTGAGTCTTGGGACAGTGAATCTGAGAATTATTTTTGTGCAACCTATGTTTTATATGAGCTGATTATTTAATTATTTGTAAGTGTCCCAGCACATATGGTCATTACAGGAGTTAAGATACATGTATACTGGTATAGATGTTCATACCAGATGGCAGCACACATTAATGTAGGTACCCACAAGATGGCAGCACTTAATTGTTGTGTTCAAGCAAGTTGAGTGACACATATATAACGGTGACTTTGTATATAAACTGACCAACTCTCCCACCTTAATTGTACAAGGTGAGACTTCTAGGGTCAACATTCGTATGGCCTTCAGATGATTGGTGATGTTTTATACTTGCACTTGTAGTGTACCTACGTTTTCACCACCCGGCAATTCTTTGCATCCGATTATTTTTTGCTTGGATTTTTCTCTCTTTTATATTGTGTTCATGATGTGATAATAAACAAATATTGATGGAACAACAACACCACGGAACAACACATATGTTAACAACTAAGAACAGCTGCTACATTCAAAAACAAGAAAAGATACTACAGTAAAACCTGTCCTTTGCAAAATTACCATTATACGCAGGTTGCCGTTATGGAGAGTTTCATAACTCGGATACTCACTAGGTGGATCCACAGTAATATGGATGGTTATGTTGACGTTCGCTAGTTGGTACTCTCGTGAACAATACAAACCTAGAGTTAACAATAATATTAAATAATAAACTACACAACTTGTTGTATTTACTTGATGTTCCTTTTTCTTTTGGGCCATGTTGAAATCAATCACGCCCTCCAGAACAGAAAAAGCTTTGACGTCCAAAAGGAAACATGATTGAGTGCAAGGCAAGCGGTGATCCAGATTTGCTCAGGTTGATTATCAATACAATTTAAGCTACACCAAGTGATAGGTAACTGGCCATTTTAATATTTACCTAGGCAGTCTCTCCAGCCATGCCAAGCCACCTAGGGAAATATTATGACAGCTAGCTTCAATGGCTTCTCTTAAGACTTATCAATACAATTTGAGCTACAGGCCATTGTAATATTTACCTAGGCAGTCTCTCCAGCCATGCCAAGCCACCTAGGGGAATATTATGACAGCCCGCTTCAATGGCTTCTCTTAAGACTTATCAATACAATTTGAGCTACAGGCCATTGTAATATTTACCTAGGCAGTCTCTCCAGCCATGCCAAGCCACCTAGGGGAATATTATGACAGCCCGCTTCAATGGCTTCTCTTAAGACTTATCAATACAATTTGAGCTACAGGCCATTGTAATATTTACCTAGGCAGTCTCTCCAGCCATGCCAAGCCACCTAGGGAAATATTATGACAGCCCGCTTCAATGGCTTCTCTTAAGACTTATCAATACAATTTGAGCTACAGGCCATTGTAATATTTACCTAGGCAGTCTCTCCAGCCATGCCAAGCCACCTAGGGGAATATTATGACAGCCCGCTTCAATGGCTTCTCTTAAGACTTATCAATACAATTTGAGCTACAGGCCATTGTAATATTTACCTAGGCAGTCTCTCCAGCCATGCCAAGCCACCTAGGGGAATATTATGACAGCCCGCTTCAATGGCTTCTCTTAAGACTTATCAATACAATTTGAGCTACAGGCCATTGTAATATTTACCTAGGCAGTCTCTCCAGCCATGCCAAGCCACCTAGGGGAATATTATGACAGCCCGCTTCAATGGCTTCTCTTAAGACTTATCAATACAATTTGAGCTACAGGCCATTGTAATATTTACCTAGGCAGTCTCTTCAGCCATGCCAAGCCACCTAGGGGAATATTATGACAGCCCGCTTCAATGGCTTCTCTTAAGACTTATCAATACAATTTGAGCTACAGGCCATTGTAATATTTACCTAGGCAGTCTCTCCAGCCATGCCAAGCCACCTAGGGGAATATTATGACAGCCCGCTTCAATGGCTTCTCTTAAGACTTATCAATACAATTTGAGCTACAGGCCATTGTAATATTTACCTAGGCAGTCTCTCCAGCTATGCCAAGCCACCTAGGGGAATATTACAAAGGCCCACTTCCATCTGTGGCTACATGCTCATGGCTTCTCTGAGCTCACTTCCATCTGTGGCTACATACTCATGGCTTCTCTGAGCTCACTTCCATCTGTGGCTACATGCTAATGGCTTCTCTGAGCTCACTTCCATCTGTGGCTACATGCTCATGGCTTCTCTGAGCTCACTTCCATCTGTGGCTACATGCTCATGGCTTCTCTGAGCTCACTTTGGACATCAAAGCTGATTCTACTCCTGTTTGCTGGAATAAAGGAGCCAAATGGCAGCTGCAAGAAGCTGATGACACCATGTGTGACTGGACTGCAGTTTGATAGTCTAGTGTACAGGTGAGGACACTGACGCGGTTACGTTTTATTCAGGGAAATTGTGGATTCCCTTTGACCAGCAGGTTGACTATGAATGGTTTGGTCCAAATTAACTGACCGTTATAAGCAATAGACATGTCACCGTTATGGACAGGTAGCAGGCAGTGCAAATTAATAGGAAGTCATTCGGGACTTTCAAAAATGACCGTTATATCCAGGTTATCGTTATGGACAGGTGGCCGCTAAGACAGGTTTTACTGTATTTCTAACTTCTATATTTCCTGACACATTCCAGACAGTAGAAATAATAGACAATCTGACCTTTCTTTGTGACTGTCATTGCATCGAGCTTGTCTAGGCCATTCTTTTCAACCTGTCGACCAAGTGACTTCACGAGGACTGTCAGGGCCTTGCCGTCATTCCAGTCTTTCTACAAGTCACCAATTACAGTCACCAACTACACTCACCAACTACACTCACCAATTACATTCACCAACTACACTCACCAATTACATTCACCAACTACACTCACCAATTACATTCACAAACTACACTCACCAATTACATTCACAAACTACACTCACCAATTACATTCACCAACTACACTCACCAATTTCAACACCAATTTCAGCAACAGGTCAAACCCATTAGTTACGCTGTCATCAACATCATGTACACTCTAGCCTAATCAACTCTAGTATGATAAATGATAGGGGGGGGGGGGGGGGGGTAGCGATGGACCAAAACCATTACATTACACTGAGTCAAAACCATTAGTTACACTGTCATCAACACCACCTACACTCTAGCCTACTCAACTCTAGTATGATCAATGATTTTGACAGGGGGGGGGTAGCGATGGACCAAAACCATTAGAATACACTGTCATCAACATCGCCTACACTGTAGTAACTGTATCATAGGCCGTAAATGATACACTAAACTCCTCAATAAATACACTAACTTAGTCTTAGTACAGTCAGTTGGCCTAACACTACAAGTACAACACTCACTACATTTTTGCATTACACATTTCTTTTGGGTTGGCGGTGGCGTCGTTTCGCTGTCAGCCATCATTTTGTGCCACGTGACTTCGTTTTGTTTGATCGCGGAAATGCGAATTTGTCATAACGCTGTTTCCTATTGGTTACATTACGACCAGACTCAGCGAATGAAAAACCATGTCACAACATGCTGCATACATATGCTGCCACCTGTTGAATATAGTGGAACCTAAATTTGAGTGATTGCCCAACATGGTCACAGTCCGTAATACTTTCATCCATCACCGTAATACCGTAATTTGAGGTGACTTTCCGGAATGATTCCAGACAATCCGGAATGGTAGGCAGGTCTGCATTTACACTCACTCGTACACTCACTAATTACTCACTCGTACACTCACCAATTACACTCACTTGTACACTCACTAATTACTCACCAATTACACTCACTCGTACACTCACTAATTACTCACTCGTACACTCACTAATTACACTCACTCGTACACTCACCAATTACATTCACTCATACACTCACTAATTACACACACTCGTACACTCACCAATTACACTCACTTGTACTCACTAATTACACTAACTCGTACACTCACCAATTACACTCACTCGTACACTCACTAATTACATTCTCACCTGTACACTCACCAATTATGTACAATCACCAGGGTTCATTCAATTACAATTAAATTGTATTAATGACATTTTGTAAAGGTTCAAATATATAAAACCATTCACATCACACTGTAGCACACACAGGCATGCATGCACACACAGGCATGCATGCACACACAGGCACGCATGCACACACAGGCACACATGCACACTCCCACACAAATACAGACATGCACATATACATGCATTATGAACGCATGCATGTACACAAATGAAAGCATATTCAAATAAAGAACACACGTGCACACACACCCATGCATGAATTCTCGCATGCACTCACGTGCACACATTTACGAATGCAAACGCACACACACGTACAAATATTTCACAACCACTTCGCACATTCTCACTTTACAGAATTCTACTAAACTTAGCATATTCTTTAATGTTTACCAGTACTAAATCAAGAAACAACACTTTCAGTTTCCATTTCACCCACCTGGAAGTTCTTCACTTTCTGTTCGGGGATTTGTTGCTGAACCCAACACAAGGTGGCATTGTAGCCGGGCGAGTCGACCTTCATGAAGTACGATAAGTAGGTCATTCCCGACAGTTCGTCGAGTTCCGAGTTAGACAGGTTCTCCGGACTCAACACCAGGGGGATGTCGAAGTGTTGCTTGGCTAGTCTCATTGCACTGCGACAGTTCTGAAGGCTGCAACCAGTGATAATGATTCATTACATGATCACCATGTATTTCTCACTCAGTGCCACTTCTAAAATCACTGCATTGGCTCCCTGACCTACAACATGGGCACAAGGGGTCTGACTCAGATGGAGTTGAACAGGTCCTATTCGTGCCACCGCTGCCTCAGATTGTTGGCGTTCACTATCCACAGAAGATGCCATCAGAAGAGGCCCTTAGCCAGAAATTATTTTTTGCCAGTCTTGAATTAGACAAAAGTGTGACTTTTAGCACACGAATGGCCTCTGAGACAGCCATTCACAGCCACTATTGACCAGTTTAGTTGTTATCAATGATAAACCAGTGTCATTTGAGCCATCTATTTAATTAATACTCATCCATTTGATTTGTTTCACTACCAGTTGTGGCAATGATAGTCATTAATGTGGGCCTGTAGACTTGGAACTATTAGTTAATCTACTGGCCGGTTGGCTAAATTCCACCCGTCCTATTAGTTGAAATTACCCATTTTGACCAGTCATCTGCCTGTCTTGAAGACGGGCAGACGGGTCTCTGATTATGCCCCTGCATCAGAAACCTTGTATCATTGATGCTAGTGCGAGCAGATCAGTCTGTTGGTCCGGAAAGCCCGGTGGCAACTCTTCGGCCAAGTGGTACATCTCCCTGCCCAATCTGCCATTGACGAGTACTTCAGACCAGATAAGGGCGGCTTTCGCAGGCAACCACGGGTGACATTACTTATCTGCATACCCTGAGCTGCGTCAAATGACGGGTGGGATAGATTGTTGAAATGCCATAAGTGAATCTTACGTACTTTGGTAATTTGACACGCAAACATGCTTATATATACATGTTTACTAGCTGAGTTTCCCATCATTGCCCTGGGAAAAAAGGCAGTCATATGTACCAGACACCCCAAGCCCATCCCAAATGTTTCCAGCCTACCCACTTTAATAAATGGTAACTGGTCACTGGTATAGTTGTTAGGACAACCTTTTGCCAGAAATCTCAATCGCTCACTTGTCTAACTGACATAACCAGCAACAGTAGATGATGGGTTGAAATTTCAGCCCGATACATGCAAATCTAATGGAGTTGTAGGTGCACAAACAAACAGAGAATTAACTGTTTTAATATAGATATGTTGTATTCCTAGCTATCCAATATAATTGTTGACACTCACTCAGTCTTTTTATAATATGGTAACTTGACGGACAGAATATTTCGGTTATATGTCCCTCCTAAGATGGACAATACTCATTAATTCAGATTTGTTTCCGAATTTGTTTAGAAAAAAATAGCGGACATACAGCTCGGTGTCTGTCAATGGTAACACCAAGTACACATGTACCCATAACAACTAGCTTGTCTTCCTTGTTGTAATCTTTGTGTTTGTCCAAACTTTCTTTGATTACACTCTGTAAACTTTAGGCAGAGTTAATGTGGAGGAAAGTATTGTTAATTTTGTGCAGTTATCAATCATGTTTGCCACCAACAATGCCATGATGGCTTCCCCGTTCGCACCTCCAGCCCAATCAGGGCTTCAGCTTGGTGTCACCTTTTCATCTTGTCAATTGCAATTAAGATTCACAAATGCCATGTATAAAAGGTTCATCTCAATTGACTTCAATGTAGTCCAACATTAAGTCTAAACTGAGGTGAAATAATAAAGAAGCATCATCAAATTATGCTGTGCTACCCCAAACGGCAAATATTACCAATGCCTGGAAAAGATTAACTGGTTACCAGCGTATGAAACGATGGAACGCATTATCAAGTGACGCACAATTTGTGTATTAATGAATCTTTCATATATATATATATATATAGTGCTTAATTCCTATCAGTTAATGCTTTGACATATTGCCACATCTTTACCATGTGTCGGTTCTATTGGTCTGAACTCTGGCACTAAGATGCCTGTCCCTCTGATGAGTGGACACCTGCTATATCGGGACACTTTCGCTTGGATACAGATGTGTCCATTGAAAAGAGGGACTACTGTACAATAAAACCTGTCCATAACGGTCATCGTTGGGACTGCACAAAATTACCGTAATAGGAGAGTTTTATGACTTGGATACTCACTAGGTGGAGCCACAGTATTATGAATGGTTACATTGACGTTCGCTAGTTGGTACTCTCGTGAACAATACAAACCTAGAATTAACAATAATATTAAATAATACACTACACAACTTGATGTATTTAATTGATGTTCCTTTTTCTTTTGGGCCATGGTGAAATCAATCAAGCCCTCCAAGTAAAGGCAAACAGAAAATGCCTTGATGTCCAAAAGGAAACATGAGGGTGTGAACGAGTGGAAGGCAAGTGTTGGCCCAGATTTGCTCTCCAGCTATGCCAAGTCACCTAGGTAAATATTACATGGCTTCTCTGAGCTCACTTTGAACATTGGACATCAAAGCTGATTCTACTCCTCTTTGCTGGAGTAAAGGAGGCACATAGCCGCTGCAACAAGCTGATGACTCCTAGTGTGACTCGATTGTAATTTGATAGTCCAGCGTACCTGCGATGATACTGACACGATGATGTTTTATTCAGGGAAATTATGGATTCCCTTTGACCTGCCTGTAAGCAGCAAGTTGACAATGACTAGTTCGGTCCAAATTAACTGACCGTTATACGCACTTGACAGGTTACCGTTATGGACAGGTAGTGGGCAGCGCAAACTAATAGGAAGTCATTCGGGACTTTTAAAAGTGACCGTTATATCCAGGTTATTGTTATGGAGAGGTGGCCGCTAAGACAGGCTTTACCGTTTATATATATATATATATACCGTATTCGACCTAATTAGCGTACATGCCCTAATTAGCGTACACACCCATTTTTGCGATGTCGGGAATCCGTAATGCAATGTCCTCTCCCTCAATATCAAATTACTGCGACATTTGACGATCTTTTTACATAACATTTGTTCTCACATATCTGGAGACTACAGCGTTCTTGTATCCTCTTGATCACTCATGAATATGGAAATCACGTTAGCCACATCCACCAGATGAAGCTATACATACGGGTAGGTTTGCGACTTCGAGTTTTAACGTAGACATCGATGATTAACAATTTCAGATAACGTACAATTTAATTACTTACAGTGAATTGCGTTGCTTGTGTAGGACACCGCTGCTTATACAGTAATCGTTTGTTCGACGGGTGGAATTAGCCAGGTGCAGTTAAGTCTCCTCTTGCATTATCCAAGTCACCAAGTGACCAACTCGGCCGGCAACGATGTTGTGTTTATTTAAACTAGGCTCATTTGGGTGTACGCTTAATAGGGAAGATTTTTTGACGTAAGGTGTTAACGTCTCAAATATTTTTCAAGCATACTGTACGCTAATTAGAACGAATACGGTATATATATAAGCCTAAGGGCAGCATAGGTCGACCGCTCCATTATGAGAGATAGGATATACAACCTCCGAGAAAATGTCTCTCAAAATCACAAAAAATATTTTTTTGTGTGCCAATAATTATTGTTATCATTATATGTCTGGGTATACTACGTATAATAATGGTTCAAATTTTTAAATAAAAGATATTGTCCTCGCAACCAGGGGTCAAAACGTTTTGCAGACTAGCTCTGGTCTGCTTAAAAAAACGACAGTCTGCCTAAGGCGGTCCCTTATGCATATTTGGTCGACGTATGCTGCTGTTAGGAGTATATATATATATTGGCTCCCTGTGCAATATCACATTATTTTTCAGATCTGTACAATTACCTACCAAGCCTTTTCATCCAAACAACCCATATACCTGCATTCAATGCTCACCGTAACAAGAAAACTCAAACAGCTTTGGTCGGCTGGTTGTAATCTACTTTTTGTTCACACAGTTAAGATGAACACTGGAACTTCTTGATTGCCACACAAAAATTGTTGAACTTGCTCCCTGTTAGCGTTATGTCAGTTGGAAATATAGTCTCATTTCACTGTTATCTAAAATCCTATCTTTTTAATACTGCATATCCTACATAGCTTCTTAGCAAATCCATCCATTTGTTGATGACTTCTGCTATGTACATGATTATAAGAATGCTTAATACTTTGATTTTGTAGCAGTACTGAGCTCAAATTTTCTGAGTATATTGGATATTAACTTTTTGTGAATTATTTTTATACTGATATACATTTTAGAAGTCCTATGTTTAAATTAAATACTGGACTACTCAATTGTACACTTGAATGCACATTTTATATATTTTTTATTAACAAACTATTTTTTATTCCATGATATGTATCTATGTTTGTATTTTTTACTTGTATTTTATGTATACATATATTTTGGTCTAAAATAAACATTATTATTATAAAGAATACATTTTTGTTTCACTATTATTATTTAATTTCAACATTACTTTCATTATTATTAACATTTGTAGTGCCTCTAAACTTGGGTGGTTAAGGATTTAGGTCATTAAAAGATTTATTATTATCATTGTAATAAGGCTAAATATATACAAATCTGAGTGACAACATTCATACAGACCAGTCATCAGGTAAGGTCAAGAGTGCCGGACATTAAGTAGATGGGAACAGAAGCTGTGTAAAGACATCTTTCAAATAAGAATTATTTTTCAGCTAAATCGGGTCGAACGAAAATGAGTAAACCTGATGATGAATAGCTAGAACTGGAAGAGAAATGGGCCACTTACCCTTCGTTGTGCTGGAGTTGTTTCCAGTTTGGACAAGTGCCTGGCCGACAGTACTCAATAAGTGCACTGAAACACCAACAGCATACAGCGTGTATCACTGTATATAATGGCAAAAACAATCAATTATAAAGAAGGTAAATTCTTCTACAATATTGAGTCTTTAGTCCACAGCTAGGTACTCAAGTACGCATGAAGGAAATCATTTTCCTTTAAAGGAATATAGTCTGTTCGTTCTGGACTTAACGGGTGTAGTAATATCTAACTGAAGGTCTGCTGTGTTGACCGTGGGAAAGTGAGCACCGTTGAACATCAAAGGTACAGCAGTTAACTCAAGTCAACTTGGCCGTATTGCCAATAAAGCTTGTTTTGTAACTGTGTGTTTTGTTTATTATTTGAACATGCACCCATGGTTGTGCCTTCAAACTGCGACCATTGTTACTGGCTTACTAAACACAATTTGGCGGGCAGTGTACCTTAAACATAGTTAGTATAGTCTTAAGAACATTATATTAATTAATAAATGAAAAACCACGAACAGACTACCTCCGTTTAATTAATATACATAAAGTGTGAATGTCTTACTGGAGTGCGATGCCGTCATTCCAGTTTGTGTTGAAGTTGGTGATCTTGAGGTCTGTTAGGACAGCGTTGAGCCATGCGAGCATCAGCTTCTTGGGCGGCACCTTACTGCGCCCAATCTGATAGCGCAGGATCAGATGCCATACCAGTGCCAGGATCAACTTGAGGTTGCCATTCACTATGTCTACACTACCTGTAAACACACCCCAATGTACTTTCAGAGGTAAAATAATAATAATAATAAAATGACTACTTTAGCACCAGTACCCTAAGAAAATCTGTGCTTAGTGGTATAACAAAACCAAAGGATTAAGTATTATCATTGTGTACAGATCAAAAGTGGTCAACACGTGGATAGAATTGCCAAGAAGCTAAGGAGGATGGCAACAGAAAAAAGACAGATGATGATAACTACATTCCTACTGACTTAAAGTTAACAAGGAGTAAGTTCCGCAAAGTTGGTACAGCAACCAAGAAGTTCTACTATTCGTCTTAACGTACTATGGGAACAGGATCAACTTGAGGTTGTTCACAATGTGTACACTACCTACAAACACACACAGATACAATCAAACACATAGTACAATCAGAAGTGATACAGTATCAAGTGCCACACCAGGGCCTGAGTAACCAAGTAAATTCCTTCAATCGGTCGGTCGGTCGGTCGGTCGGTCGGTCGGTCGGTCGGTCGGTCGTGTCCAGTCGTACATGGTTATGTTGTCATGTTCAGTCGTGTTCAGTCGTGTTCAGTCGTGTTCAGTCGTGTTCAGTCATGTTCAGTCATGTTCAGTCGTGTTCAGTCGTGCTCAGCCATGTTCAGCCGTGTTCAGCAGTGTTCAGTGGTGTTCAGTCATTCATTCAGGACATGATGAGAAGCAGGGTACGACAGACTGAGGCAAGGAAGGAAGGCAGGGAAAGGGAATGGAGTGAATGAGGGTGGAGGCAGACAGGGAGGATGGAAGATGGAATAGTAAAGTGATCAAAGGAGGGTGGGAAGGAATAAGGCAAGGGATGGAGTCAAGTAAACCCCAAAGCAGAAATGTTAAAATAATCCTTACTAACTACCTGACAATGGCAGAAGTACATATGCTATATTCCACTATGGTTTTGCCGTATTTATTGTAGTGTATTGTGTAAAAATATGGGGTAACACGTACCCTACAAATTTGCATTGTATATTTATGTTGCAAAAAAGGGTGATACAGCTTATGCACGACGCACAGCGATGCAACCACACAACACCACTCTTCTACAAAGCACGCATCTTAAGGTTTATTGATTAGGTACACTTTAGAATATTAACATTCATGTATAAAGCTCATAAAATGAATTGTCGTCGAACATTCAAAGGTTATTTGTTATGAATGTTAACAAGCACTGCACACGAACACAAAAGCAATTTGTACGTATCCATGCATCAGCCAACAGAAGGTCCATGTCACTAATTGTCTATGGAACCAAACTGTGGAATTCGTTGCTTGTCAGTTTTAGCAATATTCGTTCAATGCACCGTTTTAAAGCACGTTACAGAAAACAGTCTGACCAAACTATTTGACTTGACTTGACTACATCACATTTATCTGACAAAGCCTCAATAAAACTGTGAAAACCCAAGCAGGTGTATTAATTGTGGCGATGAAAGCTATAAAATAGCACACTCAATGCAGTGGGCCGTTAAAATATCACATATAATGCAATAGGCTACATAATAATAACAGATTAAACACAGTAACTGTCGACTAGCTCAACTGCACTCCCGCCTGAAGTACACGTGTGAGCTGCAATGTTTACGGGTAGCCATAGCGATGTGAATTATAAATATGTGACTCAGGTAGTGTGTGCAGCCCTGGGCGATTAAAAGGAAATCACAATGAGATGCTGAGAGGCACTGAGCCATGAATGAAACATTAATCTTGATATATTGACAGCTTGTTCCTGACTGGCCAGTCATCACGGTTCTTGTATAAAACTTGTGCCTCTATTGATTTAGTCCAACGTGAATCAGGTTCACTATAATGTTCACAAATAAAATAGTGATCTGGTCGACCTCTTAATGCTATGAAAAAAGTTAGATAGTTTAGCTGACTTAGTTGAACTTACGTAATTATTTTAAAAGTGTATATTTTTGATTAAAATCATCAAAATAATTGACATTGATTCTTAGATCGGGTTATACTCATGAAAGTGTGAATACTTGATAGCCTGAAATTACAGTTTAAAGAACTGGACCAGTTTTGCCATTTCTTTGTCAAATTGTGACCGGATCCAGTAATACTGTAATAGTTCATCCAATGATTTCTTCATAACTTAATAATTGCCTATGTTAATTGAACTTGCATAGTGCTAGAAACGAACACTTTGTACTAGCTTCTAACATATTGTAGCAATATTCCTGATACATGCTGACAGTGTGTAAAACTTTTATTTTTCACTATAAATAATTTGATCCTCGGCTGTCAATTTAAGTGAAAAGATGCAAAAAATCTGTATCTGTACTCAGATGTGGGATAAACCCATAAACTGTCTGCCAACGCCCCACAAGATAGCTAGCTCAGATTCCACTATAGTATCTGTTACATAGATGTAGACAGTATCACTTAAATTATCATATCACTGTCACAGGAATTTCCTTGGACAGGGGAAATGTGTCAATGACACGTTGTGTTTGCTGCATGTGCACAAAAGAAGTATACAAAACATTGTGTTTATCTGAGAAAATTGAGGTGCACTTGTGTAAAAACCGTGTCCACCCACATCGTTTTAGCCATTATAGCTATAGGTTTTTCTAAATTAATTTAAAATTAAATGACAGCGATAAGTAAATCATTCCACATAATCCCAGGCATATTTATGCTATAAAAATATTACATCTTATTGCATTTTGACATCCAAATAGTGCTCCAGTTTGCTCCAGTCTGCACCCGAACAACGGACAATGGCTGCGCGGACAACAAACTGAATCGGAGTTATTTAAATCACATGTTGCATTGATGACTGGACATTGACAAGTTTAATCAATACCCCTGTGCCTTGCTTACCCTTTGCCTGTCCTTGGCATTGTTTATAAGCTTTAGTTGAGCACTGTGAACAGCGTTTGTTGCGCCAACACCATATTATTGCCCATCATCAACTTTCAAGTCTTGCCGCACAAAGTGCATTCCGTTCACATCTATGCAAATAATATCCACATCTACACAATATGCATATTTTTAAATGCTTGTGTGTTTGCTAAATATTACAATTGGAGTTAATTATAATAACAAATAAACATTTAAATAGCATGTTTATAAATCATGCATCCGTCACCAAGGCTCACAAATAGCACATTCATTACAAATGCCCCCCTCACCAGGGTAATAAACTCTGAAAAGGGTTCTAGTCTTTCATGTAATAGCCTTACTGTATAGGGGTAGTATAATTTATTAGGCTAATTTAATTGGGTGATTTTGCCACAACTCGTAATCTAATTTCCTCTCAAAAGACTGTACTGACAGAGCCTCAAACACAGACCGAGTGAGGCTATTCTATATGAATACATCTGTGTATCGGTGTATAAATAAGTTTTTAAATTAACATCGTTCTTTGAATATTTTTGGGTGGTGTTCTTCCGTACGTGAATCGATGTCCCTCAATGTCACAAGATGCTGCGTCATATTTATCAGTTAGCACCTCCCTATCCATGTAGCAGTAGTCTAGCATGACAAGTCCACAAAAAATGGGGCACACCTATCCAGATTGTATCTAGTTTTGTAACGTTACAGATTTTGAGAAAAAAAACATTTCTGAGCATGATATTGAATAAATGAATGAACGTTTGAATGAATGAATGAATGAATGAACGTTTATTCAACAACAACGACAACAACAACAACATAATACATGCACAGTATGGTTTGCTGCTGCTGCTACTGCTGAAAGGACATAGCTGAAGTCTTAGACTTATGTGTTGTTATGCCCGTCTCGATCTAAAAAAAAACTGAATAAATACAACACGAATTATATATAAATCACAAAATAATATTCACAACTCACATTTAAACTTTTTAGTGCTTGTGTTATTATTACAAAACGTCACCTTCAATTAACAAATCACAAATATGTAGAAAGTAATGAGAACTTGATTGCTTTTTAAAATTGCGTTAAACTTGGAAGCTGAGTCAGTTTGTTTGGTAAATTGTTCCACGTTTTTATACCCTTGACGGTGATTGACAGCAGTCGGAGGGTGGTGTTTGTCTTTTTAACATAGAACAGTTTGCTTTGTCTTGTATCATGTATGTGTATTGCTGCAGTTGGTTCAAATAATGCTTGAACATGACCATTTAAAGAGTGGTTGATAGTTATACGTTACTGTACCCAGAAATATGTCGCACAGAGTCCTAAATAGAATTCAAATAAGTTAAATTAATAACTTGATTACATGCCTAATATTAAAAAATTTAATGTTCACATTTACCTGGTTATTTAAATGATCATACTATCATGATGTGAATTTATTAATAAAATTGTAATCACCTGATTTGGGTGACATAAAATGTTGAAAAGGCACATAGTTCTATCTGATGCGTGTCTTTCTCCAGATCCCCTCTGTCATCTTACAGACATTGCATATTGTATGTGTACATGTGCTTACTTATGTACTAGTCTACTTACACTGCCTCATAAATATCGTTATAAATCTGCATAGCAATTAATCACAAAAGTCTGCATCACCTCGAGGGATAATGAAGTACTGTAACATAGAAGCAAGAGTTCAAAGCTGAATATGTTTTCAACATATAATATATTCAAGGAAAATGGAAACATCCGGAACAACAGTTCACCCCAATCCAAATTTATGCATTAAATTTAAAGCAACTTTGCCTGGTCCGTTCCCCACATCGTTTCATGCCAACGTTTATAATTATTACCTAGAAGTTTGCTGATTCAGATGTACAATGGAACTTCACTGTTAAAGTCACCCTTGGAGCTGGGCAAAGATGACCTGAATAGTGAGATGACTGTATTAGCACGATTAAGTAATTTGGGAACTGTCCTCGGGTGACCGTATTTGAGAAGTGGATGTATTAACAAGGTGAGGTTCAATTGTACCCTCTCCCTTTTGTGATGCTGACAGGGGTAAACACTTGGTTGTGCTAATCTTCAAAGAACAATTCCAGCTACTTGCAGTTAATGAGTTAGCCCTGTCTCTGTTCACTATGTACAGGTGTACATATACCATTTGAACTTAATGAGTTAGCCCTGTCTATATCTTCACTACGTACAGATGTACATATACCATTTGAACTTAATGAGTTAGCCCTGTCTATATCTTCACTACGTACAGATGTACATATACCATTTGAACTTAATGAGTTAGCCCTGTCTATATCTTCACTACATACAGGTGTACATATACCATTTGAACTTAATGAGTTAGCCCTGCCTATATCTTCACTATGTACAGGTGTACATATACCATTTGAACTTAATGAGTTAGCCCTGCCTATATCTTCACTACGTACAGGTGTACATATACCATTTGAACTTAATGAGTTAGCCCTGTCTATATCTTCACTACGTACAGGTGTATATATACCATTTGAACTTAATGAGTTAGCCCTGTCTATATCTTCACTACGTACAGGTGTACATATACCATTTGAACTTAATGAGTTAGCCCTGTCTATATCTTCACTATGTACAGGTGTACATGTACCATTTGAACTTAATGAGTTAGCCCTGTCTATATATTCACTATGTACAGGTGTGTATAAAATGTGAATATTTTATGGGTGCAACATTCAAATTGTGAATTTTGAAAACCATTCAGACTTATTAAATGTGAAACACATTTTTGCAGGAACTATCCCTTTAAAATATTATTCATTGTAATATTATCATCAGGTCGGATTCATTCATTGCTAGAACATCATGTGCATGGATAATCCTCGCTAATATTTGTAAATTATTCTGAGCATTCAGGTTGCAAATCCCATGTACAGAGTACATAGATCCGTTTTATAAATCACATGTTTTTCTAACCATATAAATTTGTGTTTGTACATCAAACATTATGTACCAAAATTATTATCACATTTCAATATACAAAACTGAGGTTTTCTCCGGTTTATGATACGGTCCCTGCCAGGTGTGGCTATGTAACTAAACCTGGCCAGGCAAGGCGGCTGTGAATTCAGACGCTTAGACGCATTAAGTTTCACAACTGCATTAGACTTTATACAATCAATATATTGTAATTACAACCACTAACGGCTGTGACACACTTTCACTCTGTCACACACTGTCAATGCTTTTGAGACAGAGGTCAACTGAGGTCAATATCCATGTCATTATGTCAGGTGCATTTAAAGGTGCGATGCCCATTCCTCTTTCATGAACGTTTATTTATATACTATTTTTATTAAATTAATTATAAAATAAATATGTTGCAAGTATACAACCTACCAAATTGCAATTTAATAAGCTCAAAAGTGCTCGTAATCCGATTACATGCAGTAATCAATATATTCTACCCATTAGCTTCTTTGGTGTACTTTCTTAAATCGCGTAAGCTCAGTAACCAAGGCTTTTTTAGGCAAACCCACAGCTTTAGCCAGGAGCTCCCCAATTCTTCCATGGACTGGTTATGTCACATGACCTTGGATGGCTGACACAATTATTGCAATGTCAGTCTGCATTCCAACGAAGATGGAACGATTCTGTGTAAATGGTTGTAGCATTTATTTAAATACCTGCCAGGTAGGTATGTAGGTGGAAATGGCAGGCGGGTGGGTGAATGTGGCAGGTGGGTGGGTGAATGTGGCAGGTGGGTGGGTGAATATCACAGGTGGATGGTGAATGTGGCAGGTGGGTGGGTGAATGTGGCAGGTGGGTGGGTGAATGTGGCAGGTCAATGAGTGAATGTGGCAGGTGGGTGAGTGAATGTGGCAGGTGGGTGGGTGAATGTGGCAGGTCAATGAGTGAATGTGGCAGGTGGGTAGGTGAATGTGGAAGGTGGGTGGGTGAATATGGCAACTGGGCGGGTGAATGTGGCAGATAGGTAGGCGAGAAGGCAGACCTGTGCAAACTGGTGGTGGACCAGGCAAGCTGGTGGAAGGCCGACTAAAATTACAGGAAGGTGGGTTGATTGTTAACAGCATAATGTCACATTAAACTTTACAATACCTCTAGGAGATTATTGAACCTGGTTGCTGTCAGTGCTTAGTAGCTGAATTACTAGGAACAGCCACTATATAATAATAATAATAATAATAAGATAACTTCTATTGCGCCTAAATCCTTGGAAACCAAGCTCAGAGGCGCATCAAAACAAAAGGGTTGGTCAATCTCAAAGTCCATAAGTAGTTTTCCAGTTGTCAACAGATGGGTCAAGACGCTAGGGAGCTAAGGTGGATAAGCAAGGTTGTAAAGATACGTTTTTAAATGACGACGGAATTTTGTAATATTTTCAACTGATCTAACACTAAGAGGAAGCATATTCCAAAGAGTTGGTGCAGCAACAGAAAAAGCCCTAGTTCCAATGTTAGTGTTGGCTCTAGGAACAAAAAGTAGGTCAGAACTAGATGATCGAAGCTGGATAGATTTTCTTACAGGAGTAAGCAATAAATGCAAATAAGATGGTTGCTTATTGGACAGTGCCTGATATGTAATGGTACAGATCTTAAAAATTATACGATATCGTACAGGAAGCCAATGTAGACTTCAAAAGTGGCACAGAGCGAGAAAAACGAGGAGATCTTGTAACTACTCTTGCTAGACAATTTTGGACACGCTGAAGTTTTGTGATATCCTTGCTAGCGATATAGAACATACAGCTTGGATTTTGGGGTTTGTTGCGTGGGTTTTTAGTTGGTTGGGGTGTCGATAGATACATTAATGTTTTACTTTCGAGCACTGTAAGTCTCCTCTTAGCCCCCGAGGTCCACTCACCTCTTCCTATATTGATTTGCTTTCTTCAATGCATTTGAAAAAGAACAACACTAGTTATTTAGAGTTATTTCCTTTTTTCAGTGGACAAGTTTAATTGTCAGTAATCAACCAGTTCTGCAGCATAATTATGAGGTTCATGCTAAAATTATTATCTGCTGTATGCAGTGCCGTAATTGCTAAAGACAGACATTACATGGACATGAGGCTGAGTTTAAGTTTAAACTATTGCAATGGTGTCAACTCAATTGCTGCCCTTGGTTTGATGCTCCATGAGCAGGTTGTATAAAGTGTAATCTAGGAAAATTATAATTACTTCTTTTGAACTGTGTGATGCTATATGGTGACCGGATAAGTCCATTGAAGATGGTTAAATTGTCTAGTGTGGATTTCATGGGCCAGTTTTGTTTGACACTAGAACTTTAGTGACAGACATAATTTATGCAAATCACGAAAGTGCAATGTAGGGAACAGGGAGACTGTGTATTATGTACTCTGGCCTGTGTGCACACCTGGTATGTACATAGGCAATTAGGCATGTGTTAATGGGACAGTGTACTCTGTTGATCTCTCACATGAAGCCCAGTTGACCTGTGTATTACACTGGATACTGGCAATGAATCCAGGGCAATACCTCAAATTAAACCACTATGGATGAAACCCCACCAGATAAAACCCCAATTGACAAAGCACCCAACAGATAAAACCCACCTGATAAGCACCCACCCATACATGGTGATATCTTATCCCAGATAAAAAGATAGTCACAGACATTACGAAGTGTATACCAAATAAAACCACAATGTCGGACAAAACCATAAAACCTTTTTTTTTAATTTTGACTTTGATATATAGCATTCCAGGTCTAAAAAGCAGAGTTATTCCCACGGTTTATAGTCACGACCAGCACAGTCAATTACTATAGAACAAAGTACAACTGATTCATCTAACTTTCATGTACATTGCATAGGATATATCTGCCAGGGGTAGTCATTTTTTCACCAATTAGTCACATTTAGTGGTGGGTGAATTTATAGTGGCAGAAAAGAAGGTAATCTTTTACTTAAATGGCACAAACTATGTTCATCCTACTGACCCTAACCTTATACTGCTATGACATAACTGTGGCATAGGCTACACTTCAACCCAGCGTCAGGCTCAGCTCAGGAGAGTATTGTTGTGTATATAAATTTCACCATACATAAAAGTCGCCGTATTAACATCTCATGCTAATGCCTATATTCACCACACTGAAACAGAAAACCGAGGCGAGGTAAAGGGAGCGCTCCATAGTGAAAACATTGCCGAACAAAAACTTGTTTTTGATCAACTCAGCGTAAAATACATTCGATTAATAACATAACAAGGAACATTTGCATAAGCTACAAATATAAAAACCATGTCACGTACCCAGCATATAATAATAATAACCATACGTAGCACAACATTTTGTGCTAGTGTCTTCACGGCAACGCAGTTTCTCCATTTTAAAATTGTAATTACTACATTCAAAACAACGTTTCAAACAGTTTATTTGCACAAATGTGATTAGATCTATGGCAGAGATTTAAGATATATCTTAATCTTATGGAACAGTTTGTCCAGGTTTGTTGTTAAAACGATGTGTTCCTATAGAGAACGGCAAAATTCAGGACATCCAGTAATACAATACAATACAATAACTTTATTGTCTGTTGGGTTACAGAAAATTTCCTTTAGGCTTGTTCATATAAAATCCTACATATGTATGTATACAAGGTTAAGATAAGTACTAAGGCAGTATACTGCAACATGCCTAGGCTATGCCTATGGCTACACAGTGGATCCATACTGCTAATATTATATAAGTTTGGCCAATTAAGTAAAACTAAAAGATTGCCAACAATATCTTTTGTTTAGAAATGTACAAAACATGCACTACCCTTGCCTTGGTAGGTGTAACTGTAACTGTGTAAGTACACATGATTGGAGAGGGTTATGTTTCAGTGCACAGAATGCTGTTGTCGACTGGATTTCAAACCAGGCCCAGGCCAGGATCAAGGGTGTGTCCACAGATTCCTCCAGCAAATAATGACCGCTCCCGTTCCCAATATCAGCTTCAAGCATCAAAATGACTAACAAAAACACATTAACTTTTGAGCTCATCTAATCATATGACAGGATAAGCACCTACCTATATTGACTAGTTTTATATTGTCGCGTGTGATGGCTGCCAGGGCAATCGTGCAGTTCTCCAGGGCTTGTAGCTGGTTCATCGGACGTAGAACGTAGCGCCCGACGGACTTTCCCTGCAGCGCTTCGACGAGTTTACAAAGCTTCGTCCCATCGCCGAAATCCATCTGCAAATCTTCGATTTCGCAGTTGGATCGGCGCAATTGTTCGCTCACCCAGTTCCGGAATGTGTTCAACTGTATAACGACCCATCGGTCATCGGTACCTCGCATGCTGAAGGCGGCATGTCCGCGCGGGGAACGCGCGTCGCCGCCGGCTCCGGCAAGCATCATGGCGTCCGAACTGCCGGTGTCATCTGACATATTCGCCGCTCTGTGTCTCTTAACTGTCTATCGATTGTAAAACAATTTGGTATCGAATATCGCCGTCTCGTTGGTCAAAACAAAGGCGATGGGAATGCGGACACGACGGTAGCATTTTATCACGGCTGAGTCAGACTGTGACAGTCTGTGTCGGTCGTCGATAACATGATGACGCGAGCAGGCGTCAACTACGCTAGGCGTGGTCGCTCATACGTCGTGTTTGATAGACACTAAAATAATCGTCCCATCGAGTAATGCCTGTAAATGTGATATCCAGCGCCTCTGTGTACACTACGAAACAAACATCTACATCTTTCCAGCCGCTGAATCAGGCAGGTGTGCCGTCACGGTCTGCTTGTTATGGCTATACGCATCGGTTGTTTAATGGTCACGCTTTGTGAGCAGAACACCGTGCATATTAATCAACGGTGTAAGTCAGTAAGATAGTAAATTTGCGGCACAATCACAAGTGTCATCTGCTCGGTTTCACCGCGTTGATGTACGTATCCAGCATCGAGTCTGCCGACCGACCGATCGAGTGTGCGGGGCATGCAGTATCAACAGGACAAAGTTAATGAATAAATCAAAAGCAGGCGTGGATCAATACGCGGAGGCATGTGGTGCAGCAGTTGTGAAGGAGACCGTATCAAAACCAGTGCACGCGACCGCGCATCGATTCGTCACTGACACTGCACGGTTAATAGTTTCACTTATTTTCCAAGCGTTCTTCGAGGTGCGGTGCATGATAGTATGGAGGAGAACTAATTCATAATAGTGCTAAGTTTGAAAATATACTATGAAAACTACCATAAATAGGTCCAAATCCAAGATAATAACCAGTTTTTGTGGTAACAGGGCTTCCAGTTATATGTTCATAGACATTTGTGGAGTTAATTATTATATGCTATACATATGATTGATGTTACTTAATTAACTGCATAATGTGTGTATTAACTTTCTATAGTTGGTAATTTTCCTGACAGCATGTTTACATAAAACATGTATTAATAGTCATGTTGTTGCCATTCTACATATGCGTCGGAACGTGATGAATATATCATTAAAACCCTCCAACTGTAGGCTCACAAAAAATCCAACTGCACATACCCCTTTTGAGGCTCACTCAAATCTCCAACTCTATCCCCACATAAGTTTCCCCCAAACCCTCCGACTGCATCCTCCTCGAGGGTGACCAAAATACCATTGATAGCCTGAAACTTATTTTGTTCCTTATTTCAAGATATTATCAAATCCTTCGACATTGGCAATTTCGTACATGAATTAAATAGTATTGACAGATTCTCCTTTCGCATTTTGCGGTGGAAATAGCGTGATACACAACAACAAACTGTGCTGCACCGCGACCGATGTTGTCGATGCAATAAAATAGCTTGCGTTACAAAATAATTTTCTCGTTCCAGAATATATAAAATACCAAATTTGTTCATCCATGTTTGCTTCTCACTTTAAACTTATGGGGACCATAAAGAACTACACGTATGGCTTTCAGAACATTGATTACAGTGTAGAACAAAACATAACACCATAATAATAGATACGACGGGAGACATTTGTTGGAACCAGCTGGACCGTAATGTCATCACTTCGAAATGACTTATTGCCAACTGCCCTGCCGCACTACTCGCAGAAGACACTAGACAATACATGCCATCTCCCCTATTAGGATTAAAAAATAACTTAACGTGCCATGCCATGTGCCAACATTAAGACACTAGTCAAACAAGCATGTGTTGTCATTACAGTCAAATAACTAACCCTACAGAGTCATTCTTAACTTAAACTAGTGTCACTCTTCAGTGACACTAGTGTCACCCTTCATTAACCCTACATTACCTACAGCGTCACTCTTCACTAACGCTACATTATATACAGCGCCATTCTTCACTATCACTACAATGCCCTGTAGATCATGAGGCCCAGCCAAGGATCATCCTGTTTGAAAATCCTTTTGGCTGTTTGCACTGCCCGCTCGACTTCCCCTTTGGCGTTTGGCAGGTACTGGCTCGACGTCACATGTGTAAACCGATACTGCTCTGCGAATGACTTGAAATCTAACGACGAGAACTGAAGTTCGTTATCTGACACCAGCTCAGCTGGGATGCCGAATCAACAAATTGAAGGATATCTTCGCTCGAATCGGGCGAAGATGTCCTTCAACTTCGCAATGCACGCTGCAGATGTAGTGTTACTGAGGTGCACGATCTCGGTCCACTTGGAGTACGTTGTCTACTACTATAATATACTATGTAGTCCTTGCCTTGAGACAAACAGAGGTCTACCGCTACCCTCTGCCACGGTCATGTTGGTAGAGGGGTTGTCATCAGTGTTGAGTTTTGACTTGGTTTGTGGGGTTGACAGTGGTCGCAAGCACCCACAATGTACTTGATATCACGTGTTGTACCTGGCCTCCACACGGATACCCTCGCTCGTTCCAGGCACTTCGTTATCCCATGGTGGCCTGCATGAATCGTGTCCAAGATATCTGCCCTCAAGGCTGTATTGATGACGATGCTGTCGGCATATGTCAGAAAACCATAGCTGACAGAAAGGAGGTTTCGGATGAGCAGAACACCACCGGCTTCATCCTCCCACCACCGTGGTCTTGCATGAGCACTCCTCCGATGCTGTACGAACTGGCATCGGCACTAACACAGGTGCAAGTTGTAACGGGCTCCGAGCTGTGCCACTTGGCGAGCTAGGATCCCGTCAAAACTTGCAACTCGGGTGTTTTTTGCAACATTGGATGGACTGAGTATGAGCGTGGAGAAGCAGACGTGGCGAGGGCCATGATGGACACACACACGCACACGCACGCACACACACACACACACACACACACACACACACACACACACACACACACACACACACACACACACACACACACACACACACACACACACACACACACACACACACACACACACACACACACACACACACAAACAAACAAACACAAACGCATACATACACACATACACACACTCGGGGGCACCAAAAGTACTCCAGTGCATGTAGCCAGATCGGCACAGCGAATGTGATGGCTTTTTGCTACCCCTGCACGTACAAAAGCATTTAAACACATGATATCAATCTTATTAAGTTCTCTCCCGCAGTGAACAACGCGTAAGCTTAGTGAGTAACGTGACCATAGGCACGGGAAGAGAGGGGCAAAGGGGCAAGTACCCCCTGGAATTTTACTGGGGGCAGACATGTATATATTTTTTCCGCCCAGTATATCTGAGCCTGAAGGGGTTTTTGGCGAGCCTTAAGGGGAGTGCAAGTCGATGGTGCAATTTGAGATTTCTGGTGAGCTTCAAAAATGTTGAACATCGCCGCGAAAACTATTCAACAGCACCCCACGTATTCCGATGTCATGATCCAAGAGAGAGGAGTGGTGCTGATGATCCGGCTCAGCCCCCGCTCAATGCGCCACTGAACGTGTCCGACTGATTTTGCTGCCGTGCCGGAAGTATGCTTTATAATGCGCAAGCGCAGTGACCTCCCATGCCCCGACATGCAAATAATTGTAGTACCAATCTTAGCATCTCTACCCGGATTCCGGAAACCACTGGCGAACATTGAAAATGAATTAAAATTCTAGGCCCAGTGGTGGGGTACTGCCACCTCACGGCGCCTGAATAATCTAGGCTAAACTGTTGGAGGAAGCTCGCAACCGGAAGAGAGCCTCTGCTTGGTGACTGCTAGCTGGTGTGACGTCGCGGCTGCATCGTGAGTTCAACAGCGATGACGTAATCGCGTGACGTTTTGGTTTTATTTCGATCTACCGACTACGTCGACGTGAATGGACGAGCATGCTGCGGTTTAGAGTTCTGAGTAATATACACATTACTACAATAATCTGCTGTGCAACAATTCGCGGAGTAGGCCTGTCAACATACGAAGCACGGTTGATTTTGCTGGAGGGTGCGTTTTTCGACCTGCGATTGGTTACCAAAAACCCCCAACTACACACTAACTAACACCCTGTTTGAGATCTCCAACTGCACCCCGTAGAGGTTCCAAAAGACCTCCAACTGCACTTCCTTCAGATCTCCTCAAATAAACATAAAGTGTTCTAACTAAGCGGAACACTTTCCCCCAGGAGAATAATTTTACTTCAGCAAGGGTGGTGCGTCGGCCCCCCATTGCTACCCCAGCTGGTATCTATAGGCATTTTAGATTACCTGTTGTAGCGCTGTAGGTTTCATCACACCCTTCAATAAACCATATTTTTTTATTTTGTGTTATGAGATTGTCTCATGCTTTATCATTAACACTACGATCGAATGCGTAATCAATGGAACCACTCAGACGACGGGAATACTTGGTTAGTATATATCTCATTATTAATTAGAGTTAAGGTTACTGGTATACATAGCTATGGTTAGGGGTCAATTAGGATTAGGGTCAGTAATAACAAATAATTAGGGTTAGTTGGGGTTGAGAAAAGGTAAGTTCTTATACACCTGTATAGCGCAGTATCCAGTCCTCAGGACTGCTCAAAGCGCTTTACACTTTACTCCCTGGCAGACCTGTTGAATCGAATACCATCTCGACTTCTCTGAGAAGCATCCAGCCACGCTGCAATTAATGCGCGAAGACTATTTGTACACGAATATCCGCCACTGTCTATAACCAGGTACTTATCCATACAGCTGAGTGCACTTGGGCAACGTAGAATGAACGAACGTGCCCAAGGTTCGACACCGCAGCGCAGAATTCGAACCCGGGTTATCTCTCTCTCTGTCAAGAGTCCGAAGCTCCATCCACTGCACCACGACGCTCCACAGATAAACACAGGATGACAGTAATACCATGTTCAAAGTCGACTTGTGCCGCTTCTTCCGTGGACTACCCCAAAAGCCAGCTGGCGTATCTCCATTGGGATCTTCGCGGGCACTCGTACCCAACTGTATTGTGGACGAGCACTTGCAAAGCTCAGTCAGTAAAGTTGATCACCATGTCATTGTGGGAATTACTTGATTGTGTAGTAGTGTGGGACAAAGCGCAGAAACGGTTAACATGCACAACCGCACACGCATGCTCGCACGCACGTACGTACACGAACACGCTATATATATGTATATATATATATATGTATATATATATATATATAACTACATAAAAAATAAAATTGTAATGACAATTTTGCAAATTATGTCATGTGGAGCACCCCGGTTTATTTTGGCCCCATTATTGTATATTGTATGGTATGCTAGTTTTAAATCCACATTTTCTTAATTTTATTTTACATTTATTGAAATGTTGAGCCTATTAATATAAAAGAACTTCAGACCGTACTAATTCATGAGAACACCAGTGAGTTATCAAACTTAGTCTGACCGCATCGCAAAGAAAGAGGCGTTTAATTATATTGGTATCTAGGGCGTATACCGTGTCAACAAACGTTTAGCGTAATAGAGGCTACACCTGTCAGCATTAACACATACAATAACCGTTGATTACTGATCCAATGAACGACGAAGGGCGAAGAATACTGCTCCTTAACAGCCAAGCTATAATGACCGCTCGATCACCGCGCTTGGCTATTTATCCATAAACAATTGCATTTGCATCGTAGTGTATGTGTGTGTGTGTGTGTGTGTGTGTGTGTGTGTGTGTGTGTGTGTGTGTGTGTGTGTGTGTGTGTGTGTGTGTGTGTGTGTGTGTGTGTGTGTGTGTGTGTGTGTGTGTGTGTGTGTGTGTTTGTGAGTGAGTGAGTGAGTGAGTGAGTGAGTGAGTGAGTGAGTGAGTGAGTGAGTGAGTGAGTGAGTGAGTGAGTGAGTGAGTGGGTGGGTGGGTGGGTGGGTGGGTGGGTGGGTGGGTGGGTGGGTGGGTGAGTGAGTGAGTAAATGAGTGAGAGAGTGTGTGTGTTGTTTTATTACACATCGTTGATTCGTTATATATAATGATTTTAAAGGATCTTGGCCATTGCGACCGACATTGTTGTTCGGTATGTTCGAAAGTTCATTATGAAAATTCGTTATATGTGCAGAAATTCATCAGAAATTGAATACGAAAAACTCGGGACAGGTTCGTGTATTTGTTATAGGCGAGTTATAAGCGAGTTCGTTATATCCGAGATTTACTGCACCTGTGAGATCAAGTTTTAGTCGAAGACAATCAAATGAAGTTTAGTATAACGTAAACGAGTTTATTTTGACGACGCATTACTTAGGATCACAAGTAAGCAAATCCACATTACTGCCATTGTTCTAATATCGTTGAATATATCACATAAACGCACACTTGTTATGTTAACACCATAAAATGGTTTGTTTGAACATAGCTTGCATGCCGGGGCGGATACAGAGGGGGAAGTGTAGGAGTGGGCTAAACCTCCAACTGCACCCCGTTGAGGCTTGTCGCACCACTCCGCTGTCGTGGGGGGGGGGGTTGTTGAAGACTTTTACACCAAAACGGGGCACATTCCAAAGATCTAGAGAGCACGTCACGGTGGCACATTATCTACAGGGCACGTCAGGCTAGCGCGGGCATAGCACGGTCAAATTCAAAAGATCTAGGGGACACGTGCCCCCCAGCCCCCTGGATCCGCTTAAAGCATGCAAAGCGTTTTATGCGACATGCAAACTAAAACATTAAACATAATATGTGATTGTCATTCTGAAAACACTACAGATGACATTTGGAAATGCATTTACACAAAACAATTGACGAAACTGTAATTTATAAATGATACATTTACATTCAAATACGTTGACATTCTGTTAAAAGCCTGGTGAAAATGTGAGTTAAATCTTTTTCAATTAAACATAGTATACCATAGTGTTTTAATACTGTAACAAATACGTGAATGGCATACTTCTCTTCACATTGCGTTTATTATGTCCAAAACAGAGATCGACATTTGAATGTCGCACCTGCGCAGAGCAGGCCAATACAAACCATTCAATTAATAAATACAGAGAAGCAACACAAACCAATAATTCCTGGGATTTGTGCGCGACCGGACTGTTTCCGTAATCGGCGAACTTCCTGCTAGTGATTACTACTCCTTAATAAATTAAGGCTTATGATTCCGGGTAACGTAACAGGCAAGGTGGCTTTTAAAGTTGCATTCTGAGATGTGTTAAGGGTATGTTCAACGTGATCAACATTTACTTATTAATAATAATTAATTTTGATCGTACTTGCTACAGTATATATATATATATATATATATATATATACATATATGTCACTTTCATATTTGATGTTATTCGATAAATTATTTTTTGCAAAATTACGGTCGGTAGGTCCGACCAACGGGATAATAAACGTATGGCACGCGGGTATAACTGTTCGTCTTTTGCGACATTTTGTCTTAAAATTGCATATAATATAAAACAAGTTTATATTGAGTTGAGAAAGTGATATACAGTTTATGGGGCCCTGTTGATTCACTGGTAATTTGTTTATAAAATATGGAAGATCTCAGAATGCAATGTTAGCCACATTTGCACAATTCATCCATTTCGTGTTTGGTTAATCTCTACGGAATGCATCTCTCATGTCCGTGACAATACATACAATCTTCTTCCTCACTGAGCGGTACAAAACGAGATACAAGAAACTGTTCATGAAGGAATTGCAACTGTAAATCCACACAGCGCTGAAGCGAAACACGTTGGTGATTCTCTCGTCGTGGATGGCGTGACGTAACACGGCAAATGTCAAAAGGGGAACATTTAGCGCCAGAGAAACGAAACAGATAATGAGTATATTTTTAGCCGATCGAATCGCCTGCAATGTCACCAAGCCAGTGTTTCCAGCGTCACCTCCGACGCTATTGCTTAACGACAGTACCTGATCTGCTATCTGTCTCTGTGTCCGCACGACGACGACAAGCATTCTGAAGGTGGCAAAGATCAGAGCAATGACGGGAATGACGACAGCTATAACATATGTGCAGAGAATCAGTGCTGACACTTGTTTGTTTTTTGTTGGTATCCTGTACGTACAGATCGACATGTTCCACGTGGCGTTTATCGAGAACTTCACCGCTGCCTGCGCGGCACCGATTACCCATGTGACGACGATGATACCGTAGCAGCGATTGCGGGAGAAAAGTTGCTCATAGCGGAACGGTTTCAATATGGCGATCATCTTCGACAGGGCTACCCAGCTGAGGCTGTAGAGTGAGCTGAATCCGAACCACCAGTAGCAGAACATTTGTATTTCGGGCAGATAGTCGGTCGTGCGGCGTATGATTGGCGTGGCATCTGAACACAAAGCGGCGCTGATCGGCATGGCCGTGCAACCACCTGCCAAGTCGGCAACGCACAGCGAAAACATGAATAGTCCAGTTCGGTCCTCGCGCAATGCGGGATACCGGGCGATGACGGCGATGACGAGAGCGTTCATGATGATGTTCAAGACGATCACCGCACTTATTATGATAGGTTTTGCGTCGTCAAATTCGTAGGCACCCATTGCGAAAATAGTATTATTCTTCAAAGTTATTTACGATCGGACGCCCAACGAGGCGGCGATTTTCAGTTACAACGCAGGTTCATCAATATAGAATCTCCAGAGCCAACGAACATGCGAGACGACGAGCAAGTTTCCATGCATATTTGTGTCGTGGCGATCGTATGGGCGATTCTTATAGGTGTTCTTGGGTTCGGCCTTGTTAGCAAACAATTAGTGTGATGAACACGGCTTCACTTCTCGTTATTAACGCCGATACGAGCCGTCATTTGCTGACTGAAAGTACAACTCGGAGTGACGATTAGTGTTATAGGTAATTAACAGCCAAAGCCATGTTGTAATTATCAACACTCGCAACATTTCGGCAACCTTTCACGTGAAACAATAGCATCGCTGTGTGTCTCGCGCTAGTTGCTGAATCAACTGATTGCCGGAAGACACTTTGTATAGTTGGCTAACGGCCGGCACTGATCAAGGGTTGGCGGCGACATCGGTGCTAAGATAACAATCATACGCTAGTCTAAGATTACAAAACAAACATTGCCTCGCCTAACACTACGGGGGAAATGACTGCTTCAAAAACAATTGAAAGTGTTCTTTGAACTATTTCGAACTCTTGGTGAAAAAATTCAGTTCTGCGGATGTCCTGTCACATGTCACCGAAGTAGATACATATTACGGCACACACAGGCAATAGCGCTGCGTAATCTGATCTGCAATATTTGCAAGCGATGTTCTTTATACAGTAATTGACAAAATCACCTAAAATATCGAAGAGCCGTGCTTTTTCTTCGTGTCATTTAGAATAGCAACTGCAAGCAGCGTAGTCTTAGCTGAGTCTGTACAAGGCGTCTCATAAGTAGCAATCCGGTTGCTGCTAGAGAGCACCAAAAGCGGCCTCTTGAAACCTTCTAACAACGGCGATTCCTAACAACAACAACAACTGGGAGCCTGGGCAACAACAACCCGGGCAACAATAACTGGGAGCCTGGGCAACAGCAACTAGGAGCCTGGGCAACCACAAAGCAATGCAGTGGCATATTAACCGTAAATAGTGTTCACCATATTGTCACAGAGCCTAGCAAGTTGATGGGGATGGCTTGATTTAACAAGATTTAACAAGATTGCCACCCAGAGAATTAACTCTAGGTGGCAGGTGGACAAGGAAGCCCTTTGGCTTACCGAGAGTCCGATCCTTTTATTTATGTCTATCCCGCCCTTCTGAGGTATGTGTCGATTTTATTTTTAAACATATTCACGCTACTAGCACCCACACAAACAGCGGATAATATGTTCCATTAATTTACAGTCCTTTGTGAAAATGAGAACTTTCTTATATATAATCTACACGGCTCCTTTGCTAATGTAACTTCATGTCCTCTAGTCCTTCTATCTTTCTTAACTGAGAAAAAAATACAATCACCACTTTTTTGCTGTTTCCTTTAGAATAAGATTTCAATTTTTGATCGGATTCAGCAAATACTTCGGGTGGGTCCATTATATTTCACCCTGATATGTTGTTTTTACTAAGCTAATGTTTGAATATGGATAAGACCAAACAAAACACCTGTTTTGCTGCATCCTTGGACAAGAAAATTCCACTCTTTGATCGGAATAGGTAATTATTTTGGGTGGGTCCGTTATTTTTCAACAACACAGAACCAACATATGATGATTTACAAAATGTTCTCATGAGATATGAAACAGGCTGGATAAAAGCACCAAATGATTGCTATAGCCAGCTTTTTCCAACGGGGGTTTCACATTTTCCCAATACAGACTCGAGGGGTGCCACACGCTCGTGTGGGGTTATATTTTTACAATGCAGAGGGCGCACTGTTCACGTGGCAGTTCACCCCTATAATGCAATGGGTCGGGTTTCTAGCTGAAAGGACAATAAAGTGAGGTGTGAGATTCGTGGACCGTGTGTTTTCATTTTATATTCAAACACCACATTAGCATCACCAGCAGGCCATTAGCGAGGCTGTTTCGGGGGGTGGGGGAGTCCGATTCATGTATGTGGTCTGTAGAAAATGTGTTACATTTTGTTGCTGATTAAGCATAATCTATCTCCAAATTTGTTCATAAAAGCCAACAGACAATGATATAATAATACTATTATTAACACAACTGAATTATTTACTGGAAACACGTCATCAAATGTGCAGTTTTCAATATATATATATATATATATATATACACACACATACTAATATCATAAACGAGGCACCGAGGAGGAGCCTCGGTGTGTCCTAGTTTTGTTAGAGTAAACACTTTGTGCTACAATTTGGTGGCGTTAACAATGTGGTTTTCAGTCAATTAATAAATTATATGTAACTGGTCTGCAGCGCAAAATGTCCAAAATTTATCAATAACATAATTCAGTTAGTAATTTAATAAATATTTATAAAATACGTACCATAAATAGAAGATTAAAAACCATTTCCTCTCGTGAAATTTTAATTAAAAATCAAACAATCGAGTACCGTAACCTTTAAGCCACACTGACCGCAAGAAACGTTATCTGTATTTGGCAGCCAACAAACAAAATGAACGTAATAATTAAGAAACTCAAGGAGCTGTTATATGAAAAAAAAGTTTTGTATTATTCTAATTTTTTTTAAATATTTTACCTTATCAGTTAACCATACTCATACCATAATTTTATATAAATGATTAACTTTGTATTTTATATTCATGTTTTACTTTAAAATTAGCTAGTTAATTTATTCAGAATATAATTATGTTCTAATGAGTGAAATTTAATTACTAGTCAACCTGTTCTATGTATCTATTGTAAGAAATGTGTATACATTAACTGCATCTATGAGATGATTCATTCATTTTGTTCCATAAGATCTTACTGTCTTACTTTTATGTTTCAATTTTATGGAACAAGGAAACGGTTTTTAAATTATTATGTTCTGGTGGTCCTCGATATAAGCCCCTTGGTGTTTCTAGAGGATCTCCACGGTTGCAATATTTGATTTTTTCTCAGTTTTATAACCCATTGTTCATATTGTTCACTAATTTGTACGTGTAACCGAAACAAAGTTAAAAATTCAAAGTTACTTTTCATATTAAAAAATATGTCATTTCGTTTTTTATACATCTATATATGACCTATGATGGGTCGTGTTTACTCTTTATTTGTCTAAATTAGACGGGTGTAATATTGTAAGGAAAATCACAAGTTGTGTTGTCCATGCTGTGTAGAGCAGCGACTGCCACTATGGGAAGGAGTTTCAAAAGTCCACTACTCTATTGGTAATACTGCTGCTAACTGTGTATTTTTCCATGGGAGGGTGTAACGTATAAATTAAAGGGATACAGCTTTTGTCATTGTGTTCCCTAAATTCCCCATGATACCCGGTCATCGGGCTTAACTTGAATAACTAGAAATGTGCGAACCACCCTTACAAATATATACGAAACACCCCATACGTGTAGGTCCTACACACACAGACAGACAGAGAGCCCAAGTTTGTTTTTAATATTCGCGTGTTTGAAATGATTATTATATGGCATAATAATCAGAATTAAAACAGTCATATACTAGGTCTTTGTAGACGTAGTACTAAAGGACACGAAAGGCCTGTGTATGAGACCATATACCTAAAAAAACTAATACTTCATAACCAGTCACAACTACATGTACAATCAAGGTTATAACGCCTGATATTCTAATTAAATCAACAGTACCCGACAGCTGCCATATTGAGACAAGCACCCATTGCTTGACCAATACCTAAGCACTTAGGTCTTAAGCTTCTTTGACCATGAAGCTGCAGTGACGCGTTGAATGCTCTGTTTCACCGACATGTACGTGTGGACATGCCAACAATATAATGCCATACAGTGCACTATGCGGATGTATCCTTTTTAGTAGTTACAGCGCCAAAGCAAATTCGATCCAAATTAGAGTAATATTCTCAGTTTGACTACTGGCATATTGGGAAGAGTAGACGTTCGTAACGTCAGGCTGTCTATCACAATGGCGCTATCCGTGCAATTTAAAGTATGTGTCTGAACCAAGGTTATTATAGTAAACTGGTGACTTTATAATCTTCATTGTAGAACTTTGCTAATGGTTAATTTTTATTAACTTTCAGATGAATAGGCCCAAAAAGATGCCACGTGTCCCCCATTAAGTCTATAGAAACCTAATTGTTGGTAACTGTTGCGGGGAATGCAAATATTTAAGACTTATTACCGTTATGCCCCCTTCCCCATTCTTACCAACGACACTGAGGAATTGGAATATTTCTTAGAAATTGTTCATTTGGAGCTTGCATACACAAATACTTTGATGAAAGGTCTCCAGTAGCAACTTTCTCTGACCACTCTCACTACAGAAGGTAACTCTAAGTTCCTGATATCGTTTCTCGACACAGTCTATTCGTCCACGATGATCTCTCTCCAATCCATCCACACATGCACGCATCTATACATGGGTATGCAGGCATACAATAATAACACACATACGCGTGCGTCCGCGCGTCTTCTGCGACTGAGTCAGTGACGCGTGACCACGATAATAATCGCATGGTGGAGGCACTTGTCTTACCCGAGTTTCATTAGTGGCTACAAGGTGGCAGCACATTATCATTCGACAACATCGTGGAAGTCTCGTTGCTGGTTTGTTACTACCCTTTCTGATCGTTATCTGAAAGTAAGCCGGTATTTTTTGATTATGTAGCCTGGTGCGGTAGATGTGATTGGATAAATTTAACGTACGGTAGTTTCTTGCTTGTCTGGGTTACGTCACCACCGGGTTACCTAGCTGCCTATGGTTCAAAGTAACTTTTCATTTAAATACCATCTGACTGGAAACGTGCTAAGCCGGCTAAGCCTAAGCCTAAGGCTAAGGCTTCAGCAATATTCAAACAAGGGTCTAAGCTGGACATTGGTAACTATATGCCTAATTATGTGCTCCGTATCATCAGTAAACTTGTTCATCAACAGCTGTATACATTTCTTGCGGATAATAACATTCTCTGGTCCGACCAATCCGGATTCCGACAACGTCACTCGACTCAAACCAGTTTTCACAACATCATGGAGGATATTTATCAATCAACAAACTGTAGTGGTCTAGTTGAACTGATTGCTTTAGACCTAAGGCTAAGGAAGGCATCTGACACTAAATCACAATATACTCATGGACAAACTATCATACTATAGAATTCATTCTGATTGGTTTAAATCATATCTTACAAACAGAACTCAAAGTGCCATCATAAATGGACAGTCTTCATAATATCTATATGTTGATACAGATGTACCTCAGGGTTCTATCCTTGGACCCTTGTTATTTCTTTTATAACTAAATGACCTACCAGTATCTGTAGATCACTGTAAAGTAAAAATGTATGCTGACGATTCTGCATTCTATACTCCAGATAATCTTAATTGCTAACAACATTCATGATATCACCCATATTCTTCAAAGAGATCTATGCAATGTTAGTAACTGGTTAGATGCCAACAAACTCACTCTTCACATTGGTAAAACCTCATGTATGCTACTGTGTTCAAGACAAAACATCTAAATGCTCCAAATCAAGATATGTGAGCCACTGGGGAGTAGCGATCACAACCAGATACATTTTACCATCAAAGTAAAATCAGAAAGGAATAGCAAAAAGCAGTATAGGAGAAATTTCCACAAAGGAAGGTATAAGGACATGAGGAAATATTTAGCAAAGATAGACTGGAATAAGACACTGAAAAATAAGACGGCAACAGAATGCTGGAATATATTAAAGAGTGAAATTAAGTGCATAATCGATAAATTTGTACCCTTCAAAAACCAAGGAAAACGGTCCAAAAAGAAACACTTATCGAAAGAAGCCATTAGAAAAATTAAGTATAAACAAATGATGTGGAAGTCATATAGATGTACTGGAAATGATGAAGACTACAACAATTATAAAGAAGCACTTAACCAAGCTACAGCTGAAATTAGAAATTCAAAGAGAAGCTATGAACAACAATTAGCTAGTAATATAAAACATGACAGCAAGAGTTTTTATGCGTATGTTCGAAGCAAACAGAAAGTTCAAGATAAGGTCGGTCCTCTAGAAGATAGTGCTGGAAATATGATATCAGAGGGATTCATAATGGCAGAAGACCTGAATGAGTACTTTAGTTCAGTGTTTACCAGGGAAGATATTAGTTCACTGCCAATACCAAAGGCTAAGTTCAAGGGGGCAGATTCAGACTATTTAGGACAATTAATTGTAACCCCGGAAATGGTAGCTAAGAAAATAAGGGCTATGAAGGAAAATAAATCACCTGGAGTGGATGGTATTCCACCCAAACTACTATTGGAAATTGTAGAACAAATTAGCATACCACTTGCAACAGTTTTCAACTTGTCATTAGAAGAGGGAGTGGTTCCTTTAGAATGGAAAGAAGCAAACATTATACCGTTATTCAAAAAAGGTTCGAGAAACAAGTCAGAGAACTATAGACCAGTGAGTTTAACATCAGTGATTTGTAAATTATTAGAAAGACTAATTAAAGATCACATGGTGGATTTTCTTGCTAAACAAAACTTGATAAACCCATCTCAACATGTTTTTTTTAAAGCGAGGTCATGATTAACAAATATGTTATGTTTTTTGGAAGACATCACTAAGTGGGTAGATGAGGGAACACCAGTAGATATCGTCTACTTAGATTTTCAAAAAGCTTTTGACAAAGTACCACATCAAAGATTACTGCTTAAACTAAAGGCCCATGGCATAGGAAATGGTATAATAAACTGGATAGAACAATGGCTGATTGACAGAAGACAACGTGTAGTAGTTGATGGGGAGGCTTCAAACTGGAAATCGGTATTGAGTGGGGTACCACAGGGATCAGTATTAGGTCCTATATTATTCTTAATATACATCAACGATTTGGATGATGAAATAACAAGCAAGGTGTTGAAATTTGCGGATGATACAAAAGTGTTTAGAAGGATTAAAAGTGATGGAGATAGACAGCATTTACAAGATGATCTTGACAGGTTGATGAAATGGTCTGAAAAATGGCAAATGATGTTCAATTTTGGGAAATGTAAATGCCTCCACATAGGACATGGGAACGAAGAGGTAGAATATATAATGGGGGGTACTGTACTAAGTACTACTGTAAAAGAAAAGGACTTAGGGTTAACCGTTAGTGCTGATATGAAGATTTCAGAGCAGTGCGGAATTGCAGCTTCAAAGGGAAATCAAATCCTTGGATTAATTAGGCGAAACATAACGTATAAGGAAAAAGAGCTAATAATACCGCTGTACAAAACAATAGTTAGGCCTCATTTAGAATATTGTATTCAAGCGTGGAGGCCATATCGCAGGAAGGACATAGATATGCTAGAAAGAGTGCAGAGGAGAGCAACTAAAATGATACAAAATCTGAGGGATCTTAGTTATGAAATACGCCTAAAAAAATGCGGTTTAACAACACTAGAGACCAGGAGATTGAGAGGAGATCAGATAGAAGTGTTTAAAATATTGAAGGGTTATGAAAATATTGATAGAAATATGTTTTTCTCAGTTAAGAAAGATAGAAGGACTAGAGGACATGATCTTGCATTAGCAAAGGAGCAGAGTAGATTGGATATAAGAAAGTTTTCATTTTCACAAAGAACTGTAAATGAATGGAACAGATTACCTGCTGATTGTGTGGGTGCTAGTAGCGTGAATATGTTTAAAAATAAAATCGACACATACCTCAGACGGGCGGGATACACATAGATAAAAAGGTCGGACTCTCGAAAAGCCAAGGGCTTCCTTGTCCACCTGCTACCTAGAGTTAATTCTCTGGGTGGCAATCTTGTTAAATCTTGTTAAATCTATCTCTACAAGGTAGACAAATTGAACAGGCTGAATCCTATAAATATCTTGGTGTCACTATTGATCAGGATCTCACATTTAACACACATGTAGAACATTTTATAAATAAAATCAACAGGTCACCCGGTGTATGAAAACGTACTAGTCCATTTATTCCTCTCTCGAGTCGGGTTACATTATATAACACTATGGTATTACCTCATTTGGGTTATTGTAGTACTCTATGGAATGTTTGCTCAGATTCTAACATAATTAGACTTCAGAAATTACAGACTCGAGGAATGCGTATTATCCTGGAGTGCCATCACAGGACCCATATCTTTAATATGTTAACATCTCTAAAAATGGTTAAATGTTCGTCAAAGATATATTCTTCTGACATATACTATTATGTACAACATTGTAAATGGTAAAACTACAAATTATCTTTAAAAGGTAATTCCTGGCATATCTCACAGTTACTGTACGAGATCTAAATCTTCCAATAATATCTTCAAACCCATAGTCACCAAAAGTCTCTCTAATATACTGGCACATTATTGTGGAACAACCTACCATCTAAAGTAAAAAATCAAAAAACTGTTGCCAGTTTCAAAAATCAATGTATTATCATCGGTAAACAATAAGTATCAGGTATTAATGCCTTTCATATTGTAAATATGTTCGTTTTAAATTGTATATCATACCACATTCTCATAACTTGATTACGTATTGTGGTATCATCACTCTGGGGTCTATTTAACATCAACAAAATGCTCCCACTGGGTACTGATACCATAACTACCGGGTACACCATTATTCTTCAGTATTATATTTCCATCCAGTATACCTGCTCACTTACTTTTATATACATAATTTATTATATTGTTTACATATGTTAAGTATGTATTATGTTTTTATCATAATGTATGCATGTCACCACTACCAAAACAGTTTTAACTGAATGTATTCTGTGAATAAATATCTTGTATGGGCGATAATTAAGAATATTTTATATATGCCTATAACACTTCAGAATAACAGGATGAAATCGTCTGATCGCAGGATCGAGTTGTTTTGTTAATTATCAGTCTCTCTTTAGATTCTAATATTAAGATTTTAGTGATTTTACTTTCTGACCTAAGTTCTAGCCATAAATGATGAAAACGACCACCTCTAGACTACAGTATATATATATACTAATATAGTAGCCCCGATTATCCAGGCGCTGTGAGGTGGCAGCATTTGCTTGGCCTGTATTATTAAGCTCTAGGCAATGTTACCGGTAGGGCGCTTTACCCCAGATTCCAGTAGAGACGATGATTGGCTCTCAGGCCAACTATGAAATAACAAATTAAATAAGGATACACTTTTATCAGATAGTATTATGCTATAACAACTATTCAACATTAAAGTTATATTGAAACATGTCATACAAAAAATAAAACAACGTTAAACTTTTTTGTAGTTTAGTGCCTTTTAATCACATGCATATTTACTAGTTGGCAGCTCTCATGGCTGTCGAAGATTCCGTATCGACTTTCTTTGTTTATGCTCGAGCAGAAACTAAAGACTTTTAAAAGTGTGAATAAGCATGGTATAAATATCAAGTACAAGGACAAATTTAACTAAACAAAGTGCAGTAGATGTCTCGCGCAACAGTCGGACTGCTAACTAATACATGTAGTCGTCAAAGTACAACCAAGACGTGCTGATCTTGGTCGCTAAATCGGTAGTGTGTTGAGCTGCTATTTTCAGGGTCCTTGGCTCGAATCCCACAGAGTACATGAAACTTTTGTTTGTGTTCATTTAGTTTAAGATTCATTTGATCTTGTATAATACTATTTCGGGCAATATTTCGTTATCGAAAACATACATAATTTATAAACATTCTGGGGGATAGACATGCTAACTGGTAGTGAGCAGTCAAAACTCGATTCTGAGCCAGACTATCTTCCTGGCAAGGTCACGCAGCCAGACGAGAGTTGGTTAAGCGAGACTAATAATTATTAATAGATGGCAAATCCTGACAATACGTCACATATAACTTAATAAATTGATGACGCTTTAATTAATGAATACCGGTATACCACTGTTGCCATCTAGCAGATAACATTTTGAAGGGCCATCAGAGCCAGACTATCGTTCTGGTGAAGCCATGCAGCCAGGCGAGAGTCGGTTAAGCGAGACTAATTATAATAGTATAATATAGGCTACCCACCAAACTTCTCCACATATTAAATATATTATACTATTCATAAAATTAATATTGTATAAGTAGAGACAATATAGTTTTTATGGCCTAGATACATATTTTGAATAATATATAAAAACTACATTATCAAACAATTATAGTTACATTCCTGTAACAATCATGTCACACAAAGTATAATTTAATTACAAAACTAAACCTTGACATCTCCGGTGGCATACACACCTGTTATTATCAGTACACCTATGTGCACAAATAAACATCTGTAACTGAAAATTATTATGGATATATACATGCCCACACACATAAAATTACGAGTCTGGTTATAGTAATGACACTGGACACAGTTTCTATGAACGTTATTTGTATTGCGACATCTTGAAACAATATTGGTTTTATGGTAGCTGCGGAGCTACAGGTTGCTGCCACCAGAGATGTCGAGTTTTAGTTTAGTTTGTAATTATTGAATTTTGATCTTTATGGACATGTGTGTGTACATTTTTGATAACATAAGTCAGAAAGTTAAAGATCGCCGGATTTTATATAGTTTCTGGTTCCAGTAGTTAGTGTAATGAAGCTTCAAAGTCAATATCAATAATCTTGTGGTTAGTTCAGAGTTTTTCAAGTCTCAAGATGGATTTTTAAACAAAGATAGCAACCTAGCTTATATTACTGATTCAGTTAGACTATTGTTTTGTTCAGGCACTCGAAGAGGAAATGCGTTTTTCATAGATTTAGTTTTGTTTTTTGCATAAATAATCTAAGACCCTTTCCCTGATTTTAGTGACACATCCTTCCATTTCTGGGGGTCTAATGTGGACTCTTCATCATACATTTAAAATGTTTTTATGCATCATTTTACTGATTTCTGTCTTGTCTCCTTTTAGCTTTCGTTACACTAATGTGCGTCTTTCTATGTAGTTATAGTTTACACTACGATATATAGAATGGATATAATTTGTTACAATAGAAATCATCAAATTTTCTGCAATTTACTTGTCTGTTAGTATTTCTAATGTTACCTACATCTACAGTGCTGACATATCTTGTTTCAGTCGACTGTGGTGCTATCAAAGGCTGTATGTGTCAGAAGTGTCTACAATGGCCTGATCAAGTTGCACAAACACATTTACATTAATAACAACAACTGGTGAGTTGTCTGCTCCAAAACAGCATAGGACATTGAGCCAAGTCATTGAATGTCCACATGTTTGCCTACAGCATCAAGAGAAAACTTGTGACAGTGTCTCCTGTGGAACAATACTTACATGTAAGCATACACCAACTCCCTCTTGGTGAAGGCAACCATTCAAGTGTGACCATGATGGAGTGAACATTTAACGACTCATCTGCGATCTTTCACTTGTGGAGAAAAGTGAAATTGTGGCGAATCGTCTTCTCAGAGTAGAACTTCAAACTGCACATATATGGACATCCATACTGTGGAGAAACATATAAATGTGACACCACTGCACACTGTCTTGTAGTGTGGTGACTAAAAGCTCCTCGTGTGCACCCGAACTTAAGAAAACACTTCAAATAAGATGCATGTCGTCTACAACTCTCTCAGTATTGTAACATACATGTGCACCAGAACTAGTGATCAAAGTGTTTACAGGCTGTAATAATATTGCTGAAGTCGAAGACAGAGCGTGCATCTTCTCTGGTGAAACGTTACACATGGGATGTATATGAAAACATGATAGAACTGGAACTATTATCAATATGTCTGTGAATGTGCACACATGTGGTGCACGATTCTCACAGAATAGTAATTTGATAAAACATGTCCATATCCACACTGGGGATAAACCATACAAATGTGATACATGTGGTGCACAATTCTTAGAAAATAGTAATTTGAAGAAACATGTACGTGTACATACTTGGGAGAAACCATTCATATGTGATACATGTGGTGCACAATTCTCACAGAATAGTAATTTGAAGACACATATCCGTATCCACACTGGGGAGAAACCCTACAAATGTTATACATGTGGTGCACACTTCTCACAAAATAGTTCTTTGAAGATACATGTCCGTATCCATACCGGGGAGAAACAATACAAATGTGATACATGTGGTGCACATTTCACGCAGAATAGTAATTTGAAGTCTCATCCGTATCCACACTGGAGAGAAACCCTACAAATGTGATACATGTGGTGCACAATTCTCACAAAATCATACTTTGAAGAAACATTTTCGTACTCACACCGGGGAGAAACCGTACAAATGTGATACATGTGATGCACAATTCTCACAGAATATTCATTTGAAGACACATCCGTATCCACACTGGGGAGAAACCCTACAAATGTGATACATGTGGTGCAGAGTTTTCAAGATGTGGTTCTTTGACTAGGCATGTCCGTGGCCACACTGGCCAAAAAACCTACTAATGTGATACATGTGGTGCACAATTCTCAGCAAGTGGTGCTTTGAAGAAACATCTCCGTATTCATATTGGGGACAAACCTTAGAAATGTGATAGCTGTGGGGCACAGTTTTCCAGGAGTGGTTTGCTAAAGACACATGTAATGCACATTCACACTGGCAAACTCCTTCAGATGTGACATCCGTGGACCACTGTTTAAAAACTAGTAGTACTGATAGTGATACTTTATACACACATGCACTGTTGAGAAAGGAATAACACTTGAGGGAAACAGTTTTTACCTGCGGAAGGTATAACAGCTATCGTAAGACAAATAACTATTTGGCAATAACAAATATCCGTGTGACGCTTCACAAAGTTTCTGAGAGCTGTGTTATGTCGTCTCAATGTTGCCTTGTTAACCACAGCAGGAATATAATTATATAAATGTAGGCTTTATATCAGACTCACTGCAAAGTATCATTGTTTGTGTTGCATTCCACTATTTGTGCAGTAATTGCTTATACTTGTATACGACCAGTGCAGGATTTGTTGGTTTTTCCGAAATGTATTACTGATATGTCTTTTATGGAAATGTCCTGTTACCGTAATGTATGTTTTTTAACTGTCCAAAGCCAAAGTGACCTTTACCAAACTGTTTGGCTATCATCTGACTCACTACAATCTGACTCATTGTTTCTGTTGGATTGCACCTTTTGTCAAATCATTGTTTATTTTTGTGTATATGACCAGTGCAGCATGTAGGGCGTGGCAGTCACGGCAATCGCCCAGGAACCCCACAATATAACTTTTATGGGTGCGTCCACGAAACCCTTCTTGGGTAATTTCTTTGCTGAGGCAACGTTTTTAGACGTAACTTGTGTGCTTTAGTATGATGCAAGCTAGTGTTCTAAATGTACAAAATTCGTATTTTGCCCTGAAGTCCCTAGTGTAGAAGAGAGGGATGAGTGAGAACTATAATGATGTGATATCCACGCATTGACTGGCTTGAGGCCTCCACAGTCCTAAATCCGACCCTATGTATGACGAAAGGTGGTCGTATCCTTTGTTTGACTAAGCTGCACTTCTGAAATGCTGTGTTGAAAGTCACAAAAATGTGTGTTATCTTTGGCTTCATGCTTTGTAGAACGGAGTCCACTACGGTAGGAAGGATTTTTAGAAGGTCACCATACTGTAATGGTAATACTGTTGCCAACTGTTGGTTGTTTCGTCATGTATTCAATAAAAATTGATACAGCTATAGCTTTTGATACTGTGAACTCCCACGAACCCCACACTAACTTTTACGGGTGCATCCACAAAACGCTTCTTGGGTAATTTCTTTGGTGCCGAAACGTTTTTAGATATAACGAGTGGTTCAGTATGATGTAAACTAGTGTTCTAAATGTACAAAATTCGTATTTTGCCCTGAAGTCCCTAGTGTAGAAGAGAGGGATGAGTGAGAACTATAATGATGTGATATCCACGCATTGACTGGCTTGAGGCCTCCACAGTCCTAAATCCGACCCTATGTATGACGAAAGGTGGTCGTATCCTTTGTTTGACTAAGCTGCACTTCTGAAATGCTGTGTTGAAAGTCACAAAAATGTGTGTTATCTTTGGCTTCATGCTTTGTAGAACGGAGTCCACTACGGTAGGAAGGATTTTTAGAAGGTCACCATACTGTAATGGTAATACTGTTGCCAACTGTTGGTTGTTTCGTCATGTATTCAATAAAAATTGATACAGCTATAGCTTTTGATACTGTGAACTCCCACGAACCCCACACTAACTTTTACGGGTGCATCCACAAAACGCTTCTTGGGTAATTTCTTTGGTGCCGAAACGTTTTTAGATATAACGAGTGGTTCAGTATGATGCAAACTAGTGTTCTAAATGTAGAAAATTTGTATTTTGCCCTGGCTGGGGGTCTCCACTGTCGTAAATCCGGCCCTGTGTGTATGATGAAAGGCTGTCGTATCCTTTGTTTGACTAAGCTACAAAAGGCTGTCGTATCCTTTGTTTGACTAAGCTACACTATAGAAATGCTGTGTTTAAAGTCAGAAGGTAGGAACGAGTTTTAGAAGGTCATTATACTATATTGGTAATACTGTTGTCAATTGTTTGATGTTTCGTGAGTGGATGTAACGTACCGGTACCAGGTAGTCAATAAAAAATGATGCAGCTATAGCTTTTGATATTGTCAACTCCCAAAATTTCCCATCACACTTGGCCCCCGGGGTAAAGGTGAATAATTACAAATACACAAACAACCGTATAGGTCCTACACACACACACACACACACACACACACACACACACACACACACACACACGAACACACACGAATACACAGAGGCACAACAATGTTTTTTCTGGGGGCGCCCACAAAATGGTATTTGGTTAATTTGGTATTGAAACATTTTTAGACGTAACTTGAGTGTTTCAGTATGATGCAAACTTGTGTTCTAAATGTAAAAAAAGTACACAAATGCACACACAGACACACTAGATGTATTTTTTTATAATATTATCATAGTTGAAATCATGTGTACTGTACAGTTGTACCTAATTGTAGGTAATTGTGTAGGGGAATGCAAATATTTAAAATTGCTACCGCTATGCCCCACACCATGTCCTCTCTTCCTACCAATAACTGAGTAAAACGTTGATTTTATGCTAAGCTTCTTGGGAATTGTTCATTTGGAACTTGCAGATACATACCATTACATACTAATTTGTGGAGTTTAAACAGATTTAGCACTGTTTTGTCAACTAAACATATCATTATTCAATAAGTATTTGTTTGTAGCCCTCTGTCATATGATGAAGACAGTGAGGAGGGCGACGATGATGATTCATGGCTACCATCACAATGCACGGAGGATGCTTCATATGAGCTTAACATCAATGTCAGTGAAAGGTACACATTACTCTTAGTCAATGTAACATGGAAGAAAATGGGAAATTAGAACTTACGCTATATTTACTCCATAACCAGCTTCCCTGAGGACAGTTCCTGTTGATAACATTTGGCCTGTATCTTAGGCCCATGAAGAAAGAAGAGACACAAAAACACATCCTGCCTGTTCATTGTTGTTTGAAAAAAAAATTGGTTGTGGTGGATAACGTAAGTTATAATGACTGTAACTTATGTTATCCACCATTTCAGGTCCAGAGCCTAATTATTCTTAACATTTTAAAAGTCTTGGTTGGCCATCATCCAATAATGTAGATTCAAACACACAGGGAAGCAACATGAATCAGAAATTTATCACATGAAATTACTTATTGCAGCTTCCCGGTATACCGGACACGGTCCTGGCAGCAATTGATTATCAGAGTCACAAAGATTTACCATTGAAAAGAAATCGAAAGGGACACACTGTGTAAGTATGCAGGTACACATTAAGTATACATGTAACAACATGAACATGTAAATATTTTTGTTATGCATTATAATAACGATTATTGCCATTCCATTATAGGGCTAATTATTGATTGGATTTATTTATGTTGGTGACGACTCTAACAATCAATGCCTATGATTGAGCAAGTAATGTATGAGAAGACAGTTTTTTTAAGAAATGAAAGGTATTTATTACGTTGCAATACATAAACAATACAAAGCATAACAATAATAGTGTATGTACATTATGCATATATGTGTAATATTTAAAGTAACTTTTTATGTGCAATAATTCAGCTATTTACATAACATTTTATATGCTGACGTATTGCACATGAAAAAAGGTTACTTTAAATATTTACATGTTTTGAAAAATTTACATGAATAAAAAAATATAATTTTTTGTAAATGCCATACTGTGTCACAATGCAAGTTGATGACACATGTCATTAAGTTTGTCTATTAATCTACAGCTACCTCAAAGTCTACAACAAACGGAGAAAGAAGTGGACTATTATCCTGAGTGAGAACCGAAACAGTATGTGTACATAGTGTCCCTTCAGGAGAAGATCATCCGAGCATGCACTGACGATCCACTACCAAAACGCAGGATGCGTGGACTTAAACCTGATGACCCGCGCAACATTGCACCAACACTAGCAGCAGTGCCTGCACCACCAACAGCAGATCTAGTGGCAAGGCATCAAACCCGATTTGGAAAAAATAAATATGCCTAAGATGGAAGTTGTCAATGAGTAACCTACATGTTAAGGAACATTTATTTTTTAAATAACAAACTATTATCAATTAATTTATAAATTACCATGGTTACCTGATGATGTGTGGTTATCTAAAGTTTACACACTTTATTCTTGACAAGTAATGATTTCAACCTAATGTATGAACTTTGAACCCAGAGTACTGTCCACTTGCACTTGGAAATGTCTGCCTAATTTTCCACACACAACAGCTCGGAATAACATGTCTGTTCCCTGTTCCCAGTTTGCCATGTCACCAGAAAACAAACTGGTGGTAGGCATAATGTCGCATGGCATCACTGTCTCCTCATGCTGGCACGCCAAACAAATCTGCACTGGTCCTTATTTGGTGCCTGTCAAGACATCAAACACAAGGCCTGGCTCTCGCAGCACCATCTTCAGTAGCAGCATCTTTGCCTGGCCCTCATCCAGTTCGTTAATGTCAGCCTAGAAGGATTGCAAAAATATCATGTAACTAAATATTTACATTATGGTTATATAATACACAAAATGTTGGTATGCATGTTAGATGTGCAAACACAATACAGTACCTGCTTTTTTATTGTAATTCCTGGAACGCTCAAATTCTGCAATGTAACATGTTTTTGATAACACCAGGCAAATTATGTGTGTGTATGTATGTTTGTGCACGTGTGTGCATGCATGTGTATGTGTGAATTACATTATATATGGGTCATTTGGAATAATACACTGCAAATTATTATTTCTGTGTTTTTGATCAAAATTGGTTGATTATGTAATTTATTTTATAAAAAGCATAGTTCACAGTTTCAAACTTGGTACCTCGGCATATTCGGTGACGTCATGTACTTGCGCAGCATTTGGATCATAACATGAATATAAAATCTTTACCCTAAATATTTTGTCACTTGTATTTATAATTGTTATTAAAAATGTGCACTGTGATAAAAATATTTACCTGCAGTTGCTCCTATCTCTGATTGCGTAACCTTGCCATGCAAGCGCAGTCAGTCCTATTCAGTGACAGTGATAGCTGCCTCGATCTTCTGCCACGCCCTCTCCCCACACCCCTTACTCCTGCTGCACACTGTCGTCTAACTATCCCTCTTTCTCTCACTCCACGTCTTTCTCCCACTGCAGCTGTTTCCCTGGAACCTTTCAAACTCTGGGTAAACAGATAATGTGATATGGTAAATAATTTGTGTATATATAACAATAACATTTATTTTGTGTGCTTTGTGTACTTAGTCACCATGCAATGATTGACAGTGCATGGCAATACTTTAGAAAACGTGTTTTTACTGCCATAAACCTTGAAACATTGACGCACGCACATTACAGAAGAAAAGTAAATATACTGTCTTATTTAGTTTTATTTCATCACGGTTGTAAGGCCAGTAAAATAAAGACGTCGGAGATCACCCCTACGACCTGCACAATTTCCAACACAACCCCGTCAACTAACGCGGCAAGAAATGACCCAGTCACTGAAAAGCGCATCCTCCAAACAAAATCAAACACGCTACGACTACGAGCGTGGGCTACAGCTGGTTGTTATGCACTATGATTCGCCAGTCGACGTTGTAGGCCTATTCCGCAAAGAAGGAATCGTAACGAATGCATTCAAATGAAATTATGCTACCGATTTCAAGAAAACGAGTACACACATTCATAATATGATATAATTTTAACCAATAGACAGTAGACACGAAACTAGTCATACTGGTATTAGATGATAGTATTAATTGACTGTGGGACCCTTTGGCTTCGTGTTGTCACTCGATCGGGCGGTGTACTCGATATTGTCGGACAAAACTGAAGTGCTAATAATAGAATTTCGTTGACGGACACGCGTTTGCTTAATAACAGTCGTAGCAGTAACATGATCTCAAACAAAGATCATTTCACAAATACAGTGACAAACGGAATACTTATGACATTTCATTGTTCAACTTACATCAGTCGATGAATCGTCGTTCTGCGCCATGGAAGCCATGATGACAGCGTACTATTGACATCTGAAGCTCGGCCCACGTCGGGTCACGACCTTTCGCATAATTTTCCGAACTCGCAATTCGGGGATTAGAGTGACAGCTCGTTGATTCTTGTAAACATTTAACGGTTCAATCCAAAAGTTGATTTCTGCTTCATTAAAAACATCTTTGGGCAGCCAGTACGCTATAATAGATATAATTTATACTGTATAACACGATTTTGCAATAAAAACGAAAAGCCACGAAGTGCGACTGTCCCTTTAACTAAGCACTGCAGCTGTTCGGAATTTGTAACGAGCCTCGTGTTGTCGTTGTCTGACCGTGACCGCGACCGTGATTAATTATCATACCAGAAAAAGCGTCGAGGACAATTCTGCAATTATTGCAAGCAAGACATAATGTAAAAAAAAAACTTGCGCTCATGTTTCAAAGACAACAACGGTTGTTGTGCATACATATGATATATTACTTTCGATATTGAATGAAGAAATACAATTTGTTCCTTGGCATTGTTTCATTCACAATTGTTGAGCGGACCTCCATATGTTTTCTATGAACATTCTGCAACATTTCCCCCACCTGTATTCGAGAAAGGATTGGTAACCTCCTACGTAGTCATAGCCAGAGATCTGGCGGATGTAGCGAGGAGTGTGTGTCCAAGTTGTGTTGAAGTAAACACATAGTGTTACAATTTTGTGACATTAACACTGTGGTCAATTAATAAATTATATAAGTAACGTCTGCAATCCAAAATGTCGACAATTTATCAATCACATAATTCAGTTAGTAATTTAATAAACATTTTTTAAATGCGTACTATTAATAGAAGATTATAAAACATTTCCTCGTTTGGAATTGTAATTAAATTATAGGTAACAAACAAAAGAGCTGTTTATAGACAATTCATCAAGGCTACAAAGTCCGGAAATGGATAAGCAAATCCAATCAAATCAAAACAACGTGACTTCGGCAACCACAACTAATGCCACATATTTGACGGTTTCTCACAAACACGTGCATTTAAAAATAGGTGAAGTTAAATTTTATTAATTTGTTATTGTTCAAATAAATTTATTTGTATGAAGCTTGATTAATTTCTTTTCAGGTTTTTTGCTTGTACCAAATAAACCCGTTACACATCTTAATTTGTGAGAATAGCCCTTTGATACTCGGTAGTTAGCTGAATCAGCATAATAAAAATAGCATCCATCATTTACATTTTCACAGAATTCTGACAATAAGTCAAGAATTATTTTATATGGCCCAATTAAGACACTGTATATGTGTTCGTATCTGTTCCTTACTCAATGTTAAATTCCCAGATAGCAGGTAAACGTTAATATAACGTCTGCATTTGGTTAGAACAGTTCGATTTTGGTTACTGTTAGATCTCTAACGTTACCGGAATGTTAGTTTTTGGTTTGGTTTGAAACTGTTTGATTTCTAACGTTCCTAGAACGTTCGTTTTTGGTTTGATTTAAAACGGTTTGATCTGTAACGTTGCCGAAACGTTCGTTTTTGATTTGACTTAAAACAGTTAGATCTCTAACGTTGTCGGTGTAATGAGCGCTACCTAAGACAGTACGCCATCTAGCGAGTAACTCGCACATACGATATGAACAAAACATGACATGTGAATGACTCCATCTTGTCTGTCAGAATGGCTCGAATTGAATACATGATTTTGCGGTTCTACTAAGTTGTCTTGTCGTCTTTATATTTCAGAATCACTACATGGTGGCAGCGGGTTAGTAAACCTTGCCAGTCGACAGTCAGTAGACAGTCCGTCGTCAACGGTCAGTCAGTGAATTCGAACGATCAGCGAATGTGTACGGTCAGTCAGTAAATTTGAACGGAAAATAAAATGCCGAAATTTAACCCGCCAGAGTCGATGTCATTCGACGCCCCGTCCAAATGGCCGGAATGGAAAGAGCGGTTTATGCGGCTCACTGTCGGTTCGATCAAAAAGAAGAAGAGAACGTGCGCGATCGACTCATAAGCGGCATGCTCGACAAAGAAATGTCGCAGAAACTTCAGTTGGAGCAAGACGATCTGACGTTGGAGAAAGCAGTCGACAGCGCGAGACACAGTGAATTAGTCAAAAGTCAGAACACTGTGCTGATGTCAAACGTGAACTTTGTAAAAAAAAAAGAGATCGTAAACAGCAAGCTAGTCGTCATCAGCGCCACAGTCAGAGAGGCGTGAGAGAGGAAGTCGTCGCGAAAACGCCATGTGGCCAATGTGGCTATGTGCATCGCTCGCCGGGCCCCGACGCATGTCCTGCTAAGGGGAAGACGTGCAATCGGTGTCGCAAGACAGGTCACTTCGAGAAGATGTGTTGCGCCAAGTCGTCATCCATTCGCGAGGTGAAAGTGCAGCCGGACGAGGAGTACTTCTGCGGGTCGGTCAGTTGCGATGACGGCAGTCCAGCGTGGAAGGTTGACCTCGACCTCAAAGGTCGTCCTGTGACCTTTAAAATCGACACGGGTGCCGACGTTACGGTGATGTCGCACGCGAGCTACGTCATGCTGAGGCCGCGACCGCCTCTCAAGGCGATCAGTGCAAACCTCAACAGTCCAGGTGGTCCATTGGACTGTCGCGGGCAGTTCATCACCAGCACAGAGGTCAAAGGCACCACCTATCACTTTCGTGTCATCGTTGTCGCAAATGACGTGGAGAACCTGCTGAGTCGTGGGGTTGCTTCGCGAATGAGTCTCGTCAGAAAACTAGACGCTATTACAGACGGCGTCGGTTGTCTGAAAACAGAGCCGGTGAGGATCATCCTGAAGGAAGACGCGCAGCCATCAGCCCTCACAGTCGCCCGCAGAGTGCCTATCCCAATTCTCCCCAAGGTCAAGGAGGAATTGGACCGTCTGGTATCTGCAGGGGTTATTGAGGCTATCACAAAGCCAACGCCGTGGTGTGCTCCCATGGTGCCTGTCGTAAAAAAGTCGGGGAAGGTCCGACTGTGCGTCGATTTGAAAAAGCTCAACCAGCATGTGCGTAGGGAGAGGTACATCTTACCCACCCTGGAGGACGTGACGTCGCGTTTGTCGGGCGCTACGGTGTTCTCGTCATTGGACGCCGAGAGCGGTTTCTACCTAATCCCTCTTGAGTCGTCAAGCCAAGAGCTGACGACGTTCATAACGCCCTTCGGTCGTTACTGCTACAAGCGACTGCCCTTCGGGATTACCTCTGCCCCGGAGATCTTCATGAGGAAGATGGTCGAAATCCTCGCGGGGCTCGAGGGCACAATAGCATACATGGACGACATTCTAGTGTATGGGAAAGACGAGGCCGAGCATGAGACGCGCCTCGCGGAAGTCCTTAAAGTGCTTCGGGCAGCAGGCCTAAAGCTAAACGAGGATAAGTGTCACTATGGTCAAAAGGAAATTACGTTCCTTGGTCATAAGTTTACGCCAGACGGCGTCGTAGCAGACCACGAAAAGGTCGAGGCCATAACGAAATTGCCTCGTCCGACGTCTGTGCCACTTCTGAGGCAGATTCTCGGTATGGTCCATTACTTGGGTGCGTACTTACCGGACTTGCATGTCGCCACTCGTCCGTTGAATGATCTGCTCAAAGGAGATGCGGTCTGGGCATGGGGTCCCGACCAGGAGAATGCTGAAGCTGCTGGTGTCGTCAACACCAGTTCGTACGGTCTCGGGAGAGTGATCATGCAGGAAGGAAAGCTGGTCGCATTCTGCTCCAGATCCCTCACTCCGGCTGAGCAGAGGTACGCCCAGATCGAAAAGGAGTGTTTGGCGGGGTTGTGGGCGTGCGAGATATTTGATCGGTTCTTGTGCGGTCTGGGTCAATTCAAATTACTCACAGACCACAAACCGCTTGTACCCCTCATCAACAATAAAAATCTTGACAACACGCCACTCAGATGTCAACGACTTCTCATGCGACTGATGCGATATAACGCTAAGGCGGAGTATTCGCCTGGGAAGAGTCTTGTCATATCAGACGCACTCTCGCGGAGTCCGCTCGCTCCGCAGATGCATCGTTCTTCAACGTTGACCTCGTTGTGTCGAACCTTCCGGTGTCACCCGGGAGGAGAAGCGAGCTGCAGTCGTCTACGAGTGATGACTCAGCGCTTCAAGCCGCCATTCACTACACCATAGCAGGGTGGCCCCGCTATGAACAGGACGTTCCTGACAACCTGAAACGTCTCTTCAATGTCAGAAACCTCTTGTCAACGTCAAATGCCCTACTGATGTATGAAGGCAGAATCGTCGTACCTGCCAGCATGCGAGCTGACATGCTCGATAGGATCCATAAAGGTCATCAGGGCGTTACGAAATGTCTTGAGCGAATCAGGGTGTCGGTTTGGTGGCCGGAGATCACGCGAGACGTCAAACGCGTAGTGGGGGGCCTGTGAGCATTGCCAGACGTACAGGCCTAGTCAGCAGAAAGAGCCGTTGATGACGACACCACTTCCCTCGCGACCTTTCGGGAAGGTGGCGATCGACCTGTGTCTCCACCAAGGTCAGAACCACCTCGTCATGGTAGATTACTACACAAGGTGGATTGAGGTACTTCACGTGCGGAGTACAACAACAGCGGCCTGGTTAGCGAAGATGAAGGACGTCTTTGCGCGGTTCGGACTTCCGGACGAAATTGTGTCGGACAACGGTCCGCAATTTGTGTCGTCCGAGTTTAAGTCGTTCACGGAAGAACACGCCATCACTCACACGACGTCGAGCCCGTTTCTCCCGAATAGCAACGGGGAGGCGGAATGGGCTGTAAGGTCGGCCAAGGGCATCCTTCGGCAACGCGAGCCGTGGATGGCTTTGTTTGGCCGCCACTCGTCATAGCCCTAACCAACTCCTGATTGGCAGACATGTCAAAACGAACCTGCCAACGCCACCGTCAGCCCTTCAGCCGTGTCGATCCAGTGACGAGGAAGTTCGCGAACACGACGAGCGTGCGAAACGCTCGTACGCGCACCATTACAATCGTCGACACGGTGTGCGCTCGTTACCGTCCTTGTCGCCAGGTGACGAGGTGAGGGTGAAAACTCCTCAACAGGCCGACTGGGCGGAGAAAGGCGTGGTGACGACTCCCGCCGACACGCCTCGGTCGTACATGGTCGAGACGTCATCAGGTGTTGTGTACCGTCGCAACCGAGGCCACCTGCAGGCCACGGGTGAGGGTGATCCGCCAAACCAGCCGATCCCACCTGTGCCCGTCGACGTGCCACTTGAGCCGGGTGTTGTGTCCAACCCGCCTGAGCTGCCGTCGAGTTCCACTCCGGTACCTCAGAGCCCAGGCTTGCGCAGATCCGCGAGACGCGGGCCTGGCCAAAAGCCTGATCGCTTGATCGAAATGTGTTAGTTAGTGTGGTCATAATAACACCACCAGCGGTTGGCAATGTTGTGCCTGAGACAGGCCGTTTACTTTAATCTGTTGTAATTGCTTAATTGCAAGGGGAGATGTAATGAGCGCTACCTAAGACAGTACGCCATCTAGCGAGTAACTCGCACATACGATATGAACAAAACATGACATGTGAATGACTCCATCTTGTCTGTCAGAATGGCTCGAATTGAATACATGATTTTGTGGTTCTACTAAGTTGCCTTGTCGTCTTTATATGTCTGAATCACTACAGTCGGAACGTTCGTTTTTGGTTTGATTTGAAACTGTTAGATCTCTAACGTAGTCGGAACGTTAGTTTTTGGTTTGATTTGAAACTGTTTGATCTCTAACGTTGCCGGAACGTTAGGTTTTGGTTTGATTTTAAACAGTTATATGTCTAACGTCGTCGGAACGTTAGTTTTTGGTTTGATTTTAAACTGTTTAATCTATAACGTTGCTGGAACGTTAGTTTTTGGTTTGATTTAAAACAGTTATATCTCTAACGTCGTCGAAACGTTGGTTTTTGGTATGATTTAAAACAGTTAGATCTCTAACGTTGCCGGAACGTTCATTTTTGATTTGATTTAAAACAGTTAAATCTTTAACGTTGTCGGAACGTTAGTTTTTGGTTTGATTTGAAATTGTTTTATCTCTAACGTTACCGGAACGTTCGTTTTTAGTTTGGTGTTAAACAGTTAGATCTCTAACGTTGTAGGAACGTTAGTTTTTGGTTTGATTTTAAGCAGTCAGATCTATAACGTTGTAGGAACGTTAGTTTTTGGTTTGATCTCTAGCGTTGCAGGAACGTTAGTTTTGGGTTTGATTTAAAACAGTTACATCTCTAACGTTGCCGGACCGTTAGGTTTTGTTTGATTTTAAACTGTTTGATCTCTAAAGTTGCCGGGACGTTAGTTTTTGGTTTGGTTTTAAACTGTTCGATTTCTATCGTTTCCGGAACGTTAGTTTTTGATTTGATTAGAAACCTTTTGATCAGCTAGATCACTAACATTGCCGGAACACAAGTATACATGCAAGCTATTAAAACAATAAAATAGATTACATTCGGCTAGTTCGATATCATCTATAACAGGCCGAGTTGCCCGGCGTTGCTCGGGGGGAAAAAGGCAGTCGAAGCGAACCGCAGTAACCGCTGTGCCATGAAGGCCACATACGGAAACTATATATATAGGACTAGTTTCTTTATCCAATACTGCAATTTTTATTATTTCTATTTGGTGGGTCTCCCACCCATGTGTGGTTGGTCCCCTCATAATAAATTCAGCTTTGTATAAAGCTTTTACCAAAAAATACACTCTTGTGTTACTATGTAAACTAGCCACGATTCATAGTCAGTCCGTTCAGTTGGTACATCATAAAACATCACACTTAAAATACTCTTTCCTTGTGTATATAAAGTGAAAACAGTTGTACGTACGTATACTAAGAATGGCCATGTGTTACAATATATCAAATGCGCAGGTGCTATAGGAAATGGGTTGAATTGCCATGACGCCATGTAGTTTGACAGTCATCCAGCCAATGATATAATTTCCAGATAGTTCACTATTGTGGTCTACTGATTTATTTAAACATCCATGATCGCTCGAGCCTCTTTACAATTGCAGGCAGGAGCCCAGCCAACGCGCAATACACAGTCTGCTACACTCAGCCAGCCCAGTACTCAGCGATAAGGGTGTCCAGCAGCCAGTTATAAATAGCGCTCAGTAGCTACGCAGCAGCCAGCTTCTGCAGTAGTAGAGAATTTAGTTATGAAATTTAGCATGTGGGGGGCCTTAGAATGATTTAATGAAATACACATTTCTTGTGTATGGGGACACTACCACATGAAATGGCGATGCAAAATTACAGAAAAAATTACTGAAGAGTGTTTAAAAAATAGGCAAAATATAAAAATTTACTAATTTTTGGGGCCTTGGGGTACCCATAGAATGATTATTATTATGGGTCAGGGTAATAGCTGGAACCAATCAGATGACGGGACTAAATAGTTAGTGTGAAATGTCATTATTATTTAATGTTAAGGTTATTATTATATTTAGTTGTGGTTGGAATCAGCTGTGGTTGGTAATAGCTGGGTTTCTTTATGGTTTGTTTAAGCTCCCAACCATTACACCGACGACCGCCCTGTATGCATGTACTCGTATCTCTTTCATTTTACTAACATATCTATCTAGCCATTAAGCAATACTATTACACTACATCATTATATGAGCCTACTAAGTTATCGTGGTGTATTTAGGATCTCTGGGGGAACAAAGCGATACATGAGCCTCAAGTCTGTCTCCACAGCTATTACCTTCATTCATCCCCACAATATTTTGAATATGCACATACCTGGACGTTTCCCCCAGACGTTCCCCCGCCGACGATAAAGCAATCTAAAAATACAATGACACTGCTCGCACCCGTGCACGCCGTGAACTTATGACTGACACGACGAGGTTTATTAATAACACCAGTCTCGTGTCAATAGCTTTGTTTTTAATCTTAACGTAACCCTTATTGCCAAGATATCCTACCCCATGTAAAGCTTCGTATCGCTTGCCCGGATACTCCACGGCCTCCCATCAAGCGATACGTACTTTTTAGATGACCTCAAACAAGAAAATTGAAAAATGTGGAAATATGTAGAGGTAGTGTTTTGAACTTAACAGTAGTGTTTTGAGGGTACGCTCAAAACACTACTGTAGTGTTTTGAAAGTACGCTCAAAATACTACCGTAGTGTTTTCGAGGGGTAGTGTTTTCAACTTACTACACCGACTTAGACACGCCTCACCAGCCACAAGAATGTAGGCATGCCCGTGCGAACAGCTGGTGCTGGACAAACAGCGAGTCCTCCGTGGGCGTCAATGGAGTAATTTATAATAAAAGTATATATTACGTGTCTTTAAAGATCACATGAAATCTGAAGAAACGCTATTTTGCCGATGCATACATGTACCATTAGCGTATTGTCGAGCAAATAGACAATAGTCCAACAATCGCTTCAATAAACGACATGTCACGCGGAGCGAAATATTGTAGGCGTCACACCTATAACTTGGCAAGATGAACCAGCCAGTCCAAGAGGAACCTGGTCTGGCTGTCAACGTAAATACACAAACAGGCTACCACTCGGATGCTTTTAAGCGCCGCGGATAATGACGAATAGGGAAAACGTATTTAAAACTGTCGTTGTTGTGCTAAGTGTCAGCTTAACCTGCGAACTTTACTGAACACATCTCGCGATAGCGATCGGTATACATAAATCTTTCCGATACGCAGATGACCGTGAGTGGGTGTGAGCAGGATGTGTGAAACGTTTAGAAATTCTAATTGTGTGTTTAGAGGGTAGATATCACCATGTCAATAAAAAACGTTTGAAGTGACTTTGCTCATTGTCTCACACCGCCGAATATCTGGCGACCACACGGTGCGCTGAAAATGGAGGATATGAAAAATCGGAGAAGCATAACATATTTGAAATCGTCGCACCTGAAAATCTATAGTTATACATCAATGTTATCGCTCTAGGTGATGTAGTTCTTATTATATACGGGTCTTAAGCGCTGACAGGCGCCATATTTAAAACAGGTAGATATTTCAATGTCGGTAAAGGTAACATATTTATAATAATTGTACCTGAAAACCTATATTTTGACATTGCATTATAGCTCCAGATAATGTAGTTGTTTAGATATAGCAATAAATAGCTTTAATGGTCGCCGTCTTAAAAAAATTCCGAGTAACATATTTAAAATCGTTGCACCTGAAGACATATATTTTAGCATCAACATAATGGCTCCAGATGATGCAGTTCTTTAGTTATAGCGATAAATGGTTTTAATGGGCGCCATCTTTAAAAATGTCGGATATTTGAATGTCGGCATAGGACATTTGTAACATTATTTGAAATCACTGACCACAATTATACACACTGACATAGACATGGTGGCTCTATGTGACATAATTGTCAAGATATTGTGAAATTTGTATTGACAACCACCAATTAACAATTTTTTTTATCTGCAAGTTACAATTGAACAATTCCGAAGAAGCTTAACATAAAATTTACGTTTTCCCCAGTGTTGTTGGTACGAAGAGGGAACAGGGGGTGGGGCATAGCGGTAGCAATTTTAAATATCTCCTTCCTCTATACAATTACCTACAATTAGGTACAATTGTATAGTACACGTGATTTCAACTATGATAATAAAAATTATCATAAAAAATACATCCAATGTGTCTGTGCCTGCATTTGTGTACTTTTTTACATTTAGAACACTAGTCTGCATCATATTGAAGCACTCAAGTTACGTCTAAAAATGTTTCAATACCAAATTAACCAAATACCATTTTGTGGGCGCCCCCAGAAAAACATATTGTTGTGCCTCTGTGTATTCGTGTGTGTTCTTGTATGTGTGTGTTCGTGTGTGTGTGTGTGTGTGTGTGTGTGTGTGTGTGTGTGTGTAGGACCTATACGGTTGTTTGTGTATTTGTAATTATTCACATTTAGCCTGGGGGCCAAGTGTGATGGGAAATTTTGGGAGTTGCAATATCGAAAGCTGTAGCTGCATCAATTTTTATTGACTACATTACATCCATCCATGGAACATCAAACAGTTGACAACAGTATTACCAATATAGTATAGCGACCTTCTAAAATTCGTTCCTACCTTGGTGGACTCTAAAAAGCATCAAACCAAAGATAACACATATTCTTCTGACTTTAAACACATTTCAGTAGTGTAGCTTAGTCAAACCAAGGATACGACAACCTTTCGTCTTACACAGAGCCAAATTTACGACAATGGAGACCCCCAGCCAGTGACTGTGTGGATATCACATCATTATAGTTCTCACTCATCCTTCTCTTCTACACTAGGGACTCTATTCTACACTAGGGCAAAATAAAAATTTTCTACATTGAGAACACTAGTTTGCATCATACTGTAGCACTCTAGTTATATCTAAAAACGTTTCGGCACCAAAGAAATTACCCAAGAAGCGTTTCGTGGATGCACCCATAAAAGTTATAGTGTGGGGTTCGTGGGCGATTGCCCCGACTACCACGCCCTGCATGCTGCACTGGTCATATACACAAGAATAAACAATGATTTGACAAAAGGTGCAATCCAACAGAAACAATGAGTCAGATTTTAGTGAGTCAGATGATAGCCAAACAGTTTGGTAAAGGTCACTTTGGCCATGGACAGTTGAAAAACATACATTACGGTAAAAGAATATTTCCATAATAGGACATTTCAGTAAAACAACATTTCAGAAAAACCAACAAACCCTGCACTGGTCGTATACAAGTATAAGCAATTACTGCACAAATTGTGCAATCCAACAGAAACAATGACACTCTGGAGTGAGTCTGACATAAAGTCTATATTTATATAATTATATTCCTGCTGTGGCTATGGTTGACAACTCTGTAGTGAGTCAAATGATAGCTAGACAGTTTAGTAAAGGTCACTTTGGCCATGGAAAATTGGTAAGACATTTCGGTAACAGGACATTTCTATCATGGGATGTTTTTGTAATAGGACATTTCCATAACAGGATAGTTATTTGTCTTATAATAGCTATTATACCTTCCGCCTCTAAACACTGTTTCCCTCAAGTGGTATTCCATTCTCAACAGTGTATGTGTGTATAAAGTATCACTATCTGTACTACTAGTTTTTAAACTATGGTCCACAGATGTCACATCTGAAGGAGTTTGCCGGTGTGAATGTGCATTACATGTGTCTTTAGCGAACCACTTCTGGAAAACTGTGCCCCACAGCTATCACATTTGTAAGGTTTCTACCAAATATGAATAAAGACACGTGTCTTCAAAGCACCACTTGCTAAGAATTGTGCGCCATATGTAACACATCTGTAGGGTTTCTCCCCAGTACGAATACGGATATGTTTCTTTAAATTACCATTTTTTGTGAAATGTGCACCACACATATAACATTTCTAGGGTTTCTCCCCGGTGTGGATACGGACATGTTTCTTCAAAGTACTATTTTCTGAGAATTGTGCACCACATGTATCACATTTGTAGGGTTTCTCCCCAGTGTGGATACGGATATGTGTCTTCAAATGACTATTCTGTGAGAATTGTGCACCACATATATCACATCTGTAGGGTTTCTCCCCAGTGTGGATGCAGACATGATTCTTTAAATTACCATTTACTGCGAATTGTGCACCACATGTAACACATCTGTAGGGTTTCTCCCCAATATGGATACGGACGTGTTTCTTTAAATTACCATTTACTGCGAATTGTGCACCACATGTATCACATTTGTAGGGTTTCTCCCCAGTATGGATACGGACATGATTCTTTAATTGACCATTTTCTGAGAATTGTGCACCACATATAACACATTTGTAGGGTTTCTCCCCAGTATGAATGCGGACATGTTTTTTTAAATTACAATTATCTGAGAATTGTGCACCACATGTATCACATTTGTAGGGTTTTTCCCTAGTATGGATACGGACATGTTTCTTTAAATTACCATTATGTGAGAATTGTGCACCACATGTATCACATATGTAGGGTTTCTCCCCAGTGTGGATTTGGACATGTTTTTTCAAAGTACCTCTTTGTGAGAATTGTGCACCACATGTATCACATTTGAATGGTTTCTCCCCAGTGTGACTACGCACATGTACCTTTAAGCCACTGTTGTTTAAAAAATGTTTTCCACATGTGTCACATACAAATGTCTTCTCAATAATGCGAGTGTGCAAATTCGCAGACATATTGATAATAGTTCCAGTTCTATCATGTTTTTATATACATCCCGCGTGTATCGTTCCACCAGAGAAGATGCACACTTCTGTCTTCAACTTCAGTTATATTATTATAGCCTGTAAACACTTTGATCACTAGTTCCGGTGCACAGGTATGTTACAATACTGAGAGAGTTGTAGACGACATGCATCTTATTTAAAGGGTTTTCTTCAGTCCGGGTGCACACGAGGAGCTTTTAGTCACCACACTACAAGACAGTGTGCAGAGGTGTCACATTTACAGGTTTCTCCACAGTGTGGATGTCCATATAATTGCAGTTTGAAAGTTCTACTCTGAGAAGACGATTTGCCACAATTTCACTTTTTTCCACAAGTCACAGATCGCAGATGAGTCGTTAAATGTTCACTCCATCATGGTCACACTTCAATGGTTGCCTTCACCGAGAGGGTGCTGGTGTCTGCTAAGATGTCAATATTGTTCCACAGGAGACACTGTCACATGTTTTGTCTTGTTGCTGAAGGCAAACATGTGGACATTCAGTGACTTGGCTCAATGTCCTACGTTGTTTTGGTGCAGACAACTCACCAGTTGTTGTTATCAATGCGAATGTGTTTGTGCAACTTGATCAGGTCATTGTAGACACTTCTGACACATGCAAGCTTTGATAGCACCACAGTCAACTGAAACAAGATATGTCAGTACTGTAGATTTAGGTAATATTAGAGATACTAACAGACAGGTAAATTGCAGAAAATTTGATAATTTATATTGTGACAAATTCTATCCATTCTATATATCGTAGTGTAAACTATAAGTACATACAAAAACGCACATTAGTATAACGAAGGTTACATACATGAAGCACGGTAGAAAATTATTAATGTCTGATGATCAATCCACACTAGACGCCCTGAAATGGAAGGATGTGTCACTAAAATCAGGAAAAGAGTGTTAGATTATTTATGCAAAAAGCAAAACTAAATGTATGAAAAACGCATTTCCTCTTTGAGTGCCTGAACAAAGGAATAGTCTAACTGAATCAGTAATATAAGCTAGATCGATAACTTTGTTTAAAAATCCATCTTGAGACTTGAACAATTCTAAACTAACCATGTGATTAGTGATATTATGATTTTGAAGTTGCATTATACTAACTACTGGAACCAGAAACTATATGAATTCGGGCGATCTTTAACTTTCTGACTTACGTTATTAAAAATGTACACACACATGTCCATAAAGATCAAAATTCACAAAACAAACTAAACTAAAACTCGACATCTCTGTCGGTGGCAACCTGTAGCTCTGCAGATAGCGTAAAATCAATATTGTTTCAAGATGTCGCAATACAAATAACGTTCATAGAAACTGTGTCCAGTGTCATTACTATAACCGAAGACTCGTAATTTTATGTGTCTGAGCATATATATATGTATAATAGTTTTTAATTATAGGTGATTATATCTGCACATAGGTATATTTATAATTATAGGTGTGTACACAGGTAAGTTTATAATTACAAGTGCCGTGCGTTTACGACGCCTTGACATGGTAGAGGTAGTGCCACCACCGGAGATGTCATTTTAGTTGATTTTATTAAATTAGACTTTGTGTGACTTGAATGTTACAGGAATGTAAATGTAATTGTTTGATAATGTAGTGTTCATATATTATGCAAGATATGTATCTAGGCTATAAAGACTCTACTGTCTATAATTATACAATAGTAATTTTACGAATAGTATACTATATTTAATATGTGGAGAAGTTTGGTGGCTAGCCTATATTACACTATAATATACTGTAGTCTATAGGTGGTCGTTTTCATGGTTAGAACTTAGTTCAGAAAGTAAAATCGCCTAAATTCTTAATATTAGAATCTAAAGAAAGTCTCATAATTAAAATAAACCACTGGATCCTGCAATCAGACGATTTCTTTCTGTTATTCTGAAGGATTCAGTGCCCTTGAAAATACCGTTGTGGTGTGATGTCTGATTTTTTTTTAGCACTTTGACATGGCACATGTTAGTCCTGTGAATACTGAATGTACTACTGCATTAGATCTTTCACGAGATAGAAATAAATACACACTAGTCGTTCGCGTATTCGCACAGTGGCTATTTTGCAGAATGCACCTATATTTCAAAATCCGTCACCAGATTGGGGCGAAAGTGAGGGGTGTCAGGTTTGGATGGATGTTTCTAAGAAATGAGGTATGAGAATTTCAGGAGTTTTCCACAGCATTTATGTCAATGGTGGTTAAATGTGCTTTCTTTTTTGCAGGGAATTAAAGAAATGTTATAATGGCCGCCTATGTAAAATCTAAATGTGGCCTTACCCCAAATTAGAAATTTGGTCCGTTTTATCACGAAAACCGCCAAAATGTGATTTGAGCGACAGGTGATGGTTTTTTGGCTGCATTTGGAAGCTAATGTAAACCAGAATACTGTGCAGCTATTGCATATTGTTAGTGTTACATCTAAACGGGGTTTTAAAGTCATTAATAAGCCAGTTATTAGGTGATATGCATGGAAAATAAAGTGATAATTTAGGTGATGTGAAGGCAAAAACTACATTCCAAGCATGTTCTAAGATACTGAGTCCCACGAAAGCTTGTGTAATAATTGCATATATGTGTCAGGGCACAGAGTTTCTTTTAAATCTGCATTACGTAAGGCAATATTGACAGTAATTTCCAGTAAGATGAATTTAGTCTAAATTACATTACTTATATTTTTTTAAGCGACATCTATAAATGTTTTTTAATCTTAACTCCAATACTAAGCTGAGTATTTCTCCTGTTCCAACTTGTCCTTTCTAATTATATGGCACTTGTATATATCATACTTGGATCGCACAATAAGCAATAATGGTCAAGCAGGCAACATTTGGATTCAACCCCCACCCCCTAACGCAGCCCTAATTTTTGTGAAAAGTTAGCGACCATAGGAAGCAGGTTGTCCACACACTTCTACCAATTTTTTACAGCAACATCCATACACTAACTGAGACAACAAGAACAATTGAGAATCTGCATAAACATATCTAGAATGTGACTGAGAATATCATAGCAGTGTGTGACTCTCCAAATATGCAGCGACCGCAATGATTCGAATTTTAGACATACAAATTAAAACTGGTCACCTAACAGAATGCCATATGTTGAAATTGTGTATATGGACTGGCATGCTATCATTGTTGACGGCCATGCACTTTTCAGTTGTAATATAACTTAATTATACCAAAGTTTGCACAAGGCAAGGCAGCTTAAACTAATCATAGGCTTACATCAACTACTTTGGGAAGAAGCTGCCTTTAGGACTGGTATTTTGTACGTTATATCCGTATATATTTAACATCGGAAATGTTTTTTTAATATCCTTGTAAGAATATGGTGATGTTTGAATAAAACATGATTAGGACAATGGACTCATTGATGTGCTTGGAGAGATACTGGGTGCCACAACTGTCAGCAACCTTTATCATGTGTCTTTGATGTCCCTGTCAAATGTTTGTTTCTTTCTGAAATTATATATTTTGTCAGCGGTATCTCTTGTTTCCAGTAATGTGTGTAATAAAGCAAAATATATAGTGGCCAAGTAACTGATGTGTGGCGATGTTTGAACACTCTGTATGAAACAGAGATCTGCGCCTGTGTAAAAGTATGGTTATTTTAAGGGGGGTTAGGATGACAATTTGTATGACATTGATATATGTTCTACTGGGCATCCCATTTTTGGTTTCATAATGTACTATGTATACACTTCAATTTACATCCCACGTTTTAGTGTGATATCTATAATATACCTGTAGTTACCATCAAAAGACGCCTATGTGCCTTTCAATATTGTGAATACTGTTGAAATGCCTGGCTTGTGCTTCTGACACCTACTGGTGTCAAAAGCAAAAAAAGATTCATAATTGGATATTATTGAGCATAGTTGATGGGCATTACGTTATACAAGAATTCTTGAAGATGGGCAACTTGCATGTCCAATAAAAAGCTCTTTAAAATAATGATTTGGTGTATTTTTAGCAAAAATTACAACATTTTATGAAAAAAATAACAACAAAATATATTTCGTTAATATTTTTCTCCCATATCGATAAGGCACTGTGCTCAGTACCATTAATGTCAGGCAAACGTCGTATGTGGTATAAGGTACCGAATAAGCATGTTTAAATCAACTCAAGGCACTGTTTAGTTTGGAGGTGTGCACAGTTTGATGATACATATTTTAACTGTTACAGAGACAGTGTAAATTTGCCTTTGTGGTTAATCTAGTTATATGTACAGCTTGATATTAATCTAATCTGCAAGATTCAGGAGATCTATTTGGGATAAAACCAAATTAAGGATTCGTGCGCCATTACCCACCGAAAAGATACCGTTTTGGTGTGACGTGTGAATTTTTTCGATCACTTTGACGTGTAACATGTTAGTCCAGTATATACTGAATGTACTACTTACTACATTAGGTATTTCACGAGATAGCAAGAAATACACGCTAGTCGCTCGCGTATTTGCACACTGCCACGGCACTGGCTATTTTAAGAACGCACCTAAAAAATGAGGTATAATTGTTTCCATAGCACTTTCGTCAACTCAATTGAGATTAAATATGCTGTGAAATTTTCTAGAAAAGCGTAACACAAAATTTGCAGGAAATGAAGGAAACGTTATAATGGCAGCCTATGTAAATTCTAAATGTGGTCATACCCCAAATGATTGCCAAATAGTCTTCATTATCGCCCATAGTCAGCTAGGTAACCCGGTGGCGACGTAACCCAATCCAATAAGAATCTATCGTGCGTTAAATTTATCCAACCACATCTACCGCACCAGGCTACATAATCCAAAATATGCTAGTTTACCTTTTGATAACGATCAGAAAGTGTAATGACAGCCAGCAACGACACTTTCACGATATTGTCGAATGATAATGTACTGCCTTGTAATCAACAATGAAACTCAAGTAACACAAGTGCCTCCACCATGCGGTTATTATCGTCGTCACATGTCACTGACTCAGTCGCAGAAGACGCGCGGACGCACGCGTATGCGTGTTATTATTGTATGCCAGCGTGCATGTGTGGATATATTGGAGAGAGTTGATCGTGGGCGAATAGACTGTGTCGAGAAACGCTGTCAGGAACTTAGAGTTACCTTCTGCAGTGTGAGTGGTCAGAGAAAGTTGCTACTGGAAACCTTTGCTTTTCATCAAAGTATTTGTGTATGCAAGCTCCAAATGAACAATTTCTAAGAAGTATTCCATTTCCCGAGTGCCGTTGGTAGGAATGGGGACGGGGGCATAACGGCAGTAAGTCCTAAATATTAGCATTCCCGATACAGTTACATACAATTAGGTTACTATATTAAGATATAATGGTGGACACAAGGCATATTTTGGGCCTATGCATCTGACATTTAATAAAAACTAACCATTAACTAAGTTGTACAATAAAAAATATTATGTCTGCAGTTTACTATAATAACCTTGTTTCAGACACATAATTTAAATTGCACGGATAGCCCCATTGTGATAGACAGCCTGACATTACGGACTCTTCCCAATTTGCCAGTGGTCAGGCAAACTGAGAATGTTACTGTAATTTGCGTCGAATTTGCTTTGGCGCTGTAACTACTAAATTAGCTGCATCCGCATAGTGTAATGTATGACCTGATAACAGTTGTTATAAATGTAACTGTGATTCAAAGCTAGGAACACGAGAAACCAACATATGAATTGTCATATTCACAAGTACATGTCGGTGAAACAGGGCATTCGACGCGTCACTGCAGCGTCTTGGTCAAAGAAGCTCTAAGACCGAAGCGTGGTCAAGCAATGGGTGATTGTCTCAATATGGCGGCCGTCGGGTACTGTTAGATTTCATTAGAATCCCCCTTTTTAAAATGGCAAAAACAAATTCTCAGTAAACCACAGCCGTGATATCTGCCTGTGTGCGTAGGACCTGCAAGTATGGGGTGGTTCGGACACGTGTAGGGGTGATTCGCACATTTCTAGTTATTCAAGTTAAGACCGATGACCAGGTATCATGGGGAATTTAGGGAACACAATTCCAAAAACTGTATTTATTTGTTGTTCTACGTTACACCCACCCATGGAACAAGACACAGTTAGCAGCAGTATTACCAATAGAGTAGTGACCTTTTAAAACTCATTCCCATAGTGGCAGTCTCTGCTCTATACAGCGTGTACAACACAACTTGTTGTGATTTTCATCACAATATTATACCTGTCTATAATTTAGAGAAATAAAGAGTACATACGACCGACCGTTGGTCTTATACATGTATAAACAACGAAATGATATATTGTGCAAACGAAAAGCAACGATAGTAATGTGGAGTGAGTCAGCCCAAAGAGGCGGGGAGGGGGTGCTGTTGGATATTTTTTGCTGCAAATCCAGCGGTTCAGTACGTCTGAATACATCGTGTTTCGTTGGAGATTTTCAGAGAAAATCCGGGAGGTCTGCCTCTGTTGCGGGAGACCGAGAGATACATATAAAATCCGGGAATGTCCCAGATTTCAGTGGAGAATTGGCACGTATATAGATACCACATATAATATTAATGAAAAATCGCACATTCAATAACAGATTAAAGTGCGCAAGAAAGCACTCGGTGAGACTTGCCAGGGTAAAACCATTTTTATTATCCCAATCAAAATAATTTTACATAACAATGTAGAGGTGCTATATGCCAAAATCCTAAATGTTTCCTTTTTGGAGAATTAGCTATTTGCATATGATTTTAAATGCCGGTACTGGACCGAACTGCCTTTAAACGGTGATGTACATATGTCATATCACTAGGGATTCTCGAGTGTGAATGCAAGTGTTTCTTTGGTGAACGGTTCTGGAAAAACTGTGATCAACAGATGTAACATTGGTAGGGGATGTTTCTCCCCAGTATGGATACGCACGTATTTCTTCAATTTACCACTTTCTGAGAATCGAGCACCTAATGTAACACATGTGTCACACTTGTATGGTTTCTCGTCATTATGGCTACGGACATGTATCGTTAAGCGACTACTTGTCGAGAAGTGTGAACCACATGTGTCACACTTGTATGGTTTTTCGTCATTATGGGTACGGACATGTATCGTTAAGCGACTACATGTCGAGAAGTGTGAACCACATACATCACATTTGAAGGGTTTCTCCGCAGTATGAGTATGGACGTGGATCTTCAATAAACCACTTTGTGAGAATTTGGTAACACATGTAAGACATTTGTACGGTTTCTCGCCAGTACGCTGGCCCGTAGGTATACCCCTATAGGGGGCTTCACGATATTCAAGTGAACCCCTTTTGTGAACCCCCTTTGTCCAAAATATAAAAGTCCCCCTCAAATGTTATCTATAAGATGTGTACCCCTAATTGTTTGTGTTAACATTATTCCCTGTTTCTCAAAAAAGCGTACACCCCCTTCTAAAACTTGGTGGATGTTGATCAAACAGTACTTAGCATGCCAGGGCAGCCTGATTGATTCAGATGTTAAAGGGATAACACATACAGAAAATTAGTTTTTTGTTCTAAAGGAACATGACTCCAATTTCCAGTCAATCGCTCATACGTGACTGATTCAAACGAAATATACAGAGTTATACTAAGGGATATACGTGAGCGACTCAATTTGATATTGACATGTCTCTGCGTAATGGCCACGGTTCTTATAAGTATCATTTTAAATGCTAATGGGTGAAAGGGGTGACAATGCTTATAGAACAAAAACTAGCAAATGTATACAGAATAGTGGGCCATATAAAATAATTATTGACTTTTCGTTAGAATTTTGTTAAAATGTAAATCATGAAGCTGTTTTTAACAGTGTACTGATTCAGCTAACTACCGAGTGTCGAAGGGCTATTCTCAGCAGTCAACAAATTAAGACATGTAACGTGTGTTTTTGTTCAAGCGACAAACCTGTAGAGAAATTCATCTAGCTTGACTTGAACAATAACAAATACAGTTTAACTTCACCTATTTTAAAATGCGAGTGTTGGTGATAAACCGTGAATTATGTGGCATTAGTTGTCGTTGCAGAAGTCATTTTTGTTGCTGGTTAAATAGATGTAGATCGGGAGCGCGGTTAGCGTAGTTGTTAGCACATCCGCCTGTCATGCCAGCGCTCTGCGTCTGAAACCCGGACCGGGCAGACATATTTGGTGTAATGGCTCTCAACATTGGGGACTGTATATTCCTCGTGACTCGGAGATCAAGTTAATGTCGGTCCCGTCTCAACGTAAAATACCACTGAGGTCGACAAGCACCCTGGCAGTGACCACCCTCAGTGCCAGCATGTAAAGGTCGGTTTGGCGATAATGTTCTGAACAATGCTGACTCATCAGACCATTGCATTTTAACCACAATAATATTTTATTGGATTTGTTTATCCATTTCCGGATGTTGCAGCCTTGATGGATTGTCTATAAACAGTTCGTTTATTTGATACCAATAATTTAAAAAAAATTTGACATGAGTAAATGTTTTCTAATCTTCTACTTATGGTAGGCATTTTATAAATGTTTATTAAATTACTAACTGAATTATGTGATTGGTAAATTGTGAACATGTTGCACTGCTGATCAGTTACATACATAATTTATTAATTAACTGAAAACCACATTGCTAGTGTCACCAAATTGTAACATTAAGTGTTTACTCTAACAAACCTTGGACACACCCACACTCCTCACCACAGCTGTCTGATTATTATGCCATATAATACTTATTTCAAACACGCGAGTATTAATAACAGACTTGGGCTCTCTGCTTGTATGTATGTGTAGGACCTACACGTATGGGGTGGTTCGTATCTGTGTAGGTGTGGTTCGCACATTTCTATTTATTCAATTAGTTAAGCACGATGATCAGGTATGATGGGGAATTTGGGGAACACAGTGGCAAAAGGTGTATCCCTTTATTTTCTATGTTACACCCACCCATGGAACAAGACACAGTTGGCAGCAGTATTACCAATAAAGTAGTGACCTTTTAAAACTCCTTCCAATAATAGCAGTCTCTGTTCTACACAGCATGCACAACACAAATTGTGATTTTCCTCACAATATTACACCTGTCTAATATAGACAAATAAAGAGTAGACACGACCCACTATTGGGCATATACATGCATCAACAACGAAATGACAGATTGTGCAAAGGAAAAGAAACGACAATAATGTGGAGTGAGTCAGCCCAAAGAGGTGAGGGGGTGCTGTTGGCGATTTTTGCTGGACATTCAGCTGTTCAGTACGTCTGAATACATCTCCCGTGGTGTCGCCCTGTCTCGTTGGAGACTTTCAGAGAAAATCCGGGAGACTTGCATATATTCCGTGAGTCGGAGACCCTTATAACTAAGACTAACATTGTTCAAAATTCCGGTAAATAACATTTAACAAATGAGACAAGTTTTGTCCTTGCTGTATCCCTACATCACATGAGAAAAAGGCTGACACAGCCTGGTCCAGTTTTTTTAAGTATTCATTTACAACATTATCAATACCACATGCCTTTTTGTTTTTGAGTTTTTTTTATTTGCATTAGTATCTCATTTTGCGTGAATGGTCTGTATATGTATTCGCTTGACTGGGAAATCTTTCTTGGATCAAAAGGTATCTCACTAGCTGCAGTTTCACTTTCAGGTTTTTCACCGAGTTTTTCAACGTGGTTCATCAACTTATCCAGTGAAATATTTCCACATTTTTCACTGCTGTTACTTGCTTTATTAAGTATATCCCAGTATTCTGCAGGCTTGCTATCTTTTAGGTTGCGCAAGTTTTCATGTAACTGTTTATGGTAGCATTTTGATATTTGTTTTATAAAGCATTTATACCCACTAGCCAATTCTCTTAACTCTGCGTTACTTTCGTCATTTTAAATTTTCTTTAGCTCTCAAATAATCTGTCCTCTTAGTTTTACACATAAATACATAATCTGGCATAACTTGCTAAGTCTTTGTAGCAGCACATTTTAATTCCAGTGTATCATTGCAACATAACATACATACTGTGTGCCACACTTGAATGTCATGCATGTAATTTTTCCATGCAATCCATTTGCATATATAATATAAAACTTCAACAGCCGTTTTCTTCATTTTCAATTGTTGACCCTTACCATGTTCAATGCTCCATGACATCGCCAATTTTGGTAGCAGTCATAATTTTTGAAACCGCGTAAAGCACCCTACCCAACCTTTACAAGAATGTAAGAAAACAATGTTACAATTTTTTCGACTTATCACTCATTTGGTCAGCCGCGGTCACATATTGACGTATTAGTCCAAAGGACTTCAGGGCCTCTTGACCCATTTTTAAAGATAGCGCCCGTCAAAACCATTTATCGCTATAACTACAGAACTGCATGATCTGCATGCAGCCATTATGTTGATGCCAAAATATAGATTTACGGGTGCGACGATTTCAAATGTGTTACTTTTGACCTTCGCCGACATTCAAATATCCGGCTTTTTGAAAGACGGCGCCCGTTAAAGCTACTTGTCGCTATATCTAAACAACTACATCACCTAGAGCTATAATGCCGATGTCAAAATATAGGTTTTCAGGTACAATTATTATAAATATGTTACTTTTTACCTTCACCGACATTCAAATATCTACCATTGTTAAAGATGGCGCCTGTCAGCGCTTAATACCCCTATATATATTAACACCTACTTACGTCACCTAGAGCCATAATATTGATGTCTAACTATAGGTTTTCAGGTGCGACGATTTGAAACGTTGCTGTTATCCTTTCCGATTTCTCATATCCATTTTCAACACACCATGTGGCCGCCAGATATTTGGCGGTGTGAGACCATGAGCAAAGTCAATTCAAACGTTGTTTGATTGACTTGATGGTGATACCTACCCTCTAAATACACAACTAGGATTTCTAAACGTTTCACACATCCTGTTCACACCCACTTCCGGTCATCTGCGTATCGGAATGATTTATCTATACCGATCGCAATCACGAGACTTGTGTTGTCAAGTCGGTAGGCTAAACGGACACTGAGCAGAACAAAGTCAGTGTTGACAGTTTTAATTACTTTTTCCCTACTCGACATTATCCGCGACGCTTAAAAGCATCCGAGAGGCAGCCAGTTTGTGGATCCACAGAGACAGCCAGTTCAAGTTAGTTGCCATGAGCACAGCACATCTGCTCCACGTGTGACCACCACCTTGCCAGGAAATGTTTAGGCAGTCACTCGTTCACACAGCAGTTGAAATAGTTATGTGTTATTTATTTTCCCTTCTAAGGAACTCTGACCGGTGTGCACTGTGCAGGTTACTTCTTTCTTATGCATGTGCCCGTCCCTCTTTTCATCCTTATTGTGGCCTTGAGGCTGTAAGCAGTTGAAATAGTTCTGTGTTATTATTGTGCCTTCTAAGGAACTTTGACCAGTATGCACCGTGCAGGTTCCTATTTTCTTCCTTGTTGTGGCCTTGAGGCTGTAAGCTCTGAACACAGCAAAAACTAAGAAGGCGTGAGGATGCTAAATAGCGTTTTGCCGTTAATGATGATTATGTGTTCTCCTTTAGTATGCAAGCTGGCAGAGTCATTGTGAGGAACCAAGTCGTTTAGGCACTGAAGCTGTTCAGATTTTGTAACGAGCTTCGTGGTGTCGTTGTCTGACCGTGACTAATTATCTCTCATACGAGAAAAAGCATCGAGGACAATTCCGCAATTATGTCAAACGAGACGTACATTATGTTGAAACCAACTTGCGGTCACGTTTCAAAGACAACAACTGGTGTTGTGCATACATGTGAATGATTTCATTTTATTAAGATATCGACTGAAGAAATACAAGTTGTTCCTTGGCATTGTTTCATTGACTATTGTTGAGCGGACCACTATATGTTTTCTATGAACTCTGCTCTGGTGTTCTCCAACATGTTCCCCCACCGGTATCCGAGAAAGAATTGACCACCTCCTTCAAAGTCGTGGCCAGAGATCTATCGAATTTGGCGAGGAGTGTGGGTGTGTCCAAGTTTTGTTAGAGTAACCATTTAATGTTACAATTTGGTGACACTAGCAATGTGGTTTTCAGTTAATTAATAAATTATGTATGTAACTGATCAGCAGTGCAACATGTTCACAATTTACCAATCACATAATTCAGTTAGTAATTTAATAAACATTTATAAAATGCCTACCATAAGTAGAAGATTAGAAAACATTTCCTGTTTTCAAATTTTAACTAAATTACAGGTATCAAAGAAACGAGCTTTCTATAGACAATCCATCAAGGCTGCAACATCCGGAAATGGATAAGCCAACCCAATCAAATCAATAGGTATCAAACAATCGAGAACCGTAACCTCTACGCCACACTGCCCACAGAAAACATTACCTGCATTTAGCAATTAACAAACAAATTGAACGTAATAATTGAGAATAAAGCTTCTTCACACTTTCTTGCAGTGATTAGGCCGCCCCTTGCTGAGATCTACTTGTTCTAATTGTTTCCAGCACTCGGCAACGTTCTATAAAATGACTAGTCTGTATTATTGTGGTTAAAATGTAATGGTGTGACGAGTCAGCCTTGCTCAAATTTATCGCCAAACCAACCTTTAAATGCTGGCACTGAGGGTAGTCACTGCCAGGGTGCTTGTCGTCCTCAGTGGTTCTTTTACGTCCCAAATTGATACGAGACCGACATTAACGTGATCTCCGAGTCACGAGGAATACACAGTCCCAAATGTTGAGAGCCAGGCTTTTACTCGAAATGTCATGCCTGCCCGGTCCGAGTTTCGAACGGATGTGTTATCCACTAAGCTAACCGCGCTCCCGATCTATAACTATGTAACCAGTAACAACAGGATTTCGGCAACCACAACTAATGCCACATAATTCACGATTTCTGACCAACAGACGCATTTTAAAATAGGTGCCGTTAAACTGTATTTGTTATTCTTCAAATAAATTGATTTGTGTAATTTCGCTACATGTTTGTCGCTTGTACGAAATACACACGTTACACGTCTTAATTAGTTGATTGCTGAGAATAGCCCTTTGATATTCGGCACTTAGATGTATGTGGTTCACACTTCTCGACAAGTAGTCGCTTAACGATACATGTCCGTACCCATAATGACGAGAATCCATACAGGTGTGACACATGTGGTTCACACTTCTCAAAAAGTTTTCGTTTAACGACACATGTCCGTATTCACACTGGAGTGAAACCCTACATATGTCATATATGTGGAGCACAGTTCTCAATAAATTGTGTAGTGATGACACATGTCCGCATTGATATTGTGGAGAAACCCTATAAATGGGTTAGATCAGGTGCTCGATTCTCAGAAAGTGGTAAATTGAAGAAATACATGTGTATCCATACTGGAGAGAAACCCTACCAATGCTACATATGTGGATCACAGTTTTTCAGAACCGTTCACCAAAGAAACATGCATTCACACTCGAGAATCCCGTGATATGACATCTGTATATCACTGTTTAATGGCACTTCGGTCCAGTACCGGTATTTTAAATCATATGCAAATAGCTAATTCTCCAAAATGGAAAAAATTAAGGTCTTTGCATCTATCACCTCTACATTGTTATCTATAACCATTTTACTTGGAATAATATGAAAGGTTTTACCCTTATAAGTCTCATTAAAAGCTTTTTTGCGCAATTTAATATGTTATTGAATGTGCGATTTTTTGTTTTCTCACTTGCATTTCATCATTGATTTTAGATGTGGTATCTATACGTGCCAAAGGCAGACCTCCCGGATTTTCTCAGAAAATCTCCAACGAGACACGATGTATTCAGACGTACTGAACCGCTGAACAACAGTACCCGTCGGCCTCCATATTGAGACAAACACCCATTGCTTGACCAATATTTAAGAGGTTCGGTCTTAGAGCTTCATTGACCAAGACGCTGCAGTGACGCGTCGAATGCCCAGTTTCACCGATATGTACATGTGAATATGACAATTCATATGTTGGTTTCTCGTGTTCCTAGCTTTGAATCACAGTTACATTTATAACAATTGTTATCAGGTCACACATTACACTATGCGGATGTAGCCATTTTAGTAGTTACAGCGCCAAAGCAAATTCGACGCAAATTACAGTAAAATTATCTGTTTACCTGACCACTGGCAAATTGGGAAGAGTAGACGCCCGTAATGTTAGGCTGACTATCACAATGGCGCTATCCGTGCAATTTAAATTATGTGTCTGAAACAAGGTTATTATAGTAAACTGCTGACATAATATTTTTGATTATAGAACTTAGTTAATGGTTAGTTTTTATTAAATGTCAGATGCATAGGCCCAAAAAGATGCCTTGTGTCCACCATTATGTCTTAATATAATAACCTAATTGTAGGTAACTGTATCGGGAACGCTAATATTTAAGACTTACTACCGTTATGCCCCCGTCCCCATTCCAACCAACTGCACTCGGGAAATGGAATACTTCTTAGAAATTGTTCATTTGGAGCTTGCATACACAAATACTTTGATGAAAAGCAAAGGTTTCCAGTAGCAACTTTCTCTGACCACTCTCACTACAGAAGGTAACTCTAAGTTCCTGACAGCGTTCTCGACACAGTCTATTCGCCCACGATCAACTCTCTCCAATCTATCCACACATGCACGCTGGCATACAATAATAACACGCATACGCGTGCCTTCTATGACCGAGTCAGTGACGTGTAACGACGATAATAATCGCATGGTGGAGGCACTTGTGTTACTCGAGTTTCATTATTGACTACTAGGTGGCAGCACATTATCATTCGACAATACCGTGGAAGTCTCGTTGCTGGTTTTTCACTACACTTTCTGATCGTTATCAAAAGGTAAACTAGCATATTTTTGATTATGTAGCCTAGTGCGGTAGATGTGGTTGGATAAATTTAACGCACGATAGATTCTTATTTGACTGGGTTACGTCGCCACCGGGTTACCTAGCTGTCTATGGGCGATAATGAAGAATATTTGGCAATCATTTGGGGTGCTTGATGCTTGATGTAGTAATTCCTTTACAGCTGTTCACAGCTAAACTGGGATTTGTGCGGTGCGTAACGTCAGGGCAGTCGAACAAAAGGAAAAAATCGTGTGGAAGGATGTTCAAAATAAAGAAAGAAAAACAATGAAATTGAAAACCAACGAAAAACAAACAAAAGCGCGGATAAAAACAAGTGGTGCACTATTATATGTACATAAGTTTGTAGCTTTAGAGGATGTGGACGCCATGCAAGGGTTGCTTTTCCCTGATGGCTGGCATGGCGACACACAGGAAGGCTGGCAATGATGGCGTGATGTGTAGAACAGCAGATGGTGGTAGTCTGTTCCATATGGAAACTGCTCTGGGGTAGAATGCATATTTATATGCATTGATGGTTGGAATTATTGTGTTGGTATATTTAAGTGGATGGTCGATTCTGTTGGAGATATGCGTGGCGTGCTGGAAACATGGCGGAGGGCTGATGTTGACCATGTGGTAGTGGATTTTGTAAAACATTGATGCTTGTTGAATGAGGCGACGTGTGTGGAGCGAGTCCCAGTTTAGTTTGTTTATGAGTGGTTTAATATTTTTTTTTTTTCGGTAGTCGGAGAAGATGAATCTTGCATAATTTTTTTGGATTTGTTCTATGCGGTTAATTTCTGTTGCTGTGTTGGGATTCCAGACTTCACTGGCATATTCAACTTGTGGTCGGACAAGGGTTTGGTAAGCTGTTTCTTTGACTTTTGTGAGCAAGGTGACAGTGTTCTTCTTAAGAGTCCAAGTGTGCGGCTGGCTTTGGTGGTTATTTTGGTGCAGTGGTTGTTCCATCTTAGGTCATGTGATATTGTGACTCCAAGGTAGTCGTGATTTTGAACATTGTTTAGTGATTTTCTCAGTAATGTATATTGATATAGTTTGGGGTTTCGTTTGCGTGTGATGGTGAGGACTGCACATTTCTTAACATTAAAATCCATTGACGACTTCTTAGTCCACGTTGTGAGGGTTTCTAAATCGTTTTGTAATATATGTTGATCGTTTGTGTTATTTATTTCTCTGTATAGGATGCTCTCGTTTGCAAAGAGTTTCATTGTTGAATTTATTTGTTCCTTGATGTCGTTTATGTATAGAAGGAACAGGACCGGCCCCAGGACAGATCCCTGAGGGACTCCGGAAGTGGCATTAGCCCAGGAAGAATGTGTGCCATTGACTGAAACAGATAGTATACGGTGGGATAAGAAGCTATTGATCCAGCCAAGAGTGTTGTTTCGGATGCCGTAGTAGTTTAATTTATCTCATAGGTGGTGATGAGCAACTTTATCAAACGCTTTACTGAAGTCTAGTAAGATTACATCAGTCTGACTTTTTTGATTTAGTGTTTCTGACCAGTCATTAGTTGAGTTTATGAGTTGTGTTGTAGTTGAGAGGCAGTTCCTGAATCCATGTTGTTCATTAATAAGGATGTTATGAGTGTTAAGATGTTTGGCGACATGACTTAGGATTATGTATTCCATGATTTTAGAGCACAAGCAGGTCAAGGATATGGGTCGGTAGTTGGAGGCATCTGATTTTGGACCGCTCTTGTGAATTGCTGTAACTAGTGCTTTGCGTCACTGTTTTGGGACTGTTGCTTGGTTATAGGATTGCTGGAATAGACATCTAAGAGCTGGAGCTAGTTCATTTGCAACAATTTTAAGGAAACGGGACATTTCATCAGGACCACATGCTTTTGATGGGCTTAGGCTAGATAATTGTTTGGCTATGTCGGCAGTTGTGATGTGTAAGTGAGGAATGGAGGCATATGGAGATGGACCTTTATGTGCATTTGTGTATGTGTCTGCTTATTAAATACGCTTTGGAAATGCATGTTCAATGCCTCCGCCTTATCTTGATCTGTGCTGCACATTTTATCAGAAGTTTTAAGTGTTGGGATTCCTAAGTTTTCTGTGCTGACGTTAGTAGTATCGTTGGGCACTTCCTCAATGTGGAAATTACCAATCATTTGAGGCTTATGGAGAAAGGAAGCCAGACTTGTGTTAACTTGCAGACTAGGATATTCTAATTTGGACATCCTGTCACCTGTATTGCAGCTGTAACTCTTGTTTGGGGCTGTGAGTACGGCAAAAATCCTGAGTAGCAGTAACAGAGTTGTCATGTTGAGAGTTGGGAGAATTTTATAATGTTTATGCTCACTAAGCAAATGGAGCTTTCTAACTGTAGATTTTTAATAGGTATCAATTTTAATGTAGTGCTGTAATTTAATGCACTTAAAAATATTTGCTTGTAATTAAAAAACATTTCCGATGTTAAATATACGGATATAACATACAATATACCAGTCCATAAAGGCAGCTTCTTCCCAAAGTAGTTGCGTAAGCCTATGATTAGTTTAAGCTGCCTTGCCTTGTGCAAACTTTGGTATAATTCAGTTATATTACAACTGAAAAGTGCATGACCGTCAACAATGATAGCATGCCAGTCCATGTACACAATTTGAACATATGGCTTTCTGTTAGGTGACCAGTTTTTATTTTTATGGATAAAATTCGAATCATTGCAGTCGCTACATATTTGGAGAGTCACACACTGCTATGATATTCTCAGTCACATTCGGGATATATTTATGCAGATTCTCAATTGTTCTTGTTGTCTCAGTTAGTGTATGGATGTTGCTGTAAAAATAGGTGCTAGATGCCTCATTGGTAGAAGTGTGTGGACAAAAAATTAGGGCTGCGTTAGGGGGTGGGGGTGGAATCAAGATGTTGCCTGCTTGCCCATTATTGGTTATTGTGTGATCTAAGTATGATATATACAAGTGCCATATAATTAGGAAAGAAAAGTTGGAACAGGAGAAACACTCACCTTAGTATTGGAGATGAGAAACATGCATTTATAGACGTCGCTTACAAAAATATAAATAATATAACTTAGATGAAATTCATCTTACTGGAAATTACTGTCAATATTGTCATACATAATGCAGATTTAAAAGAAACTCAACGCCCTGACACCTATGCCCTTTTTATACAAGCTTTCGTGGTACTCAGAATCTTAGAACGTGCTTGGCGTGTATTTTTTACCTTCACATCACCTAAATTATCACTTTATTTTCCATGTATATCACCTAATAACTGGCTTATTAATGACTTTTAAAACCCCTTTTACAAATAAAATTAACAGTATGCAATAGCTGCACGGTATTCTGGTTTACATTAGCTTCAAAATGCAGCCGAACAACCATCACCCGTCGCTGAAATCACATTTTGGTGGTTTTCATGATAAAACGGGCCGAATTTCTAATTTGGGGTAAAACCACATTCAGATTTTACATAGGCGGCCATTATAACATTTCTTTAATTTCCTGCAAAATTTATCTTATGATTTTCTAGAAAGCATATTTAACCACCATTGACACAAGTGCTGTGGAAAACTCGTGAAATTCTCATACCTCATTTTTCATAAACATCCATCCAAACCTGACACCCCTCACTTTCGCCCCGAATTTCTTGTGCATTGCTTTAGTGTTAGTATCTGTTGTTAACCAGTCAGTGCAGTTCGTATCTGGTAGATTGAAGTCCCCTCCAATTATTAAGTTTGGATGCTGGCGTGGGTTTTTATTGATAGTCTTGGCTACTGATGAGATTAAGGCGTCTAGTGACTGAGTTTTGTTGCCTGGTGGTCTGTAATAACTGGCCAGATATAGCGGTTTAAAGTCTCTGAATTGCACGCTTGCCCAGATAATTTCAGTTTTCATTTAATTCAGGTTCATCAGAGGTAATGAGGCAGTCTTTGCTGGCAATAAAGACTCCTCCTCCATTCGCATTGCGATCTTTGCGGTAGACAGTGTAGTTTTCTGGGAATAGTTCATATGTAGCCATATCGCTATCTAATTTGGATTCACAACCCAATATGAGTTCTGGTTGGTGTTGATCGATTGTTGCACGGAAGGCTGCTTGTTTAGTCGCACTTTTGATACTGTTACAGTTTATGATCATTGCCCTGAGGCCATGTTTTTTGTTTTTGATGGTAGGCGTGTTACGAGTACCAGACGAACCTTTGGATGGAGTTGAGGTTTTCGGATGCATATTATCTTCATCATTTATACAATAATTGTCATTAATGTCATCAAATTCAGAGAGCAGTGAAAAAGGGTTTGTATTGGCGACTGATTGGGTTTGAGATATTGACGAATCAAAATTTGGAAAACCACATTTGCAGCAGATCCATGAGAAACTTGATATGTTTTTCATGATGCTCTAGTTAATTTTGGTGGTGTCTATGCATTTGGTATGGTACCAGAGTTCACATTTGTCGCACAGGAGTGCTCTGTCATCTTCCTTTACTTCATCTCTGCATATTCCGAAAGGATGTATAGATTCAGTACAACTATGGAGACTAACTAGTCCAGGATTTGTTTCGATTTGGCCAGCGAGAAGTATCATCATTAACAGATGATAATGGTTGGCTTTGAATTTCATGATTTGGGGACAGAAACGGGATTTCAGTTTAGAGATTGTATAGAGAGCTATACTCCACTTGCCAACACTTTCACTGAAATTTAAGGTGTTGCTGACGTTAGTAGTATCGTTGGGCACTTCCTCAATGTGGAAATTACCAATCATTTGAGGCTTATGGAGAAAGGAAGCCAGAGTTGTGTTAACTTGCAGACTAGGATATTCTGATTTGGACATCCTATCACCTGTATTTGAGCTGTAGCTCTTGTTTGGGGCTGTGAGTACGGCAAAAATCCTGAGTACCCGGTAGCAGTAACAGAGTTGTCATGTTGAGAGTTGGGAGAATTTTATAATGTTTATGCTCACTAAGCAAATGGAGCTTTCTAACTGTAGATTTTTAATAGGTATCAATTTTAATGTAGTGCTGTAATTTAATGCACTTAAAAATATTGTCGTACATAATGCAGATTTAAAAGAAACTCCACGCCCTGACACCTATGCACTTTTTATACAAGCTTTCGTGGTACTCGGTATCTTAGAACGTGCTTGGCATGTAGTTTTTACCTTCACATCACTTAAATTATCACTTTATTTTCCATGCATATCACCTAATAACTGGCTTATTAATGACTTTAAAACCCCTTTTAGACGTGACACTAACAGTATGCTATGTCTGCACGGTTTTCTGGTTTACATTAGCTTCCAAATGCAGCCGAAAAACCATCACCCGTCGCTCAAATCACATTTTGGCGGTTTTCGTGATAAAACGGGCCGAATTTCTAATTTGGGGTAAGACCACATTTAGATTTTACATAGGCAGCCATTATAACGTTTCTTTAATTTCCTGCAAAATTTATCTGATGATTTTCTAGAAAGCATATTTAACCACCATTGACATAAATGCTGTGGAAAACTCCTGAAATTCTCGTACCTCATTTTTCATCAACATCCATCCAAACCTGACACCCCTCACTTTCGCCCCAATCTGGTGACGGATTTTGAAATATTGGTGCATTCTGCAAAATAGCCACTGTGCGAATACGCGAACGACTAGCGTATATTTATTTCTATCTCGTGAAAGATCTAATGCAGTAGTACATTCAGTATTCACTGCACTAACATGTGCCAATTCAAAGTGCTTGAAAAAATTCACACATCATACCACGACAGTATTTTCAAGGGCACTCTTACCCCATTTAGTGAATAACTCTTCAGAATAACAGAAGGAAATCGTCTGATCGCAGGATCCAGTGGTTTTGTTAATTATGAGACTTTCTTCTTTAGATTCTAATAATTATTAAGAATTTGGGCGATTTTACGTTCTGACCTAAGTTCTAACCTTGGAAACGACCACTATGGTAGAGCCACAACAAATAAGTGGATGAAAGTCCCACAAGAGGGCAGTACGGAGGGATGATCCCACCAGAGGGCATGGTTTTTATAAATGAGTCATGTGACTGTTTTTGCCGCCAAGGAGGAGATTATAAATAGGGCACGTGGGCTGGACTCGAGGTCTTTGGCCGGTAAGTCTCGTGGGTGGATAAACCTTGGTTCGGGTAGAGAGTGGCAGGGCCACGTGTAGTTTTAGGTGTATTGAGTTGTAAATGTTTAGCTTGATGATTGTACTTCTGTTAACATGGGCGGCTGTTAATAAACATTGTGACTGAGATAAGTACCGGTGTTACGTGACTATATAGATATATATTTTATTAATGTAAGTTAAACGAAATAGAGTCCCGAGTAGTTAATCCCCCAATGATGTCTGCCGCTGCCTAACTGAAATGCAATAGTTAGCGGTACGACAAATGGTGGAGAATCCGCGGTTTTGAACTTCAAAATTCGATTAGATTGGCAATCCACGTGGTCGGAAAGGATGGTCCGCTGAAAATTTACTGTAACATTGTGTGGTAGTTTTCAAAATTTTATGAAACGATCTGCCCGAACCGAGGGTTAAACGCGAGACGTACTAGAGTTATATTCACAAACAAATAACAAACCAAAACGGACGGGCCGGCCAACAACACACGGGCAAGCACGTCACGAAATGTCCAACAGTTGACGACGAAAGGAGGAAGTCTTGGCGAACACGAAATGGAAAATGCAGAAAGCAGCGCGGCGAGGTCGATGGGCGATAACACCAGTGAAAACGAAAGACCGGTGACGCACGTAGCCGACGAAGCTATGGTCGCAGCAATCGAAGGCATCGTTAACAAGCTGCAACAAGTCGCCGTTGGTGTTGGATCGGCACATCCGAGTTATGTCGTGAACAAGTTCGACGGAAATTCCGAAGACGCAGAGATATGGCTGCAAAAATTCGAACGGTACGCCCGCCTTCAAAATTTAACCGTTGATAACTATAGTGATGCTTTTGCTTTCCACGTGGCGGGAATAGCCGAAACATGGTTTCTGACACTGCCAGAGAGCACACAAAGAAACTGGACCGTATTGAAAGCAGCGTGTCGAGAGCGCTTCGCCCGATCGCAGCACGGTCGATGGCGACAAGAGCGTGACTTATACTCGATGAGACAACAGCCAGGACAAGACGTCGCCAGTTTTACGGCCGAGGTGATGAAAGCAGCCCGCGGCTTGGAGATGACACAGGCTCAACTCGTGAGGCTGGTGCTTGGCGGGCTGCATTCGACGGTGACGCCATTCGTGGAGATGTCACGCCCTGAGACCGTGGAGGAATTGTTGCGCTGCCCGGCTGCAGTGAACGGGATGTCGGCACCAATGATCGAGCGCGACGTGATGGCGTATGCGGTGCATAGTATCGCGCCGGCGGGCCATGCGGGCGGCGAAGCGGAACGGGAGTCGTCACACGCCACAAACCGGGTCGGGTACTACGAGTCGGGACGCCAAGGGCAACAGCAGTACAGAGGACACTACAGCTCTGCAGAGCGTGGATACACACATCGTGACAACAGATCGCGACGAGAGCAAGGACAACAACGTCGGGACTACCGAAGCGACCGATGTCAACAGTGCGGTAGGTGGTGTGCAGGGGGCAGAAACTGTCCAGCGTACGAAAAACGTTGCTATGGGTGCCAACAGTTAGGCCACTTTGTGTTGAGATGTCATACTCACAGTGATAGGAGATGAAGGTGTAGGCCTGTTAGAGCCAATCGTCGAAGGTGTAGCCATAGGGTGAAAGGGTTCAACAGGCAATGTAAAGAGAATCACTTCAGTAAAGCTAGGGTACGAAGTACAACCTTGGACTTGTCAGAACAGAGATCGTGGGAGAACATGTTAAATGTAAAAGTTGAAAACCAGAGTTGTCAAGCGCTAGTTGACAGCGGTGCACATCTCTCAATAATCTCTGATAGTTTGTTGTCCAAAATTCCAAAGAAACGGGTGCAATATGCAAAGCCAAAATTTTCTGAAGTCACGGGAGTTGGAGGAATTACTCACACAGTGACTGCTAGAGTATTTCTTTCGGTGAATGTAGGGGGCCATGTTTTCGAACAAGATTTCCATGTTTTGGATGGCCATCATTCAGTAATTCTAGGGATGGATTTTTTGACAAACCAACAAGCTGTCATAGATTTTCAAACCAGCACAATTACACTGGCAGGCAATTTGGTATGCAAGCTGCAAAAACACGCAGTAAGGTCAAGTTTGGCTAGGACAGTGAAATCTGTGTTTCTGCCAGCAAATTCAGAAATTGTAATCCCAGTCCGTCTGACAAGGTCATATGACAATGATTGTTTGGTCACCGAATCTGTGACGTCAATGGAAATCAATTTGCCAGAAGTGAAAGTGAGTTGTTGTGTGGTTCAGCCAAAAGGTAGAATTACGGTTGTCAGAATGGTGAATAACTCCAATTGTTCAGCAACTATTGCAAAGGGCGTAACGGTGGCAATGTGCCAAAGGATTCCAGCACATTATGTGATGGAAATAAGCGAAGAGTTAAACCAAAATGGACAGCAAGTAGAGACGCAAATGACAAGTGGTCAAGTGCACTTGCCAGACAGGGAACTGAATTTGGACAATGCTGATTTAACCAGTGAGCAAAAGTCAAAATTAAACCAAATGATTAGTAAAAACTGTGATGCTTTTGCAGTTACCATGCAAAATTTGGGGAAGACTGAGTTGCATTATCACAGGATTGATACTGGTAATGCCAGGCCGGTAGCTCGGCGATTTTACAGAACATCTCCAAAAATGCGTACAGAAATGGAAAGCCAGATTAAGGAACTCTTAGAGAATGGTTTGATTGAGCCATCGACGTCAGAATGGCGATCACCAGTGGTAATGCTGAAAAAGCCAGGCGACGCAGGGTATAGATTTGCGATTGACTACCGTAAGGTAAATGCTGTGTCTGAGAGAACTAGTTTCCCGTTGCCAAGATTAGATGACGTGTGGGACGCCATAGGTGATGCTAAAGCATCGTATTTCACAGTGCTAGATTTGGCTTCTGGGTTTTGGCAGATTCCTCTCCATCCCGAAACAAAACACAAGAGTTCGTTTATCACACAGCAAGGGCAATACCAGTGGAACAGATTACCATTTGGGTTATCAAATGCAACAACAACATTTCAGATGACTATGTCTAAAGTCTTTTCTGAGTTAATTTTTAAATCGGTCCTGATATATGTCGATGACATAATTGTCTATAGTCCAACATTTGAGCAACATCTGAGGGATCTAGAAGAGGTGTTTAAGAGGTTGAGACAGCACAACTTGACATTAAAGCCCAGCAAGTGTCATTTCGCAGCACAGCAGGTTGATTACTTGGGACATGTCATTTCAAAACAGGGGACAAAGCCGAATCCGAACAAGACAGCGGTGATAGACACATATCCGGTGCCAAAGGATAAAACGCAAGTGCGTAGGTTTATGGGTATGAGTAATTTCTACAGGCGATTTATAAGAAACTAGTAAACTGGCATGTCCACTTAACCACTTGCTAAAGAATGACACTAAATGGGAATGGTCTTCGGAATGTGAAAAAGCATTTCTAGAAATTAAGCGACAGTTGGTCAGTGCACCCATTCTTGCTTATCCAGACACGAATAAAGAATTCATTCTGACCACAGATGCGTCCGGGCAGGCGTTAGGATATATACTGAGCCAGAAAGATGACACACAGAGAGAAAGAGTTGTAGCGTATGGGGGTAGAGCATTGAGAAAGTCGGAACGTAACTACCCTGTAACAGAACTGGAAGGACTAGCCATTATCGAGGGCATCAAGGCGTATCACCCATATATAGCCAACAGTCACTTCACAGTTGTGACAGACCATATGGCTCTGAAATACCTGATGAATGTAAAAGCGGACACAGGACGGGTTGCTAGATGGGCGTTAGCTCTGCAGGGATATGATTTTACTGTGATACACAGGAAGGGTCTAGTAAACAGCAATGCAGATGCATTATCAAGAAGAGAGTATAGCATAGAGAAGGAGATAGACACAAAGCCAGACACGCCCCCATTTATTGACCTGTTGCCAATGGAAGCTGTCACTACTTGCTTTTATTACGAAGGTGATAATGACAATGATGAAAGGTATAGTGACAACAATGAGTCGAGTGTGCAGGCTACAGTAACAATAGCAAGCCTAGTGGGCAGTGCCAATAGTATTGGGGAGGCACAACAGGCATGTCCCGAGGTTGGTCATATGTATAAATATGTACTAAACAAAGAGTTACCAGAGGATGAGAAATTGGCAAAACGAATAGTGGTTGAAAGTGACCAATATGGAATGAGAAATAAAACACTCTACCATATTTTCTCACCACGTACGAAAGGTGTACTGAGATGGGACAAATTGATTAATCAAGTGGTTAATCCAGTAAACTTAAGACGCCAAATAATGTCAGAATACCACGATTCACTAGTGGGAGGGGGCCATCAAGGCTTTGACCGAACGTACTATGCAATCAAAGCAAAGTATTACTGGAATGGTATGTATGCAGATGTGGATAAATATGTCAGGCAGTGTAGAGATTGCCAGTATGCAAAGCGAAATTACCACGGCAAACCTGCTCCACTGCATCCACTCCCTGTGGCAGCAGTGTTTCATCGTTGGCATATGGACTTTCTAGGTCCACTAAAGAAAGCAGAGGGAGGTGAACAGTACATACTTTTAATAGTAGACAGTTTCTCACGTTGGTGCGAGGCATTTGCACTAAAGGACCAGAAAGCCACAACGGTAGCCAAAGTGCTCTAGGAGCAGATATTTACACGTTATGGGGCTCCGAGAGAACTGATTTAAGACAGAGGTACACAGTTCATGTCGAAGTTGGTAGCTGCCTTGTGTACGTTGTTTGATGTAAAGCGACACAGCACAAGTGCATATCACCCACAAACAAACGCTACTTGTGAGAGAATGAATAGCATGATCGGGCAAGCTCTGAGAGCATATGTCAACGAGGACCAATCGAACTGGCCAGACATGTTGCCGGGAATCATGATGGCCTATCGTATGACGCCAGCCATGCGATCAACTGAATTTTCCCCGTACTTTCTAGTGTTTGGCCATGAAATGCTAACACCGATAGACACAGTAATGGTACCTCCTGAACACTTACCGAAGACTTATGAACAACATTTGAAACAAACGATAGAAAATCTTCGTTTGGCAAGAACCATTGCGACAGAAAATGTAAACCATAACATTGAGCGAAATAAAGAAGCACATGATGCGAAAGCGAAGGACCCAAACTTTCAAGTAGGTCAATCCGTGTTGTTATACACACCACATGTGCAGAAGGGCATGTCGAAATTACAGAGGAAATGGATAGGGCCTTACTATATTGTTGAATGTTGTGACAATCATACTTATAGTTTGCGAAATGCCGAAACGCATGCATTGCATAAGACCCTAGTACATGCAAACCGACTTAAGCCATACATGGAGAGTCAGAAATCACAGGAACAGACTGAGAACAATGACAGTACAGAGCTGCAAAATGAGCCAACAACTGACAGGCCAGACAACAGTCAGACCGATTCAACTGTCAATGAGGACAACATAGGTAGACAGCCAGACCACTCACAAAGTGGGGACTCTCAAAAATCCATAGAGAGGGTACTCTGTGCTAAACGGTACCGTGGCAAGTTGTGGTATAAGGTAAAATGGTGGAATGTAAAGAAACGAGAATGGGTTGATGAAAGTGTTGTCCCCAGGGACTTGCAAAGAGAGTACTTTGTCAAGTACACAATGGCTGGTAAAGCCAAGAAGAAGAAACGTCTAAAGAAGACTTAGTAGACTAGAGAATGTTAGTAGTAGAGACACTAGCTAGAACTGTGGGTTATGTATCAGCATCAGCAGATCGGTGCATTGATCTAGATGTTGAAAGTACAATGATGACGGTATGGGCAGGTCTATAAGGCAGGCTGGGGAGTGATGATGTTTGCTCCTTAAATGGAGACAGAGGGTACTCGCATCAGAGCAACCTACTAGCCTGCGTAGTCGGGGTCTTGTCGAGTAATACCGATAAGGATAGGTAATATATGTATATAAAGTGGTAGTATATATGAGATGTACAGGGTTGCCACCCAGTGTTAAAGCAATGTACCTGCACACCACCTGCAAATGGTGACATGCTATTTGTGAACACTATAAACACTCAACATTAATACAGACAGGCCAGGTTGACAATGTTTCTATGGCGACAATGTATAATGTATTGTGAATGTATTTTGGACAGATTTTTTTTTAAAGATGAAATGTTTGTAAGTTTGATCATGAGAGGTTACTTATGACATACCACGGGATGTGGTACATATGTATAAATTTGGGGACACATTTCAAATTAGTGGGGGGAAATTATGGTAGAGCCACAACAAATAAGTGGATGAAAGTCCCACAAGAGGGCAGTACGGAGGGATGATCCCACCAGAGGGCATGGTTTTTATAAATGAGTCATGTGACTGTTTTTGCCGCCAAGGAGGAGATTATAAATAGGGCACGTGGGCTGGACTCGAGGTCTTTGGCCGGTAAGTCTCGTGGGTGGATAAACCTTGGTTCGGGTAGAGAGTGGCAGAGCCACGTGTAGTTTTAGGTGTTTTGAGTTGTAAATGTTTAGCTTGATGATTGTACTTCTGTTAACATGGGCGGCTGTTAATAAACATTGTGACTGAGATAAGTACCGGTGTTACGTGACTATATAGATATATATTTTATTAATGTAAGTTAAACGAAATAGAGTCCCGAGTAGTTAATCCCCCAATGATGTCTGCCGCTGCCTAACTGAAATGCAATAGTTAGCGGTACGACACCACCTATAGACTACAGTATAGTATACTATAATATAGTATGATATAGGCTAGCCACCAAACTTCTCCACATACTAAATATAGTATACTATTCGTAAAATTACTATTGTATAAGTATAGACAGTAGAGTTTTTATAGCCTAGATACATATTTTGCATAATATATGAACACTACATTATCAAACAATTACATTTACATTCCTGTAACATTCAAGTCACACCAAGTCTAATTTAATTTAAAACAAACTTAAACTCGATATCTCCGCTGATGGTTCCATGGCTACCACGTCAGGGCACGGCACTTGTAATTATACTACGTTACCAAACAATCATATTTACATTCCTGTGACAATCAAGTCACATAAAGTTAATTAAATAAACTAAAAATGACGTCTCCAGTGGCGGCACCACCGCTACCATGTCAAGGCGTCGTGAACGCATGGCACTAGTAATTATAAATTACCTATCTGTACATACACACCTATAATTATAAATATATCTACGTGCAGATATAAACACCTATAATTAAAAATTATTATAGATATATACATGCTCACACACGTAAAATTATGAGCCCCACCCACCATTCCTGCTTTTGTATTTTGTAGTTAGTTAGTGTAGTACCAACATGATCGGGATATGTATTTTATGTGTGACTTATACGTATTATGTGCATTAAACCACATGTTTTTATTCTGGGCATTGTGCAATAAAATACATGCCGATTTTCACCCACTACCCTGGTTTTCTTATTGTTTTCAGTAGTGTAGTCTTTGTTTATGTTATAGTGGGTTTGCTCTGGAACCAGCTGTCTATATAGCTGGTTTCCTTCTCACAGACACGATTAATAAGTTATCAATCTAGCTTATATTATTATTCAGTTAGACTATTCCATGGTTCAGACACTTGCAGAGGGAATGCGTTTTTCGTAGATTTACTTTTCGTTTTGCATAAATAGGCTAAGACTCTTTTCCTGATATAATGACACATCCTTCCATTTCAGGGTGTCTAGTGTGGATTTATCATGATACATTAATAATATTTTATGCATAATTTTACTGACTTCTATCAAGTCTCCTTGTAGCCTTTGTTATACTAATGTGCGAGAAATCATCACATTTTCTGCTGTTTGCCAGTCTGCTTGTATCTCTAATATTGCCTACATCTACATTACTGACATAACTATTATCTTGTTTCAGTCGACTGTGGTGCTATCAAAGGCTGTATGTGTCAGAAGTGTCTACAATGAACTGGTCAAATTGCACAAACACATTCGCATTGATATAGCAACAACTGATGAGTTGTCTGCTCCAAAACAGCGTAGGACATTGAGCCAAGTCATTGAATGTCCATATGTTTGCCTTCAGCAACAAGAGAAAACACTTGACAGTGTCTCCCGTGGAACAGACATCAACTCCCTCTCGGTGAAAGCAACCATTCAAGTGTGACCGTTATGGAGTGAACATTTATCGACTCATCTACGATCTCTGACTTGTGGAAAAAAGTGAAATTGTGGGGAATCGTCTTCTCAGAGTAGAACTTCAAACTGCACATATATGGACATCTATACTGTCGAGAAACCTGTAAATGTGACAACTCTGCACACTGTCTTGTTGTGTGGTGGCTAAAAGCTCCTTGTTTGCACCCAGACTGAAGAAAATCCTTGTAATAAGATGCATGTCGTCTACAACTCTCTCAGTATTGTAACATACATGTGCACCGGAACTAGTGATCAAAGTGTTAACATGCTGTAATAATATTGCTGAAGTTGAAGATAGAAGTGTGCATCTTACCTGGTGAAATGTTACACACGGTAAATATATGAAAACACAATAGAACTGGAACTATTAGCAATATGTCTGCGAATGTGCACACTCGCATCATTGAGAAGACATTTGTATGTGACACATGTGGAACAAATTTTGTAAACAACAGTGGCTTAAAGGTACATGTGCGCAGTCATACTGAGGAGAAACCATTCAAATGTGATACTTGTGGTGCACAATTCTCTCAGAATAGATATTTGAAGAAACATATCCGTATCCACACCGAGGAGAGACCCTACAAATGTTATACATGTGGTGCACAATTCTTAGAAAATGGTAGTTTGAAGAAACATGTACGTGTACATACTGGGGAGAAACCCTACAAATGTGATACATGTGGTGCACAATTCTCAGAAAATGGTAATTTGAAGAAACATGGACGTGTACATACTAGGGAAAAACCCTACAAATGTGATACATGTGGTGCACAATTCTCAGAAAATGGTAATTTGAAGAAACATGGACGTGTACATACTGGGGAGAAACCCTACAAATATGATACATGTGGTGCACAATTCTCACAAAATTGTAATTTGAAGAAACATGTGCGTGAACATAATGTTGAGAAACCATTCAAGTGTGATACATGTGGTGCACGATTCTCAGAGAATAGTTATTTAAAAACACATTTCCGTATCCACACTGGGGAGAAACCCTTCAAATGTGATATATGTGGTGCACAATTCTCACACAATTGTAATTTGAAGAAACATGTCCGTGTACATACTGGGGAGAAACCATTCAAATGTGATACATGTGGTGCACGATTCTCTCAGAATAGTAATTTGAAGAAACATATCCGTATCCACACTGGGGAGAAACCCTACAAATGTGATACATGTGGGGCACACTTCTCACAAAATAGTTCCTTGAAGATACATGTATATATCCACACCGGGGAGAAACCATACAAATGTTATACATGTGGTGGACAATTCTCACAGAATAGTCATTTGAAGACTCATATCCGTATCCACACTGGGGAGAAACCCTACAAATGTGATACATGTGGTGAAAATTTTTCAAGATGTGGTTCTTTGACTAGGCATGTCTGTGGCCACACTGGCAAAAAAACCTACTAATGTGATACATGTGGTGCACAATTCTCACAAAATGGTAATTTGAAGAAACATGTCCGTGGACATAGTGGGGAGTAACCATTAAAATGTGATAATTGTGGTTCACGATTCTCAGAGAATAGTCATTTGAAGATACATATCCGTATCCACACTGGGGAGAAACCCTACAAATGTGATACGTGTGGTGCACCTTTCTCGGAAAATAGTTATTTAAAGAGACATATTCGTATTTATGCTCGGGAGAAACCCTACAGATGTGTTACATGTGGTGCACAATTCTGAGCAAGTGGTGCTTTGAAAACACATGTCCGTATTCATATTGGGGAGAAACTTTACAAATGTGATAGCTGTGGGGCACAGTTTTGCCACAATGGTTCGCTAAAGACCAATGTAAAGCGCATTCACACCGGTAAACTCCTTCAGATGTGACATCTGTGGACCACAGTTTAAAACTAGTAGTACTGATAGTGATACTTTATACACACATGCACTGTTAAGAAAGGAAAGACACTTGAGGGAAACAGTTTTTACCGGCGGAACGTATAACAGCTATCGTAAGACAAATAACTATTTGGCAATGAAAAATGTATGTGTGACACTTCACAAAGTTCCTGAGAGCCGTTTCATGTCCAGTCTCAATGTTGCCTTGTCAACCATAGCCACAGCAGGAATATAATTATATAAATGTAGACTTTATGTCAGACTCACTGCAGAGTGTCATTGTTTCTGTTGCATTGCACAATTTGTCAAGTCATTGCTTATACTTGAAGTTGTATACGACCAGTGCAGGATTTATTGGTTTTATCGAAATGTCGTATTACTGAAATGTCCTAATATGGAAATGTCCTGTTTAAAAAAACATCCCATTATACAAATGTTACCAACTGTCCGTGGCCAAAGTGACCTTTACAAAACTGTCTAGCTATGATCTGACTCACTACAGAGTGTCTTTGTTTCTGTTGGATTGCACAGTTTGTCAAGTCATTGTTTATTCTTGTGTATATGACCAGTGCAGCATGTAGGGCGTGGCAGTCGCGGCAATCGCCCAGGAACCCCACAATATAACTTTTATGGGTGCGTCCACGAAACGCTTGTTGGGTAATTTCTTTGGTGTCGAAACGTTTTTAGATGTAACTTAAGTGCTTCAGTATGATGCAAACTAGTGTTCTAAATGTACAATATTCGTATTTTGCCGTGAAGTCCCTAGTGTAGAAGAGAGGGACGAGTGAGAACTATAATGATGTGATATCCACTCAGCGACTGGCTTGAGGCCTCCACAGTCCTAAATCGGACCCTGTGTATGAGGAAAGGTGGTCGTATCCTTTGTTTGACTAAGCTACACTACTGAAATGCTGTGATGAATGTCACAGGAATTTGTGTTATGTTTGGCTTCATTCTTTGTAGAACATAGTCGACCACTGTAAGAACGAGTTTTAAAAGGTCACTATACTGTATTGGTAATCCAGTTGTCAATATACTATATTGGTTAATACTGTTGTCAGTATACTATACTGGTAATACTGTTGCCAACTGTTGGTTGTTCCGAGGTTGGATGTAACGTAATCAATAAAAATGGATGCAGCTACAGCTTTTGTCATTGTCAACTACCAAATTTCCCATCACACTTGTCCCCAAGGCTAAATGTGAATAATTACAAAGATACGAGCGTCCGTATAGGCCCTACACACGCACACACACATCCACAGAGGCCCAGCAATATATTTTACGGGCTCGTCCACAAAATTGTTTTGTGGTTAATTTGGTGTCGACACATTTTTAGACGTAACTTGTGCTTCAGTATGATGCAGACTAGTGTTCTAAAGGTAACAAGTACACAGATGCACACAGACACACAGCCGATGTCTTTTTAAATAATATCATGGTTGAAACCACGTGCATTGTACAGTTGTATCTACTTGTAGGTAATTTTATAGGGGAATGCAAATATTTAAACCCCACGTCTCCTCTTCCTACCAATAACACTGAGCAAAACGTTGATTTTATGTTAAGGTTCTTCGGAATTGTTGATTTGGAAATTGCGGATACAAATAGTTCACGAAAAGCTAGTCATGCACCCGTACAAACCTCCTTTGAACGCTCTCTACAGAAGGTACTTCTGACAGACGGACGCAGCGATTCACTTGGACAGCGGAATCGCGTCAATGACGCGTCATAAAGTGAAATGCCTCGCGTGCCACAGTAAAGCATACAAAAACAACGTGTTTTTTTTTTAATTTAAGGGCTCACCTCGTTTTTTTGTTATCATTATGTTTTGCTTAAATTTGACACGACAAGACGTTAAGTAAAACATTCACATCGTCAAATGTATTTTTATAGTAAACAAATATTGTGTCTTTACGGTGGCTGGGAGAGGATATAGCAAAATATAATTGTCTTCGAAAAATATTTTTTTACGGTGGCTGGGAGAGGATATACCAACATTTTATTTTTTTTCTTGGAAATAATTTTTTTACGGTGGCTGGGAGAGGAAATAGGAACATTAAATTTTTTCCTTCGAAATTTATTTTTCTACGGTGGCTGGGAGAGGATATAGCAAAATTTTCTGTTATTTTTATCTCGAGATCTCGACGTTTTATCTCGAGTTATGAAAGCAATGCGAGTGAGAAGAACGTCGTGATTCATGGTCATGGATGCGGAAAAGTCGTTTAATTGGTAAGTTTATTAGCTGAAATCATTTAGATTGGTATAATTCGCAAGGCACACCATATGTCCATTATGATAGTTCGTGAGTGTGTAGGTGTAGTCGTAGCCTTACGGCAAGTTACGCCACGGACACGGTTTAAGTTAGGTGATCGATAGACGATAGCTGGGGCAACTAACCAAATTTGGTATAGTTGTGGCTTAGGACCATACATAACTTATACATATACACGGTGTCGACTTATTGCTATAAGCTGACGTCATGCCATTCGATCAACGCTATTAAGATATATATAAGATATTAAAATTATTGTCAAAAACGTCACATGACATTCGCCTTGCTACAAGGTTTGCGCTGCATACGCTAGATGGCAGCATTTAACAGTTTTCCAGCAGACAACACTGGAAGAAGGGGAAAATGTCAAAACTTTTTCCTATTTTGGCAACTGCAAAACGCAAAGCAAATTAATACAAGCTTGTATTATCCCCTTTGAGTAGCGGTAGTAGCATCAGCATTTGTTTGCGGTCGCCTCTGAACTAGCACGTGGTTCTTGGACATTGGAAGTGGTCAACCTCATTCAACTGCCAGTGTGCAGTGAACGTTCCGCTCGCGTATCTCACTCCATCTACTCCTGGCGGAGGTGATAGGATCAACAATATCCATTAGCCCACTGACAGCAATTATAAATCGACTGACTTAAGTCAATTTTAGCTCATGCACACACCACTTCGTGTTATATGTGCACTGTGGCTACTCCACATACAATTTAACCATAAGACTGTCACAGTTTAAATAGGGTTGAAACTAAAAAGGGCCCATGCACATTTCCTGAGCGCAACATAGTGAATTGTGTGTATCTGGTACTTCAGTTCAGAAATCTTGATGTGAGAACTACATTGTCTTCAGGGATTTGTATAACCTAACGTTTGAGGTTAGGGATTTATGTGATCTCACTCTAGGAAGGCATGTATATATAAGTCGTCTAATAAAATCGACAGTACTTCTCCAATGAAGACCATTTTTAGTGTAGCAAAATTTCGTATATGTGGCTGTGCATTTCTGGGATGCCTATAAATAATTTTCCATTGATGGTTTTATAAACCTTGATGAATGTTGCTTGATATGCCTTAAAAGAAACCTCCTAAAACGTCCCTAGAAGTGACAGTGTGGTCACATTGTTTTATGCAGAACACGGTCACTGTTGTCTTTGCTCCGTTGTTGTCTGTGTAGGGCCAACATTCATCTTTCCTAATGTATCTATAATTTGCATTGTATTTTTAATTTAAGGAAACCTTAACGATGGTACCTGATAAAATACTTAAATAATTTTCAACAATTCATTTTTTTAAATATTTTTCATTAATAAATCCTACAGAATGGAAAACTAATTAATTGTTTGTGGTAAATAAAACTGAAATAATTTCAGGTTTTCAGAGTGTATGTATTTTCAAGATTTTATACAAAATGGCGTTCTTTGTGATCATAGCCGTCATCCCGTCTGAACTATTAAGTTGGTGTTATATTTAAAATGCGTAATCTTAGTACAAAACATTCCCCTTCGATGGCAGCGTTCGTTATAAACTCGATTCGAAAATCCCATCAAAGTCCGAATTAGTGGAATTCGACATAATGACAATGTCGAGAATTACACCAAAGCAAAAAAACACCACCCGCTTCGTTGCGCGGCGCATTAATACTTCTTTACAACAAAATAGACCGCTCAAAAGTTAGCATTTAATCGTATAAATCGCCTGCGGACGCGTGTTTTGGAATAATTCCTGGGTGCTTCCATGTTTATGCCCGCAGCAAATGTTAAACTTTAATCTCATTGGCTGAAAATCACCATTAAAATATGGCATGGTGGTTGGCGCTATTTAGTCACGGAAATCGCCATCATTTCTCACTTTTGATGCTTGCCAGTGAAACTTCAATATTATTATATGCTAATTGCCGAAATAAATTGCCGTTATTGCATGACACTGTTTCGCGGTACCAGTTTAAATATGCCCCTGTATTCGGGCGTATACAGGCGTTCTGGCCGTGAGTGGCAGTCGGGTTGATTCGGGCGTTCTGACCACGAGAGGGTTGCAAAATTTTTGATTTCACATACGTAAGTTAAAAGGTTCCAATGTTATTACTATTTTCCAATCAAATAAATGCAGTCCTCATGCAGACTGTGCACATGAAATGGACTGACAATAATATATATGCTTCCTCTTAGTGTTAGATCAGTTGAAAATATTACAAAATTCCGTCGTCATTTAAAAACGTATCTTTACAACCTTGCTTATCCACCTTAGCTCCCTAGCGCCTTGACCCATCTGTTGACAACTGGAAAACTACTTATGGACTTTGAGATTGACCAACCCTTTTGTTTTGATGCGCCTCTGAGCTTGGTTTCCAAGGATTTAGGCGCAATAGAAGTTATATTATTATTATTATAAAACCAATAGACAAAAATTTAAAAGTTGACTAGCACCGCAAATATTGAAGTCATTGAAGATATCAAAAACATTCAAAAAGGGTACTGAACTACATATTATTATCCATCATGTGGCACCATTTAAATGATGATATAACATATTCTATTTTTTGTTGACATACCTATATATAGACTTTTTAGTATAATATAGGCTAAACACCAAACTTCTCCACATATTAAATATATCATACTATTCGTAAAATTTATATTGTATAAGACTATAGACAGTATAGTTTTTATGGCGTAGATACATATTTTGCATAATACATGAACACTACATTATCAAACAATTAATATTTACATTCATGTAACAATCAAGTCACACGAAGTCTAATTTAATAAAAAAACTAAAACATGACATCTCCGGTGGCATACACACCTATAATTATAACTATGCCTTCGTGCACAAATAAACACCTATAATTAAAAATTATTATAGATATATACATGCTCACACACATAAAATTACGAGTCTTCGGTTATAGTAACGACACTGGACACAGTTTCTATGAACGTTATTTGTACTGTGACATCTCGAAACAATATTGATTTTAAGGTAGCTGCGGAGCTACAAGTTGCCACCGCCAGAGATGTCAAGTTTTAGTTTAGTTTGTTTTGTGAATTTTGATCTTTATGGACATGTGTGCGTACATTTGTGATAAAGAAGTTCGAAAGTTAAAGATCGCCATATTTTATATAGTTTCTGGTTCCAGTAGTTAGTGTAATGAAGCTTCAAAGTCATAATATCAGTAATCACCTGGGTAGTTAAGAATTTGTCAAGTCTCAAGATGGATTTTTAAACAAAGTTATCAATCTAGCTTGTATTGCCGATTCACTAGACTATTCCACGGTTCAGCCACTTAAAGAGGGAATGCGTTTTTCATTAATTTAGTTTTGTTTTTTTGCACAAATAATCTAAGACTCTTTTCCTGATTTTAGTGACACATCCTTCCATTTCAGGGTGTCTAGTGTGGATTGATCATGATACATTAATAATATTTTGTGCATCATTTTATTGACTTCTGTTATGTCTCCTAGTAGCCTTCGTTATACTAATGTGTGTCTTTATATGTATATATAGTTTACACTACGATATATAGAATGGATATAATTTGTTACAATAGAAATACAAAAATGTTCTGCTGTTTACCAGTCTGCTAGTATCTCTAATATTGCCTACATCTACAGTACTGACATAATTATTATCTTGTTTCAGTCAACTGTGGTGCTATCAAAGGCTGTATGTGTCAGAAGTGTCTACAATGACCTGATCAATTTGCACAAACACATTCGCATTGATAACAACAACAGGTGAGTTGTCAGCTCCAAAACAGCATAGGACATTAAGGTAGCAGGATCCCTTTTGAACTACTTTGAACACCATATAATTTTGTCATTAACTTGATGTACCATAAAATAGCACATGGTTTAAATTTGGTAGGAAATTATTTTTTTTGCAAAAATTATGCTAATTAGTTGACAATATGGTTGCCACGACAGTTGAAAGGGGCTCAATTTTCAAACATGATAAAACTTTAACTATACACAGCAGGGATATGAAATTAACAACAGTCAAAGATAACACATAATGGCATATTCTGAGGGAAATAGATATTACAAAAAAAGAAATTTAAATATTTTTACAACATTTATACAATTTTTTCTTATATTCTAGCGCCTAATTAAATATTCGTGCTTAATAAAAAACCACATTCCACCATTTAAACACAAAATTGTTCCATCATTCCTTAGCCAATTATATAAAGAAACAATGCTGAAGAAATCAGAGCAATATCTTTAATGGTGTTGGAGATAACATGTTTGAAGGTAGAACACATTCACGAAAAAATGATAGCTGAGTAAAATGCATTTAAAGTTTTGCACTATGGAACATAAACAAATTCCAGCTTCACTAATTTGGGATTTTTCTTCTAATTAGCGGTAGTGGGTGGATTTTTGTCATTTTATACTTGTTTAGCAATAATTAAGCTACAACTATAGTGCATTAAAAAAATATGTACAAATTCAGAAAAATCACATTTTTAATGGGATTCTGCTACCTTAAGCTAAGTCACTGAATGTCCACATGTTTGCCTTCGGCAACAAAAGACAACATGTGTCAGTGTCTCCTGTGGAACAGTACTTACATGTAAGCAACATGACCATTATGCAGTGAACATTTAACGACTCATTTGCGATCTCTGACTTGTGAAAAAAAGTGAAATTGTTACGAATCGTCTTCTCAGAGTAGAACTTCAAACTGTACATATATGGACATGTACATGTACACACTGTCTTGTAGTGTGGTGACTAATAGCTCCATTTGTTCACCAGGACCGAAGAAAACCCTTAAATTGTCTATAACTCTCTCAGAATAACATACATGTCCACCGGCACATATAATCAAAGTGTTTATATGTTGTAATAATACTGCTGAAGTTGAAGACAGAAGTGTGCATCTTCTCTGGTGAAACGATACACACAGAAATTGTAAACCAACTTGATCAAACTGGAACTATTAGCAATATGTCTGCGAATGTGCACACTTGTATCATTGAGAAGAGATTTGTATGTGTCACGTGTGGAAAACATTTTGTAAACAACAGTGGCTTAACGGCACATGTGCGCAGTCACACTGGGGAGAAACCATTCAAATGTGATACATGTGGTGACCAATTATCAAGCAATGGTTATTTGACTAAGCATGTCCGTATCCACACTGGGAACAAACCCTACAAATGTTATACATGTGGTGCACAATTCTCACAAAATAATACCTTGAAGAAACATTTTCATACCCACACCGGGGACAAACCCTACAAATGTGATACATGTGGTGCACGATTCTCACAGAATAGTCATTTGAAGAAACATGCCCGTACCCACACCGGGGACAAACCTTACAAATGTGATATATGTGGTGAACAATTCTCACAAAATAGTAATTTGAAGCCTCATATCCGTATCCATACTGGGGAGAAACCCTTCAAATGCGATACATGTGGTGCACAATTCTCACAAAATAATACTTTGAAGAAACATTTCCATACCCACACTGGGGACAAACCCTACAAATGTGATAAATGTGGTGCACAATTCTCAGAAAAGAGTAATTTGAAGAAACATGTACATAAACGTGTACATACTGGGGAGAAACCAATTCTCACAGAATAGTCATTTGAAGTCTCATGTCGGTATCCACACTGAGGAAAAACACTACACATGTGATACATGTGATGCACAATTCTCACAAAATAGTACTTTGAATATACATGTCCGTATCTACACCGGGGAGAAACACTTAAAATGCTATACGTGTCGTGCACAAATGGTATTTTAAACAAACATATCCTTATTCGTACTGGGGAGAAAACCTACATATGTGTTACATGTGGTGCACAATTCTCAGCAAGTGGTGCTTTGAAGACACATGTCCGTATTCATATTGGGTAGAAACCTTACAAATGTGATAGCTGTGGGGCAAAGTTTTCCAGGAGTGGTTCGCGAAAGACACATGTAACACATTCATATCAGCAAAGTCCTTCAGATGTGATATCTGTGGACCATAGTTTAAAAACTAGTAGTATTGATAGTGATACTTTATATACGCATGCACTGTTAAGAAAGAAATAACACTTGAGGGAAACAGCGTTTACAGGCAAATGTATAATAGCTATCGTAAGACAAATAACTATTTGGCATTGAAAAATATCCTTGTGACGCTTCAGAGAGTTTGTGAGAGTTGTGTCACTGTCATGTCCAGTTTCAATGTTGCCTTGTCAACCACAGCCACAGCAGGAATATAACGATATTAATTAATGACTTTATGTCAGACTTACTGCAGAGTATCATTGTTTCTGTTGCATTGCACAATTTGTGAAGTAATTGCTTATACATGTACTTGTATACGACCAGTGCAGGATTTCTTGATTTTATCAAAATGTTGTATTACTGAAATGTCCTAATGTGGAAATGTCCTATTACAAAAGTAAAGTAAAGGTAAGTTCTTATATAGTGCAGTATCCAGTCCTCAGGACTGCTCAAAGCGCTTTACACTTTACTCCCTGGCAGACCAGTTCAATCGAACACCATCTCGACTTCTCTGGGAAGCATTCAACCGCGCTGCAGTTATTGCGCAAAGACTATTCGTACACAAATATCCACCACTATCTATAGCCAGGTACTCATTCGTACAGCTGAGTGAACTGAAGTAATGTAGAGTAAACAAACTTGCCCATGGTTCGACACCGCCGTACATGATTCGAACCCGCGTTCTCTCAGTCGAGAGTCCGGAGGTCTTACCGCTGTGCTACTGCGCACCACAAAAACATCCCATTAATGAAGTGCCCTTTTACCGAAATTTCTGTTACCAAAGTCCATGGCCAAAATGAAACGCTTGTTGGGTAATTTCTTTGGTGTCGAAACGTTTTTAGACGTAACTTGAGTGCTTCAGTATGATGCAAACTAGTGTTCTAAATGTACAAAATTCGTATTTTGCCCTGAAGTCAATAGTGTAGAAGAGAGGGACGAGTGAGAACTGTAATGATATGATATCCACTCAGTGATTGGCTTGAGGCCTCCATAGTCCTAAATTCTGTGTATGACGAAAGGTGGTCGTATCCTTTGTTTGACTAAGCTACATAACTGAAATGCTGTGTTTAAAGTCAGAAGTATTTGTGTATCTTTTGGCTTGATGCTTTTGTAGAACAGAGTCCACCACGGTAGGAAGGAGTTTTAGAAGGTCATTATACGATATTGGTAATGCTGTTGCCAACTGTTTGTTGTTTCGTGAGTGGATGTAACGTAGTCAATAAAATTTGATTCAGCTACAGCTTTTGATATTGTGAACTCCCAAATTACCCATCACGCTTGGCTCCCAGGTTAAATGTAAATAATTACAAATATACGAACATCCTTATAGGTTCTACTCTCACACACACACATGCACGCACGTACAGCAGAGGCGTACGCAGGATCGACATGTTGGGGGGTTTCCAAATGGGTGTCACAGTGGTGCGGGAACGAAATTCATATTGGGGGGAGTCTGTGTTTCCCCTGGGTAAAATGATGGGCGAGGTGGTAGGGGTTGGGTATGCGAACTAGTGTTCTAAATGTAAAAAGTACACAAATGAACACAGACAACCCGCATCCGATGTCTCTTTAGTCCTTTGGCCGAAGGTCCAAGGGACTATTGCCATCACTCTGCATCCGACGTCTGCCGTTAGCTGCCGTATCTCAGAAACCGTTCAGCTACTTTTTCTCTAATTTTGCATAGACATATCTTAGGTCACTGCCACTATGCAAGATAAATCTGTATTTGATTGAATCATTCTAAGGGCTCCCTAGGGCATCCAAGGACCCCAAAACTGTAAAATGTAACATTTTACCTATTTTTTCAAAAACTGTTCAGCAACTTTTCTTCTAATTTTGCATATGCGTTTCATGTGGTAGTGTCACTGTACACAATAAATCTGTATTTGATTGAATCATTCTAAGGGCACCTAATGACCCCCAAAAAGGACCCAAAAACTGGTAAATTTTCATATTTTGCCTATTTTTTCAAAAACCTTTAAGTAACTGTTTCTCTAATTTTGCATAGATATTTCATATGGTAGTGCCACTATACACAAGAAATCTGTATTTGATTCAATCATTCTAAGGGTTCCAAAGGTCCCCTAAAATGCTAAATGGTCTACTGTAGCAGCAGATTTAGCAGGCTTCCAGTCCTTTTGTTTAACTAATCCCTTTTCCCACATCTGTCACACCTCACTGTGGCTGGCTGGTTAAAGTGTGACTAATCTATAATTGGTCACTGGCTTGGGTCACTGTGGCTGGTGGTGGGAAGTGTGACTAATCTGTAATTGGTCACTGGCAGAGGCTTGGGTCAACACACTGCTGTACCAGAAACAGAACACTATTCCCCTTCCCAAGACATCTGTCACATGCGGAGTCTGTGTCTTGTATGGATATATATGTTATGCAGTTGTTTTATATAAGCGGAAAGTTAATTGAAATTAGTTATTCTTAGGCCACAGAAAAGTAATTCCCGGTTTCTCATCGATGCATGTATTTAAAAATATGTGCCACAACATTTAATTTTCTATTATAATTATTCCTCTAAATGCAAGACGTGGTGCAATAAGTGAACTGTAAACCTGTAAACATTTTACTTCCATCATAACCCTTAATGATCTGTAACTATTGACTCACCAAAAAAACATTTTATTAATAATTACCTACAGAGTTGTTTGATTTATGCCGGACAGAAACGGCAACAATAGGAAATACATGCCATTGATAGGCAAATGTGTTCTTTTTATAGAAAACGTCAGTTTCTATCTGTACTTGTCTACGTATGATAACCATTTGTCCGCCCTGCTCACAATAAACATCACATGAATAATAAAAGGAAGGTCACTGCCACTTATCTTGTGGATTATTATGATTATAAACTGTTCTGCTACTGCTTGGTGGACAGTTAATTAGTGGGTCAAGTTCAAATACATCAGCACGTTTTTCACACCTGCATGGTAGTTTAGGCTCAGTAGTGTGCTGGCAGCTACTAAACCTATAGGATAGTTGGCAGAAGAACTAACGTCAAAGCACTATTGCATCCATTTAGCCAGGCAGCAGTCACACTGTCCCAGTGTCTGCTGCTATGTTTATATAAAAATTATATAGGCTTAATGATCCCAATACACCAATCTGTTGGCACAATGCCAGATAATGGAACTAGGTTAAACATCTTAACAATAACTATAATTAGTTCTGTGGGACTGTTTTTTAGTGAATAGTAAACATTTTACTTCCATCATAACCCTTAATGATCTGTAACTATGATTCACCAAAAAACATGTGATTAATAATTACCTACAGGGTTGTTTGATTTATGCCGGGCAGAAACTGTTTCTGCCTGGCAGAAACAGCAACAATAGGAAATACATGCCATTGACAGGCAAACGTGTTCTTTTTATAGAAAATGTCAGTTTCTTTCTGTACCTGTCTACGTATGATAACCATTTGTCCGCCATGCTCACATTAAACATCACATGAATGATAAAAGGAAGATCACTGCCACTTAACTTGTGGATTAGTATTATTATAAAACTGCTCTGCTACTGCTTGGTGGACAGTAAGCTGCAACTGTCTATGAGTTTGTTTACATTTTGACAAACTACTATTATATAGCACTAATTTTTGAATTGGCACGACTAATGCTAATATATCCCACAAAATGACTTCTGCAGGAAACAACGTCGGTGTAAATTATCGTCCCATTATTCTTACTGACAAAGACCTGTAAGTTAGGTGAGTAACACCTTCGAAGTTCTGACAGCAGGACACCGCCTTCTGTGAAGTCGAGACAAAAGTTTGACCAAGCCCAAGCCCAAGGCTTCAAGTTCAAACGGTCTATCACCATTTTTAATTTTCTTTAGACTATCTTTTGCTCTCAAATAATCTGTTCTCTTAATTTTATACATAAAGACATAATCTGGGATAACTTTATAAATTTTTGTAGCAGCACATTTGTACTTCCAGTGTATCATATATTTATCACTTGTTGTGTATTACACCCAGCTGTGGAGCTAAGATTCTCTGCCTGCTATTGTTTGATGGAAACTGTGACTAATCTGTAATTGTTCACTGGCAGTGAGTAGCTTGTGTCAACAGACAGCATTAAACCACTAGACCCCTGTTAAACTGGACAGTTGCCTGTAGATTTTAAACTGTGTCAAACAGTGAGCCTACCTTTTGCTCTCAAATAATCTGTCCTCTTAGTTTTACACATAAATACATAATCTGGCATAATTTGATAAGTCTTTGTAGCAGAACATTTGTACTTCCAGTGTATCATTGCAACATAACATACATATTACATACTATGTGCCACATTTGAATGTTGTGCATGTAATATTTCCATGCAATCCATTTGTATATATAATGTAAAACTTCAACAGCCGTTTTCTTCATTTTCACTTTTTGACCCCTACCATGTTCAATGCTTCATAACTTCGTCAATTTTTGTAGCAGTCATAATTTTTGAAACCGTGTAAAGCACCCTACCAAAACCTTTACAAGGATGTAAGAAAACAATGTTACAATTTTTCCGACTTATCACTCATTTGGTCAGCCGGGGTCACATATAGACGTATTAGTCCAAAGGACTTCAGGGCCACTTGGCCCATTTTTTAAATAATATCATGGTTGAAATCACGTGTATTGTACAATTGTGCCTAATGGTAGGTAATTGTACAGCGGAATGCAAATATTTAAAATTACTTCCGCTATGTCCCAATCCCCGTCTCCTCTTCCTACCAATAACACAGAGGAAAACGTTAATGTTATGTTAAGCTTCTTCGGAATTGTTCATTGGGAACTTGCGGATACAAATAGTTTGACAAAAAGCAAAAGTAACCTGTACAAACCTCCTTTGAACGCTCTCTCCAGAAGGAAACTCTCACAGACAGACGCAACGAATCGCCTGGACAGCGGATTCGCGTCAATTACGCGTCGTACAGTGAAATGCCGCATGTGCCACAGGGACGCATACAAAAAACAACGTGTTGATGTAATAACCTTGAGGGCTCACCTCGATTTTCCCGTTATAACTATATTTTTGCTTAAATTTGACACGACAAGACGTTAAATAAACCATTCACGTCGTCACAGGTATTTTTATAGTATAAAAACATTGTGTCTTCGCGCATATTGAGTCTCAAATAGCTTTCCGGTTTGCTTCAGTCTGCATCGCTGTTAGTCTAAACGCACGACTACTAACAGTATTAGTAGTCGTGCGTCTGCCGTTTCTGCGGCGTGCGCTTCAAATAAGCAATAAACAGCGCCTGTTCATGGAAACCGTACCATCGTTTAGGTCAAAAATTCGGCTTTATTTTTAGAACGTAAATGTGCCTGAGATCTTCCGATCCGTGTGGCAGTATATTGTTGTTGCATGACCAGTCCGGTTTACGATGTACTTAAATTTGGGTCCCGTGCAATTTGCTTGTCAAAAGCATTTTTTTGGAAGATTGTTGTCTACATGTCTCAGTCAATAGAATGTCACAGGTGGCAATTTTGTTTGTTTTTGTTTTTAAGGCAATGGCAACCATTTTACAAAATGGCCGCCAAATCACATTGATGCATGTCTTATCAACTGCGTTACATAGATCCATAATTTTTGTGAAAAAGCAAGGGTTTTAGAGGACAATTAATTCAAGTATTTTACAATTGACCTGTGACTTACAAATCCGCCATTTTTAATTAAGGCAATCGCAAAAACAAATTTCATAATATCTTGACAGTTATTTCATATAGAGCCATCGCATCTATGTCAATATGTAGAATTGTGGGCAGCGATTTCAAATATGTTACAAATGTACTTTGATACATTCACATATCCGCCACATTTAACTAACCACAATTAATGCCACATGTTTGACGGTTTCTCACCAACACGCGCGTTTAAAAATAGGTGAAGTTAAACTTTATTAATTTGTTATTGTTCAAATAAATGTATTTGTATGAAGCTAGATTAATTTCTTTTCAGGTTTTTTGCTTGTACCAAATAAACCCGTTACACATCTTTATTTGTGAGAATAGCCCTTTGATACTCGGTAGTTAACTGAATCAGCATAATAAAAACAGCATCCATCATTTACGTTTTAACAGAATTCTGACAATACGTCAAGAATTATTTTATATGGCCCAATTAAGACAGTGTATATGTGCTCGTATCTGTTCCTTACTCAGTGTTAAATCATTGTTACCCCTTTCACCCACTTGTATTTAACATCATACGGATGAGAACCATTAAACAATTGGGGGGTAATTCACATCACAAATATTAAATTTAAGTGGGGCTTTAACATTTTGGACAAAGGGAGTTCACAAAAGGCGGTTCACGGAATTAATGTGTACCCCTTTCTTACGGACTGGCATACTGGCAAGAAATCGTACAAATGTCTTACATGTGTTACACAATTCTCACAAAGTGGTTTATTGAAGATCCACGTCCGTATTCATACTGGGGAGAAACCCTTCAAATGTGATGTATGTGGATCACAATTCTCAACAAATGGTCGAATAACGATACTTGTCCGTACGCATAGTGCCGAGAAACCATACAAGTGTGACACATGTGCTTCACAATTCTCAACAAGTTTTCGTTTAACAATCGACACATGTCCGTATCCACACTGGAGTGAAACCCTACATATGTGATATATGTGGAGCACAGTTCTCAGCAAACGACGACACATATCCGCATTGATATTGGGGAGAAACCCTCTAAATGTGTTACATTAGGTTTTCGATTCTCAGAAACTGGTAAATTGAGGAAAAACGTGCGCATCCATACTGGGAAGAAACTCTACCGATGTTACATCTGCGGATCACAGTTTTTTCCGGAACCGTTCACCACCAAAGAAACATGTGCATTCACACTCGAGAATCCCTCGTGCTATGGCATCTGTATATATCACAGTTTAAAAGCAGTTCGGTCCTGTACTGGTATTTTAAATCTTATCCAAATAGCTACTTCTCCAAATTGGAAACATTTGAGATTTTGGCATCAATCACCCTTACATTGTTATGAAAACCATTTTGATTGGGATAATAAACATAGTTTTACACCCTCAAAACTTAATGAGAGCTTTCTTGCGCACTTTAATTTGTTTTTGTATGTGCGATTTTTGTTTCGTTATTTGTATTTGATCATTGCTTTTAGATGTGGCATATATTATACGTGCCAATTCTCCTGTGAAATCTGGAACGCTCCAGGAATTTGGTTTCCCGGAACAGAGGCAAACCTCCCGAATTTTCTGTGAAAATCTCCAACAAGACAGGGCGACACTACGGGAAATATATTCAAAGGTACTGAACCGCTGAATTTCCAGCAACCAATCTCCAACACCACCCGCCTCCCCGCCTCTTTGGGCTGATTCACTCTACATTACCATCGTTTCTTTTCCTTTGCACAATCTGTCATTTCGTTGTTTATACATGAATGTTATTTCTCTAAATTATAGACAGATATACTATTGTGATGAAAACCACAACAAGTTGTGTTGTCCATGCTGTATAGAGCAGAGACTGCCACTATGGGAAGGAGTTTTAAAAGGTCACTTCTCTATTGGTAATACTGCTGCTAACTGTGTCTTGTTCCATGGGTGGATGTAACGTAGAAAGTCAATGGATATAACTTTTGCTACTGTGTTCCCCAAATTCCCCATAATTCCCGGTTATCGGGCTTAACTTGAATATCTAGAAATGTGCGAACCACCTCTACAAATATATGAACCACCCCATACGTGTAGAGACAGACAAAGAGCTCAAGTCTGTTTTTAATATTCGCGTGGTTGAGATAATTATTATACGATATAATAATCAGTATTAAAACAGTCATATACTAGATCTTTGTAGGCGTAGTACTAACAGAAATAAAAGGCAAGTGTATGGGATCAAACACCAAAAAAACTAATACTTCTTACTAATACTGTTACAACTAATATCTACGATATCACGCCTGTGGTTTTCTCAGAATGTGTTTTCCCATTTTAAGAGGGGGGATTCTAGTGAAATCTAACAGTACCCGATGACTGCCATATTGAGACAAGCACCCATTGCTTGACCGATATTTAAGCGCTTATAGGTATTGAGCTTCTTTGACCATGACGCTGAAGTGACACGTCGAATGCCCCGTGTCACCGACATGTACATGTGGATATGCAAATTGATATGTTGCTTTCTCGTGTTCCTAGCTTCCATTCACTGTGTACTATGCGGATGTTTCCTTTTTAGTACGTACAGCGCCAAAGCAAATTCGACGTTAATTACACTTATTACAGTAATATTCTCAGTTTGACCACTGGCAAATTGGGAAGAGTAGACATTCGTAACGTTAGGCTGTCTATTACAATGGCGCTATCCGTGCAATTTAAATTATGTGTCTGAAACAAGGTTATTATAGTATAGGTCCAAAAAGATGCCTTGTGTCCCCCATTAAGTGTTAATATAGTATCCTAATTGTAGGTAACTGTTTCGGGGAATGTTAATATTTAGGATTTATTACCGTTATGCCCCCGTCCCCATTCCTACCAACGACACTCGGGAAATGCAATACTTCTTAGAAATTGTTCATTTGGAGCTTGCATACACAAATACTTTGATGAACAACAAACGTCTGAAGTAGCAACTTACTCTGACCATTCTCACTACAGAAGATTACTCTAGGTTCCTGACAGCGTTTGTCGACACAGTCTATTCGTCCACGATGAACTCTCTCCAATCTATCCACACACGCACGCATTTACACATGGGTATGCTGGCATACAATGATAACACGCATAAGCGTGCATGCGTCCGTCTTCTGCGACTGAGTCAGTAACATGTGACCACGATAATAATCGCATGGTGGAGGCACTTGTGTTACCCGCCTTTCATTGGTGGCTACAAGGTGGCAGCACATTATCATTCGACAACATCGTGGAAGTCTCGTTGCTGGTTTTTCACTACACTTTCTGATCGTTATCTAAAAGTAAGCCGGTATATTTTTGGTTGTGTAGCCTGGTGTGGTAGATCTGGTTGGATAAATTTAACGTACGATAGTTTCTTCCTTGATCGGGTTTCGTTGCCCCTGAGTTACCCAGCTGCCTGTGGGCGATAATGAAGAATGTTTTGCAATAACATTTCAGAATAGCAACGAAATTGTCTGATCGCAGCATCCAATTGTTTTGTTAATTATCAGACTCTCTTCTTTAGATTTTAATATCAAGAATTTAGACGATTTTACTTTCTGACATAAGTTCTAACCATGAAAACGACCACCTATAAACTACAGTATACTATACAGTATAATATATACTAAAGGCTAGCCACCAAACTTCTCCACATATTAAATATACCATAGTATACTATTCGTAATATAACTATTATATAGGTATAGACAGTAAGCAAGCGGTACGCTAATTTGTTGTACAATTTCCAATAGTAGTTTGGGCGGAATCCCATCCACTGGCACTGCAGGTGATTTATTATCATTCATAGCCCTTATTTTCTTAGCTACCATTTCCGGGGTTACAATTAACTATCCTAAATAGTCTGAATCTGCCCCCTTGAATTTAGCCTCTGGTACTGGAAATGAACTAATATATTCCCTGGTAAACACTGAACTAAAATACTCATTCAGGTCTTCTGCCATTAAGAATCCCTCTGATATTATATCTCCAGCACTATCTTCAAGATGGCCGACCTTATCCTGAACTTTCTGTTTGCTTCGAACATACGCATACAAACTCTTGCTGTCATGTTTTATATTACTAGCAAATTGTTGTTCATAGCTTCTCTTTTAATTTCTAATTTCAGCTGTAGCTTGGTTAAGTGCTTCTTTATAAATGTTGTAGTCTTCATCATTTCAGTATAAGTATAGATAGTATAGTCTTTAAAGCCTAGATACATAGTTTGCATAATATAAGAACACTACATTATCAAACAATTAAATTTACATTCCTGTGACAATAAAGTCACACAAAGTCTAATTTAATTTAAAAAACTAAAACTCGACATATCCGATGGTGGCTTCACGACTACCTTGTCGAACATATGCATAACAATTCTTGCTGTCATGTTTTATATTACTATTTCTTTATAAATGTTGTAGTCTTCATAATTTCAGTATAAGTATAGACAGTGTAGTATTTAAAGCTTAGATACATACATCTCCGGTGGTGGCTTCACGACTATCTTGTCAAGGTGTTGCGCACGCACTGATAATTGCGTGTAATTATAAATTTACCTATGTGTATGCATACACACCTATAATTATAAATATACCTACGTGCACATATAAACACCTACAATTAAACATTATTATAGATATATACATGCTCACACACATAAAATTACGAGTCTTCGGTTATAGTAATGACACAGGACACAGTTTCTATGAACGTTATTTGTCCTGCGACACCTCAAAACAATATTGATTTTACGGTAGCTGCGGAGCTACAGGTTGCCACCGCCAGAGATGTCGAATTTTAGTTTAGTTTGTTTTGTGAATTTTGATCTTTATGGACGTGTGTGTATATTTTTGATTACGTAGGTCAGAAAGTTAAAGATCGCCAGAAAAAAAAATTCATATAGTTTCACTCGAAGAGGGAATGTGTTTTTCATACATTATTTGCTTTTTGCACAAATAATCTAAGATTTTTTTCCTGATTTTAGTGACACGTCATTCCATTTCAGGGGGTGTAGTGCGGATTTATCATGATACATTAATAATATTTTATGCATAATTTTACTGACTTCTATCGTGTCTTCTACTAGCCTTCGTTATACTAATGTGCGTCTTTCTATGTAGTTATAATTTACACTACGATATGTAGAATGGATATAATTTGTCACAATAGAGATCAACAAATTATCTGCAATTTACCTGTCTGCTAGTATCTCTAATATTGCCTACATCTACTGTACTGACATAATTATTATCAGTTTCATGTTATCAAAGGCTGTATGTGCAGAAGTGTCTACAATGACCTGATCAAGTTGCAGAAACGCAGTCGCATTGATAACAACAACTGGTGAGTTGTCTGCTTCAAAACAGCGTAGGACATTGAGCCACGTCACTGAATGTCCACATGTTTGCTTTCAGCAAGAAGAGAAAAAATGTGACGGTGTCTCCTGTGGAAGAATACTTGCATGTAAGCAGACAACAACACCCTCTCAGTGACGGCAACCATTCAAGTGTGACCATTATGGAGTGAACATTTATCGACTCATATGCGATCTCTGACTTGTGGAAAAAAGTGAAATTAAGGCAAATCGTCTTCTCAGAGTAGAACTTCAAACTGCACATATATGGACATCCATACTGTGGATAAACCTGTAAATATGACACCTCTTCACACTGTCTTGTAGTGTGGTGACTAAAAGCTCCTCGTGTGCACCCGGACTGAAGAAAACCCTTCAAATAAGATGCATGTCGTGTACAACTCTCTCAGTATTGTAACAAACATGTGCACTGGAACTACTGATCAAAGTGTTTACAGGCTGCAATAATATTGCTGAAGTTGAAGACAGAAGTGTGCATCTTCTTTGGTGAAACGATATACACGGGAAGTATAAACAAACCATGATAAAACTGGAACTTTAAGCAATATGTCTGCGAATGTGCACACTCGTATCATTGAGAAGAGATTTGTATGTGACACTTGTGGAATTTTTTTTTAAACAACTAGCTTAATGGTACATGTGCGCAGTCACACTGGGGAGAAACCATTCAAATGTAATACATGTGGTGCACGATTCTCACACAATAGTCATTTCAAAAAACATGTCCGTACCCACAACAGGGACAAAACATACAAATGTGATACGTGTGGTGCACAGTTCTCACAGAATAGTCATTTAAAAAAACATGTCCGTACCCACAATGGGGACAAAACTTACAAATGTGATACGTGTGGTGCACAATTCTCAAAAAATGGTACTTTGAAGAAACATATACGTGTACATACTGGGGAGAAACCATTCAAATGTGATACATGTGGTGCACGATTCTCAGAGAATAGTCATTTGAAGACACATATCCGTATCCACACTGGGAACAAACCCTACAAATGTGATACATGTGGTGCACAATTCTCACGAAATAGTACTTTGAAGATACATATCCGTATCCACACCGGGGAGAAACCCTACAAATGTGACACATGTGGTGCACAATTCTCAAAGAATAATAATTTGAAGTCTCATATCCGTATCCACACTGGGGAGAAACCGTACAAATGTGATACATGTGGTGCACAATTCTCACAGAATAATACTTTGAAGTCTCATATCCGTATCCACACTGGGGAGAAACCCTACAAATGTGATATATGTGGTGCACAATTCTCACAGAAAAAAACTTTGAAGTCTCATATTCGTATCCACACTCGGGAGAAACCCTACAAATGTGATATATGTGGTGCACAATTCTCAGAAAATAATACTTTGAAGTCTCATATCCGTATCCACACTGGGGAGAAACCCTACAAATGTGATACATGTGGTGCACAATTCTCACAGAATAAAACTTTGAAGTCACATATCCGTATCCACACTGGGGAGAAACCCTACAAATGTGATACATGTGGTGCACAATTCTCAAAGAATAATAATTTGAAGTCTCATATCCGTATCCACACTGGGGAGAAACCATACAAATGTGATACATGTGGTGCACAATTCTCACAGAATAATACTTTGAAGTCTCATATCCGTATCCACACTGGGGAGAAACCGTACAAATGTGATACATGTGGTGCACAGTTCTCAGAAAATAATACTTTGAAGTCTCATATCCGTATCCACACTGGGGAGAAACCGTACAAATGTGATACATGTGGTGCACAATTCTCACAGAATAATACTTTGAAGTCTCATATCCGTATCCACACTGGGGAGAAACCGTACAAATGTGATACATGTGGTGCACAGTTCTCAGAAAATAATACTTTGAAGTCTCATATCTGTATCCACACTGGGGAGAAACCCTACAAATGTGATACATATGGTGCACAATTCTCAGAAAACAGTCATTTGAAGAAACATGGACGTGTACATTCTGGTGAGAAACCATTCAAATGTGATACATGTGGTGCACAATTCTCACAGAATAACAATGTGAAGACTCATATTCGTATCCACACTGGGGAGAAATCCTACAAATGTGATACATGTGGTGCACAATTCTCACAAAATAGTACTATGAAAAAAAATGTCCGTATCCACACAAGGGAGAAACACTAAAAATGTTATACGTGTCGTGCACATTTCTCAGAAAATGGTAATTTAAAGAAACATCCTTATTCATATTGGGGAGAAACCCTACAGATGTGTTACATGTGGTGCACAATTCTCATAAAGTGGTGCTTTGAAGACACATGCCCGTATTCATATTGGGTAGAAACCTTAGCTGTGGGGCAATGTTTTCCAGCAGTGGTTCGCGAAAGACACATGTAATGCACATTCACACAATGTCTTTCAGATGTGACATCTGTGGACCTCTGTTTAAAAACTAGTAGTACGGATAGTGATAGTTTATATACACATGCACTGTTAAGAAAGGAATAACATTTTAGGGAAACAGTGTTTACAGGCGGAAGGTATAATAGCTATCGTAAGATAAATAACTATTTGGCAATAACAAATATCCGTGTGACAGAGAGTTTGTGAGAGTTGTGTCATGTCCAGTTTCAATGTTGCCTTGTCAACCACAGCCACAGTAGGAATATAACGATATTAATGTAGACTTTATGTCAGACTCACTGCAGAGTATCATTGTTTCTGTTGCATTGTACAATTTGTCAAGTCATACTTGTATACGACCAGTGCAGGATTTGTTGAATTTACTTAAATGTCGTATTACTGAAATGTCCTAATATGGAAATGTCCTATTACAAAAACAACCCTTTAAAGAAATGTCCTTTTACCGAAATTTGTGTTACCAATTGTCCACGGCCAAAGTGACCTTTACCAAACTGTCTGGCTATCATGTGACTTACTACAGAATGCCATTGTTTGTGTTGGATTGCACAGTTTGTCAAGTCATTGTTTATTCTTGTGTATATGACCCGTGCAGCATATAGGGCGTGGCAGTCACGGCAATCGCCCAGGAACACCACAATAGAACTTTTATGGGTGCGTCCACGAAACGCTTGTTGGGTAATTTCTTTGGTGTCGAAACGTTTTTAGACGTAACTAGAGTGCTTCAGTATGATGCAAACTAGTGTTTTAAATGTACAATATTTTTATTTTGCCCTAAGTCCCTAGTGTAGAAGAGAGGGACGAGTGAGAACTATAATGATGTGATATCCACTGAGTGACTGGCTTGAGGCCTCCACAGTCCTAAATCCTGTGTATGACGAAAGGTGGTTGTATCATTTGTTTGACTAAGCTACACAACTGAAATGGTGTGATGAATGTCACAAGAATTTGTGTTGTGTTTGGCTTCATTCTTTGTAGAACATAGTCGACCACTGTAAGAACGAGTTTTAAAAGGTCACTATACTATATTTGTAATACTGTTGTCACTATACCATATTGGTAATACTGTTGCCAACTGTTGGTTGTTCCGAGGTTGGAAGTAACGTAGTCAATAAAAACGGATGCAGCTACAGCTTTTGTCATTGTCAACTACAAAATTTCCCATCACACCTGGCCCCCAGGCTAAATGTGAATAATTACAAATATACGAGCGTCCGTATAGGCCCTACACACGTACACACACATACACAGAGGCTCCACAATATATTTTACGGGCTCGTCCACAAAATTGTTTTGTGGTTAATTTGGTGTCGACACATTTTTAGACGTAACTTGTGCTTCAGTATGATGCAAACTAGTGTTCTAAAGGTAAAAAGTACACATATGCACACAGACACACAGCCGATGTCTTTTTAAATAATATGGTTGAAACCACGTGCATTGTACAGTTGTATCTAATTGTAGGTAATTTTATAGTGGAATGCAAATATTAAAAATTGCTGCCGCTATGCCCCACCCACGTCCCCTCTTCCTACCAATAACACTGAGCAAAACGTCGATTTTATGTTAAGCTTCTTCGGAATTGTTCATTTGGAAATTGCGGATACAAATAGTTCACGAAAAGGTAAAGTCATGCACCCGTACAAACTTCTTTTGAACGCTCTCTACAGAAGGTAAGGTAGGGTGGGGCAAGGCGCCCACCATAAGCAGGAAACGCTGCATTTGTTTTAATAATAACCCAATCGAATATATTTTATGTTGTCATTAATCTAAAATGTATATTCTACTTTGTGTGTAAGTATTTTACACATAGACATAAAATAATAATTTAAAATTCTACGTTATAAAATAGTTACGAAAATGGCGTCTTGCCCCATATGTGGGGCAAGACGCCCATCTTGATGGGGCAAGACGCCTTTCCCAACCCGTGGAATAATCACAAGTATGCGAGTTAGTGTGGATGGGTGGGTGGTATGGGGATGGGTGGAATGTGTTTGGGTGGGTGGGTGTGTATGCTGCGTGTGTATGTATCTGCTTATTTAACTATGTAGTAGACATGTAAGGCGATTGAATAAATACCAACAATATTGTGAAATGCATTTTAACAGTCATGCAATAAGAAGAACGAACGAACAATCTTAAGTAACAGCCAATCTGGCTTTCGATATTTCAGTAGGGTCTATTGTTCCCAACAGCTGAAGCAGAGTCAACTATGTGCCCACCCCATACAGAGCACACACTGAACCCAGACCTCGCGACTTCTGCTGTTACTGAATGGCTCTCCACAAATCAGGCAATACCATTCATCATCTTCGTCACTGCTTAGGTCGCTCCGGAATCTCTTTGCAGGTATAGTTATTGTCATATGTTTCTTCTTAGGCATCGGTCGTTTCCCCTTCGGTTTCCCGCCTCCTTTACCCTGCCGCTTAGATATTTCACCCTTCTTGGTAAGTGCGTTTTTGTACGGCGACGACGATATTCAGGCTGCTGATTCCTGTTTTCTCGACTTGCTGCGTGCCGTTGATATTTTCGGCAATGGAGAAATGTTCCTAACCAGTTGGCGAATGACTGTCGTAGCCGGTGTCGAGGCGACAGACCCACCAGTGGGCAGAGTAGCAACTGTTTTGCCCGGTGGCAAGTCGGCAGTTGCATGATCATCAGATGAAGGACCAGCACCTGGAGACTCATCGGATGAAGGGCCGGCAGTTGGATGGCCATCAAATGAAAGGCCGGCAGTTGGTGGGCCTTCAGGTGAAGGGCCGGTAGTTGCAGGGCCATCAGATGAAGGACCGGCAGTTGGGGCACCATCAGATGAAGGGCCAGCAGTGGCCAAGTGGGCAGATGGTTCTTCAAGCGGCGTCGGCTCCTCTGTCACTAGTGCTGCAGCAAAATCGTCGTCAGTGAAGACATCTGGATCGTAAGGCCAAAGACCACATGCCCTGAATCCAGTGATTGGCTTATCAAGTGTGGCTGATTTGTTGAACGCTTTATTAAACACACCAGCCATGTCGTAAAACGACATTCGCCGACCTGGATTGGTGACTATCCAGCTGTCTACTGCATTGTTGTAAGCGGTCTTCAATGATTTGAAGAACGTTGTGTCGAGCGGTTGCATCCTATGAGTGCAATGAGGTGGCAAAACTAGCAGATGTATGTCTTTGGACCTCGCGTAGTTAACCGCAGCCAGTGTTTTATGACTGGTGGCCATCCATGATTATGATTTGTTGGTTTTCTACACACGCATTGGTCGACGCAGCGAAATGTTCAAGCCATTTGACGAACAAATCTGCATCAATCCAGCCATTCGGACTGCAGTGGCCTACATATTCAGGTGGTGCCCCGTTCATTAAAGCTTCCACCATCCTCTTTCGTGGAAAATAACCATTGGTGGCAGGTAAAGACCTGCTGCGTTGACGGCACACACGGTCACTGTAGCGCCACGTTCCCCACTGGTGACCTTTGCAATGTGTCTTGCTCCTTTGGTCGCAACGATTTTCTCTGGTCTTTGGACGTTTGTGATATCAGTCTCATCCATATTCCACAATCGACTTGGCGTGTATTGCGCCGTCTCCAAGACCGAGCGGTAAATTTTGAAGAATGCATTTACCCGTGGCTTGTTAAAGCCAAGAGCGCGAGCAATGTTGGTAGCCTGCGGTTTCTTTATGGCGAGATCGGGGTGGCGTGCAAAAAATCCACTCAACCAGTCTTTACCGGCCATCTTGGTTGTTTCGTTGAACGGATTGTTCACACCAGTTTTGTCGGCAATCTCATAAAAGAGACGTCTCACATCAACAGTTGTCAAGCCGTACATTCGACGTTCCATCTCTTTGATATGTTCGTACAGGGCTTCCTCGACGTCATCTCCAGGAATAACAGTCCTGGGACCGAGTTTCAAAGTTCCAGGGGAGGTCACTGCGTTGTCTCTATGCCTCCGCAAGGTATGAGCTGGTATCCTAAACTGCTTGCTTGCTCTTATCAAAGGAATGCCCTCCATAACTGCACGAAGAGCTTCGCCGAGCTGACCGTCACCATACTTTCCCCTCTCCGTATTTGTTTGTATGATAGAACCATTGCCCTGCAAAACGAAGTAGAGAGGAATATTGCTAGACTATTATATAATGTAAGAAACACACACATACACACACACACACACACACACACACACACACACACACACACACACACACACACACACACACACACACACACACACACACACACACACACACACACACACACACACACACACACACACACACACACACACACACACACACACACACACACACTTTTTTATTATGTTAAACATACAAATCAACAAAGTCACATTTTGTACTAACAATTGTGAAAGTCTTGTTTCTTTTTATGTTTCTGTTCATCTGCTGTGTGGCAGCACGGATTTACACAAACCATAGTGCCAATCTGAACCGTTGTTACGTAGATAGGACGGGTGGGCGTCTCGCCTCGTATAGGCGCCTTACCCCACCCTACCTTACCTCTGATAGACGGACTCAGCGATTCACTTGGACAGCGGACTTGCGTCAATGACGCGTCGTAAAGTGAAATGCCGCGTGTGTTCCACAGTGATGCATACAAAAACAACGTGTTTTTTTGGGATAAATTTAAGGGCTCACCTCGTTTTTTCTGTTACTATTATGTTTTGCTTAAATTTGACACGACAAGACGTTAAGTAAACATTCACATGGTCAAATGTATTTTTATAGTATACAAATATTGCGTCTTCATACATTTTGTGGCCTAAATAGCCTTCCGGTTTACTTCAGTCTGCAACGTTGTCTGCGGTAATGCGTTAGCCGTTTCCGCGGCGTGGGCTTCAAATGAACAATAAACAGCGCGTATTCATACAAACCGGACCATCGTTTAGTTCCAAAAAAGTGGGCTTTGTTATTAGAACGTAAATGCACCTCAGATCTTCCGATTCGTGTAGCAGTAGACTTTAGTTGCATGACCAGTCCACGAAAAATGGGACACCCCCACACTGTATCGTGTTTTGTAACTTCTAAAATATTTTAGTAAGCCACCAGAGCTGGATCCAGGTTGGTCTGGTTGGCACGTGCCCGCTAGACCTTCGATTTCTGAGGGCCACATGGGACGCTGTGCTAGTTTAATTTTTGGAGAACCTGAAGGTGTTTTGGGGAATTTTAAGGGGGGTGCAACTGGTGGTTACTTTGAGTGCTTGAAGATGGTTGTTTGGGCACGTGCCACCCTAGACATTTGTGTTGGTGGGAACCTCAATGAGATGTTTTCGGAGGTTTTTGTAGAGCTTGTCATTGGGGATTCGTGGGATGCCTCGAGGGGTATGCCATTGGAGGTTTCTAGAGAGTCTTAGCTCCCGAATATTCACCGCGTTCTAACGTCAGTGTGTATAAACACGTATAGTCCAATTTACGATGTACCTAAATTTGGGTCCCGTGCAATTTGGTTGTCAAAAGCAATTTTTTTGCATCTACAATGTCTCAGTCAGCAGACGGTCTTAGGTGGCAATTTTACTTTTTGTTTTTAAAGCAATGGCAGCCATTTTACAAAATGCCCGCCAAATTACATGTCTTAACAACTGCGTCACATAGAACCATAATTTTTGTGTCAAAACAAGGGTTTTGGAGATATATATACAAATATTTTACAACTGACCTTCTGTGACTTTCAGATCCGCCATTTTTAAAGATGGCGGTCGTCAAAACAAATTTAACAATATCTTGACAATTGTGTCACATAGAGACTTCATGTCTATGTCAGTGTGTAGAATTTTGGTCAGCGATTTCAAATATGTTACGAATGTCGTTTGCCGACATTCATATATCCGCCATTTTTAAAGATGACGCTCGTCAAAACCATTTATCACTATACGTAGCTAAAGAACTGGATCACCTAAAGCCATTATTTTGATGCCAAACTATAGATTTTCAGGTGCGATGATTTCAAATATGTTACTTTTGACTTTTGTCGACTTTAAAATATCCGCCATTTTAAAAGATGGAGCCCGTTAAAGCTATTTGTCGCTATATCTAATAAACTAGATCACCTAGAGCTATAATGCTGATGTCAAAATGGAGGTTTCCAGTACGATTATTATAAATAAGTTACTTTTTACCTTAACCAGTTTTTAAGATGGCGCCTGTCAGCGCTTAATACCCCTATGTAATAAGAACTACATAACCTAGAGCCAATACATTGATGTCTACCTGTATGTGTTCAGGTGCTGTCAGCGCTTAGTACCCCTATATAGTAAGAACTACATAACCTAAAGCCAAGACATTGATGTCTACCTGTATGTGTTCAGGAGCTGTCAGCGCTTAGTACCCCTATATAGTAAGAACTACATAACCTAGAGCCAAGACATTGATGTCTACCTGTATGTGTTCAGGTGCTGTCAGCGCTTAGTACCCCTATATAGTAAGAACTACATAACCTAGAGCCAAGACATTGATGTCTACCTGTATGTGTTCAGGTGCTGTCAGCGCTTAGTACCCCTATATAGTAAGAACTACATAACCTAGAGCCAATACATTGATGTCTACCTGTATGTGTTCAGGTGCTGTCAGCGCTTAGTACCCCTATATAGTAAGAACTACATAACCTAGAGCCAATACATTGATGTCTACCTGTATGTGTTCAGGTGCTGTCAGCGCTTAGTACCCCTATATAGTAAGAACTACATAACCTAAAGCCAAGACATTGATGTCTACCTGTATGTGTTCAGGTGCTGTCAAAGCTTAGTACCCCTATATAGTAAGAACTACATAACCTAGAGCCAAGACATTGATGTCTACCTGTATGTGTTCAGGTGCTGTCAGCGCTTAGTACCCCTATATAGTAAGAACTACATAACCTAAAGCCAAGACATTGATGTCTACCTGTATGTGTTCAGGTGCTGTCAGCGCTTAGTACCCCTATATAGTAAGAACTACATAACCTAAAGCCAAGACATTGATGTCTACCTGTATGTGTTCAGGTGCTGTCAGAGCTTAGTACCCCTATATAGTAAGAACTACATAACCTAGAGCCAAGACATTGATGTCTACCTGTATGTGTTCAGGTGCTGTCAGCGCTTAGTACCCCTATATAGTAAGAACTACATAACCTAAAGCCAAGACATTGATGTCTACCTGTATGTGTTCAGGTGCTGTCAGCGCTTAGTACCCCTATATAGTAAGAACTACATAACCTAAAGCCAAGACATTGATGTCTTCCTGTATGTTTTCAGGTGCTATCAGAGCTTAGTACCCCTATATAGTAAGAACTACATAACCTAAAGCCAATACATTGATGTCTACCTGTATGTGTTCAGGTGCTGTCAGAGCTTACTACCCCTATATAGTAAGAACTACATAACCTAGAGCCAAGACATTGATGTCTACCCGTATGTTTTCAGGTGCGATGATATCAAATGTTGCTGTTATCCTTCGCCGATTTTTCATATCCTTTATTTTCAGCACACAAGGTGTCCGCCAGATATTCGGCGATGTGAGACAATGAGCAAAGTCACTTCAAACGTTGTTTTATTGACATTATGGTGCTACCTACCCTCAAAATACACAACTAGGATTTTTAAGCGTTTCACACATCCTGCTCATACCCGCTCCCGTCATCTGCGTATCGGAATGATTTATCTATACCGATCGCTATCGCGAGACTTGCACAGTAAAGTTCGCAGGCTAAGCTGACACCTAACACAACAACGTCAGTGTTGACAGTTTTAATTACTTTTTTAGTCCTTCGGGCCGAAGGTCGAACGGACTTATGCCATCACTCTGCGTCCGCCTTGCGCCGTTCGCCGTTAGGGGTCATGTTCTAGTTAGACTTCCTGTCCGTTGCGAAGAAAAATGCAGTGTATTTTTGAGAAATGATTTTTTTAAATAAAATTGACATGCTGTGACATAAGTGCATTTGAGTAGGGAGATTTTCATGTGTGATTGTAGAAGGTGGATTTCTAGATGTTTTCAGTAAGCGGAAGGATATTTGGCAGCAATTTGCCTGTGTGACCTGTTTGCGGAGTAATTCTTGCCGGCATTTGTAAATATTGATGGGTGTCACACATACAGGCATTTTACGAGAGCTGGAAGTATGCAATTTTTGTTAAACTCTATCGGCATGTCATTGAGGTGATGATAACAGCAGGTGAGAAGTTTAAGACATTTTTGTAGCCACGTTTTCTTATCATCAGACAAAACGTTAACATGGTCGCCTATGGGAAAACCAACAGTGGGCTGACTCCAATAAAGACCATGGCAACGGAAGCATGCTATTGTCATTGCACAATCATGGAGGACGCATTTTACTTCAAATATCGTGAAACAATCACTAATAATATATGTATGGCAAACAACAGTTGAACGGGACAAACCGTTTTTGGATATTGCAGACTTCTCATCAGTCTGCAAGTCCAAATCACAGTGTCGGAACACATGTCTTATAAGGGGGGTGGGGTGTGTATGCTACTAGTTAGCCTCAATTTGCAAATCTGTTAAAATCTATCGGCCTGTCAATGAGTTGATGATAACAGCATGTGAGAAGTTTAAGACATTTTTGTTAAAGTGTGACATTTACAATCTGGTTATCAGTCATTACGTTGATCTGATCTTATGTGCAGAAGTTCCACAATTTATCATAAACATAATTAAGTTAGTAAATTAAGAAACCTTTATAAAACATGCCCTGTAAAGAGGAGATTAGTAAAATTATTGTGGAATTTGAATTAAATTCTAGGTGTCAAGCAGTCTAGTTTCATATCCTCTACACAACACTGACTCCAGGAAACTAACTATATTTTACAACTATACGGAACACAAAATAAACATAATTATTGATAACAAAGGCCCTTCACACACTCTTGCCTCCTCATAAGCGATAAGGTTCCCCTTTCTGAGATATACAAACATGCAACTAGCAACTACAGTACGTATTTCAACTACCATATAGGCACACAATTACACTATTTCTCACCAGCACGCGCATTTTAAAATAGGTGAAGCTAAACTTTATTGTGTATTGGTTAACAACAGTTATTCATAGACATTCGCTTTCCACCGCAATACTTGAAAATTATTATTTGTGTTAAGCCAGATAAGTTTGCTTACCGGGATTGAAGCTTGTAAGAAATACACTCGCTACATATCTTAACTTGTTGCTTGTTGAGAATAGCCTCTTTAATAGACGGGAGTTACCTTAATCAGCATACTAAAGATAAAAAGCCGCACATCTAGTTTACTTGTAACAGATTTCTAATGATCAATCATAAATTATTTTATATGGCTTAATTTATGTGCTCAACATTTTAAAATCATCGTCACACCATTCATTCACCAGTATTTTGTTTGCATCTGTAACCTCTTAGTGACTACAATTAGGACTGATACTTTTACATGCGAGGAGACCCTGGGATAGTGTGAAGTCCTTCTGTATGGCTAATTGGAGACAGTGGTTCTTTGACACACTTTCCTCTAGTGACTGCCCTTTTCACACATGGCACTGGAGACAGACCCCTCAGCCAGGCTCCCATATATTCAGTGCTAATCACTTAACAGATAACGGTTCTCCCATTAACATATGTACAAATCAGCCTTCCTTGGCATTCCTTGTAATGTTTGAACATATCACCCAGCTTTTAGGATGAGGCTTAAAGCTTTTGAGAAACATGGAATACAATTAGTGGTTCACATTTTAAAGATACAATTTCGAGGGGGTTCACATTTTGGAGAAAAGGGATCACAAAAGTGAGTTTGTTTACATTTTGACAAACTACTATTATATAGCACTAATTTCTGAATGAATCACATTTTGAGAATGCACGTCATTGTTTGCGGTGTAACTTTTGTATGCTTCATTTTCTGCTGCTACAAGTTGCGTTCATCTGAAAGATTATTCAATGATAATACATATGTTGTGGTGTTGGAAATATATAGCTTTGGTATATTGTACACGAGGGTTGTGATAGGAAACTATTGGACATTGCGACAGTCCAGAAAGACAGTATGAGATGTGTCACTCAATATATGAAGTGTGACTTTCAGATAATTCATTTTGTAGTGCTATTGATGGATTATGATGGGCCTCTCCATTAACTCCCTATATATTTATGTGAAATATATCATTATCTCATTAAAATATTTCAGAACAGGCTAACGCTAAGCTGCAACTGTCTTTGAATTTGTTTACATTTTGACAAACTACTATTATATAGCACTAATTTTTGAATTGGCACGACTAATGCTAATATATCCCACAAAATGATTTCTGCAGGAAACAACGTCGGTGTAAATTATCGTCCCATTATTCTTACTGACAAAGACCTGTAAGTTAGGTGAGTAACACCTTCGAAGTTCTGACAGCAGGACACCGCCTTCTGTGAAGTTGAGACAACAGTTTGACAAAGGCTTCAAGTTCAAACGGTCTATCACCGTCCAGCTGACCCATTTTTTATTTTCTTTAGACTACCTTTTGCTCTCAAATAATCTGTCCTCTTAATATTATACATAAAGACATAATCTGGCATAACTTTATACATTTTTGTAGCAGCACATTTGTACTTCCAGTGTATCATATATTTATCACTTGTTGTGTATTACACCCAGCTGTGGAGCTAAGATTCTCTGCCTGCTATTGTTTGATGGAAACTGTGACTAATCTGTAATTGTTCACTGGCAGTGAGTAGCTTGTGTCAACAGACAACATTAAACCACTAGACCCCTGTTAAACTGGACAGTTGCCTGTAGATTTTAAACTGTGTCAAACAGTGAGTCTACCTTTTGCTCTCAAATAATCTGTCCTCTTAGTTTTACACATAAATACATAATCTGGCATAACTTGATAAGTCTTTGTAGCAGAACATTTGTACTTCCAGTGTATCATTGCTATATAACATACATATTACATACTATGTGCCACATTTGAATGTTGTGCATGTAATATTTCCATGCAGTCCATTTGTATATATAATGTAAAACTTCAACAGCCGTTTTCTTCATTTTCACTTTTTGACCCCTACCATGTTCAATGCTCCATAACTTCGCCAATTTTTGTAGCAGTCATAATTTTTGAAACCGTGTAAAGCACCCTACCAAACCTTTACAAGGATGTAAGAAAACAATGTTACAATTTTTCCGACTTATCACTCATTTGGTCAGCCGGGGTCACATATAGACGTATTAGTCCAAAGGACTTCAGGGCCACTTGGCCCATTTTTTAATAATATCATGGTTGAAATCACGTGTATTGTACAATTGTGCCTAATGGTAGGTAATTGTAAAGCGGAATGCAAATATTTAAAATTACTTCCGCTATGCCCCACCCCCCGTCTCCTCTTCCTACCAATAACACAGAGGAAAACGTTAATGTTATGTTAAGCTTCTTCGGAATTGTTCATTGGCAACTTGCGGATACAGATAGTTTGACAAAAAGCAAAAGAAACCTGTACAAACCTCCTTTGAACGCAACGAATCGCCTGGACAGCGGATTCGCGTCAATGACGCGTCGTACAGTGAAATGCCGCATGTGCCACAGGGACGCATACAAAAAACAACGTGTTGATGTAATAACCTTGAGGGCTCACCTCGATTTTCCCGTTATAACTATATTTTTGCTTAAATTTGACACGACAAGACGTTAAATAAACCATTCACGTCGTCACAGGTATTTTTTTTGTATAAAAACATTGCGTCTTCGCGCATATTGAGTCCCAAATAGCCTTCCGGTTTGCTTCAGTCTGCATCGCTGTCAGTAGTCGTGCGTCAGCCGTTTCTGCGGCGTGCGCTTCAAATGAGCAATGGACAGCGCCTGTTCATGGAAACCGTACCATCGTTTAGGTCCAAAATTCTGCTTTATTTTTAGAACGTAAATGTGCCTGAGATCTTCCGATCCGATTGCCAGTATATTGTAGTTGCATGACCAGTCCGGTTTACGATGTACTTAAATTTGGGTCCCGTGCAATTTGCTTGTCAAAAGTATTTTTTTTTTAAAGATTGTTGTCTACAATGTCTCGGTCAATAGAAGGTCACAGGTGGCAATTTTTTGTTTTTTTGTTTTTAAGGCAATGGCAACCATTTTACAAAATGGCCGCCAAATCACATTGATGCATGTCTTATCAACTGCGTTACAAAGATCCATAATTTTTGTGAAAAAGCAAGGGTTTTAGAGGACAATGAATTCAAGTATTTTACAATTGACCTGCGATTTCAAATATGTTACAAATGTGCTTTGAGACATTCATATATCCGCCACATTTAACTAACCACAATTAATGCCACATGTTTGACGGTTTCTCACCAACACGCGCGTTTAAAAATAGGTGAAGTTAAACTTGATTAATTTGTTATTGTTTAAATAAATTTATTTGTATGAAGCTAGATTAATTTCTTTTCAGGTTTTTTGCTTGTACCAAATAAACCCGTTACACATCTTTATTTGTGAGAATAGCCCTTTGATACTCGGTAGGTAACTGAATCAGCATAATAAAAACAGCATCCATCATTTACGTTTTAACAGAATTCTGACAATATGTCAAGAATTATTTTTATATGGCCCAATTAAGACAGTGTAGATGTGCTCGTATCTGTTCCTTACTCAGTGTTAAATCATTGTTACCCCTTTCACCCACTTGCATTTAACATCATACGGATGAGAACCATTAAACAATTGGGGGGTAATTCACATCACAAATATTAAATTTGAGTGGGGCTTTAACATTTTTGAGGGAGTTCACAAAAGGCGGTTCACGGAATTCATGTGTACCCCTTTCTTACGGACTGGCATACTGGCAAGAAACCGTACAAATGTCTTACATGTGTTACACAATTCTCACAAAGTGGTTTATTGAAAATCCACGTCCGTATTCATACTGGGGAGAAACCCTTCAAATGTGATGTATGTGGATCACAATTCTCAACAAATGGTCGAATAACGATACTTGTCCGTAGGCAGAGTGCCGAGAAACCACACAAGTGTGACACATGTGCTTCACAATTCTCAAAAAGTTTTCGTTTAACAATCGACACATGTCCGTATCCACACTGGAGTGAAACCCTACATATGTGATATATGTGGAGCACAGTTCTCAGCAAATGGTTTACTGACGACACATATCCGCATTGATATTGGGGAGAAACCCTCTAAATGTGTTACATTAGGTTTTCGATTCTCAGAAACTGGTAAATTGAGGAAAAACGTGCGCATCCATACTGGGAAGAAACTCTACCGATGTTACATCTGCGGATCACAGTTTTTTCCAGAACCGTTCACCACCAAAGAAACATGTGCATTCACACTCGAGAATCCCTCGTGCTATGGCATCTGTATATATCACAGTTTAAAAGCAGTTCGGTCCTGTATTTTAAATCTTATCCCAATAGCTACTTCTCCAAATTGGAAACATTAGAGATTTTGGCACTTTTAAAAGGTCACTACTCTATTGGTAATACTGCTGCTAACTGTGTCTTGTTCCATGGGTGGGTGTAACGTAGAAAGTCAATGGATATAACTTTTGCTACTGTGTTCCCCAAATTCCCCATCATTCCCGGTTATCGGGCTTAACTTGAATATTGTTGCGCAAGGCGGATGCACTCTATGTCACGCTACCTCCCGCAACAGTGTCTAACGTCAACGTGACGTCGCCTGAACTCGTCACCGCTGTCTACGCGTGCGACGTTTCGGCTGTCAGCGCATTATTCCGAAATCGTGGGAGTGACAAACACAATGATGACAGAAAGTCGAAATCACGCGAAGCAGTCAGATTGAAATCGAACATTGTACACTGCTGGTATCATCAGAAGTTCGGCGATCAAGCAAATTTCTGCAGTGGACCGCCTCGTCCTGACTTGCCAAAGGGAAAGAGTGCTCGCTCGGGAAACGCCACGGGCGTTCAGTAATCGGCGTCGTGACTGGTTCGCTCGCCTCACTCAACAAACGACTCCTCTTCGTAGCGGGTTTCTTAGTGGACTGTGGCTCGGCAGTATCAGTTTTACCGCCGACTCCTGAGGAGAAACGCTCTCCCAGTCCCACCGAGCACAACCTGTCAGCTGCAAACGGACAAAGCCTCCGTACTTTTGGCCGACGCAGTGCTCACTTCATCTTCCTTGGCCGCCCATGTTCACATGGCATGATTGTGGCTGACGTCGTCCACCCTATTCTCGGCATGGACTTCTTGCAAGATGGAGACAGGAAACTCTGCATCATCGACCCATACAGGCGTTGTCTCACTGATCGCTACACGATGGAAGAGTTTCCGACCGACACAAAAACATCATCTGTTTTTTCGCTGGTTCCTGCCACGAGTAGGCCACACCCGGCCCTATGCAACAGTGAAGAACTCAAGCACACGGCTGCTGGAGAAGACTTTGAGTTTCTGTGGGCAGAGTTCCCCGAAGTCACCGAGCCCAGTTTGAGTAAACTATTCACCATGACTACGCCGCTTCACATCGTCACTGACGGCTCACCTGTTTACACACCATGCCGGAAACTTCACGGCGACAAAAAGACACAGGTGGAGGAGCAACTTCGTCAGTGGGAAAGACAGGAAATAATCCAACGGTGTGAATCCAACTGGGCTTCACCTATCCACGCAGTTAAGAAGTCAGATGGCTCCTGGCGAGTATGTGGAGACTTCCGTCGTCTGAATGCCATGACCAAACTCGACAGATATCCGCTCCCTGCACTGTTTACCAAAGGTTGATCTGAAACAAGCGTTTCAGCAAGTGTGCGTCGATGAGTCGTCCCAGGAAAAAACATCGATCATCACTACGCTCGGTCTCTTCAAGTTCCTTCGCATGCCATACGGTCTGAAAAACGCGGCGCAATGTTTTCAGCGCAATGTACATCAGTTGCTTAGCGATTTGTCATTCGCACACTTTGTTTATATGGATGATCTGATCGTAGGCAGCTCGAACAGAGAGGAACATGTGAGGGATCTGAGACAACTCTTCCAGCGTCTAAAAGAGACGGGGTTACTGCTAAGCCGGGACAAGTGTCAACTTGGACGTGCATCACTTACGTTTCTTGGTCACGTGGTAGACTCGCAAGGCATTGCAATTCCCCCGGATCGAGTAGCAGGGATGTCGCGAAATGGACGAAATCGTGTGAATCTTGCCAGAAAGCCAAGATTCACGTGCATACGAAAATGCCACAGGAACGATTGCCTGCGCCTACTAAACGATTCAGCCATATTCACATAGATATAGTTGGTCCACTAAACCCAGCGTGTGAAGGCAAGAACACTTTGCTTACTATCATCGACAGATGGACAGGCTGGCCAAAGGCTTACCCCATGACGTGCACGGTGACGCAACAAACGCTAAAGCATGTGCAACGGTGCTAGTGCGTGAGTGGCTCTCCAGGTGGGGCGTGCCAGATGTCATCACATCCGACCGCGGGTCCCAGTTCGTGTCAGACTTGTGGTTGGAGGTTTGCAGCCTGATGGGAATTGCACGAGACCCAACTACAAGTTACCATCCCCAGCACAATGGGAAAATTGAACGTATGCATCGTTGTTTGAAGAACTCTCTTCGCGCCCGTCTTCTCGGACGAACGAATTGGCTGCAGAACTCCCGTGGGTGATGCTTGGATGGAGAGCGGCAGCTAACCTCGACACTGGTGTTTCTCCGTCCATCCTAGTCACTGGTCAGCAACCTGCACTACCAGGCCAGCTGGTTGTACAGCGACCTAATATCGATGACACCTCCTCGTTCGGCAAAGAATTGTCATCGGCTATGGCGGCTCAGACATTCAACGAAAATCCGTGGCATGGAAAACGGCGAGGTCGCTCACATGTTCCGCACGATCAGTGGACGGCGACGCGAGTGTTAGTGCGCGCAGACAAGGTGCAACCGTCACTCGTTCCGAAGTACACGGGCCCATTTCGGGTTTTGCGCCGCTGGGGCAAGTGCTTCCGTCTGCAGATGGAGAACCGCGAGGATACTGTCTGAGTGGACAGACTACGACCTTTCTACGAGGACGAGACGGATCGTCGTGAACCGACCACCGACGTCGTCGGCACAGCAAACGGCGACAGGAACGACGATCGTGTGGAAGACTTGGTCGTGCGGCGGTCTAATAGAACAGTGCGTCAGCCGATTCGATTCAGAGACATTGTCTAAAACGCTACTGTCGTGACTGGCGCGGGGTATACTGTAGGGACACTAAACACACAGTTTCGTTCACGCGTATCGACGACGGAAACTAGAGAAATACAGTTTGTCATTAATCACTCACACTGTTGTTTGTTATCGTCGTTATTGTGCTTATATTCACGGTCTCAACACAGTATACTATATAGTATACTATAGTATAATATATACTAAAGGCTAGCCACCAAACTTCTCCACATATTAAATATACCATAGTATACTATTCGTAATATAACTATTATATAGGTATAGACAGTAAGCAAGCGGTACGCTAATTTGTTCTACAATTTCCAATAGTAGTTTGGGCGGAATCTCATCCACTGCAGGTGATTTATTATCATTCATAGCCCTTATTTTCTTAGCTACCATTTCCGGGGTTACAATTAACTGTCCTAAATAGTCTGAATCTGCCCCCTTGAATTTAGCCTCTGGTACTGGCAGTGAACTAATATCATCCCTGGTAAACATTGAACTAAAATACTCATTCAGGTCTTCTGCCATTAAGAATCCCTCTGATATTATATCTCCAGCACTATCTTCAAGATGGCCGACCTGATCCTGAACTTACTGTTTGCTTCGAACATACGCATACAAACTCTTGCTGTCATGTTTTATATTACTAGCAAATTGTTGTTCATAGCTTCTCTTTTAATTTCTAATTTCAGCTGTAGCTTGGTAAAGTGCTTCTTTATAAATGTTGTAGTCTTCATCATTTCAGTATAAGTATAGACAGTAAAGTCTTTATGGTCTAGATACATATTTTGCGTAATATAAGAATACTACATTATCAAACAATTATATTTACATTCCTGTGACAATAAAGTTACACAAAGTCTAATTAAAAAAAAAAACCTAAAACTCGACAAATCCGGTGGTGGCGTCACGACTACCTTGTCAAGGTGTTGCGCACGCACTGATATGGCACTTGTAATTATAAATTTACCTATGTGTATGCATACACACCTATAATTATTAATATACCTACGTGCACATATGAACACCTATAATAAAAAATTATTATAGATATATACATGCTCACACACATAAAATTACGAGTCTTCAGTTATAGTAATGACACTGGACACAGTTTCTATGAACGTTATTTGTACTGTGACATCTCGAAACAATATTGATTTTATGGTAGCTGCGGTGCTGCAGGTTGCCACCGACACAGATGTCGAGTTTTAATTTAGTTTGTTTTGTGAATTTTGATCTTTATGGACGTGTGTGTACATTTTTGATTACGTAGGTCAGAAAGTTAAAGATCGCCAGAAAAATAAATCATATAGTTTCACTCGAAGAGGGAATGCGTTTTTCATAGATTTAGTTTTGCTTTTTGCACAAATAATCTAAGACTTTTCTCCTGATTTTAGTGACACATCATTCCATTTCAGGGGATGTAGTGCGGATTTATCATGATACATTAATAATATTTTATGCATCATTTTACTGACTTCTATCGTGTCTCCTACTAGCCTTCGTTATACTAAAGTGCATCTTTCTATGTAGTTATAGTTTACACTACGATATGTAGAATGGATATAATTTGTCACAATAGAGATCAACAAATTATCTGCAATTTACTTGTCTGCTAGTATCTCTAATATTGCCTACATCTACTGTACTGACATAATTATTATCAGTTTCATGTTATAAAACGCTGTATGTGCAGAAGTGTCTACAATGACCTGATCAAGATGCAGAAATGCAGTCGCATTGATAACAACAACTGATGAGTTGTCTGTACCAAAACAGCGTAGGACATTGAGCCAAGTCACTGAATGTCCACATGTTTGCTTTCAGCAAGAAGAGAAAAAATGTGATGGTGTCTCCTGTGGAACAATACATGCATGTAAGCAGACAACAACTCCCTCTCAGTGACGGCAACCATTTAAGTGTGACCATTATGGAGTGAACATTTATCGACTCATCTGCGATCTCTGACTTGTGGAAAAAAGTGAAATTAAGGCGAATCGTCTTCTCAGAGTAGAACTTCAAACTGCACATATATGGACATCCATACTGTGGATAAACCTGTAAATGTGACACCTCTGCCCACTGTCTTGTAGTGTGGTGACTAAAACCTCCTCGTGTGCACCCGAACTTAAGAAAATCGTTCAAATAAGATGCATGTCGTCTACACATCTCTCAGTATTGTAACATACATGTGCACTGGAACTACTGATCAAAGAGTTTACAGGCTGCAATAATACTGCTGAAGTTGAAGACAGAAGTGTGCATCTTCTCTGGTGAAACGATATACACGGGAAGTATAAACAAACCATGATAAAACTGGAACTTTAAGCAATATGTCTGCGAATGTGCACACTCGTATCATTGAGAAGAGATTTGTATGTGACACTTGTGGAAAACATTTTTTAAACAACAGTGGCTTAATGGTTCATGTGCGTACTCACACTGGGGAGAAACCATACAAATGTGATACATGTGGTGCACAATTCTCACAAAATGGTAATTTGAAGAAACATGTACGTGTACATACTTGTGAGAAACCATTCAAATGTGATACATGTGGTGCACGATTCTCAGTGAATAGTCATTTGAAGACACATATCCGTATCCACACTGGGAACAAACCCTACAAATGTGATACATGTGGTGCACAATTCTCACAAAATAGTACTTTGAAGATACATGTCCGTATCCACACCGGGGAGAAACCCTACAAATGTGATACATGTGGTGCACAATTTTCACGAAATAATACTTTGAAGACTCATATCCGTATCCACACTGGGGAGAAACCCTACAAATGTTATACATGTGGTGCACAATTCTCACATAATAATAATTTGAAGTCTCATATCCGCATCCACACTGGGGAGAAACCGTTCAAATGTGATACATGTAGTGCACAATTCTCAAAGAATAATACTTTAAAGTCTCATATCCGTATCCACACTGGGGAGAAACCCTACAAATGTGATACATGTGGTGCACGATTCTCAAAAAACAGTCATTTGAAGAAACATGTACGTGTACATTCTGGTGAAAAACCTTTCAAATGTGATACATGTGGATCAAGATTCTCACATAATACATCTTTGAAGATACATATCCGTATGCACACTGGGGAGAAACCCTACAAATGTGATATATGTGGTGCACAATTCTCACAGAATAATACTATGAAGATTCATATTCGTATCCACACTGGGGAGAAACCATTCAAATGTAATACATGTGGTGCAATATTCTCACAGAATAGTCATTAAAAAAAACATGCCCGTACCCATACCGGGGACAAAACTTACAAATGTGATACGTATGGTGCACAATTCTCACAAAATGGTAATTTGAAGAAACATGTCCGTATCCACACAGGGGAGAAACACTAAAAATGTTATACGTGTCGTGCACATTTATCAGAAAATGGTAATTTAAAGAAACATGTCCTTATTCATACTGGGGAGAAACCCTACAGATGTGTTACATGTGGTGCACAATTCTCGGCAAGTGGTGATTTGAAGACACATGCCCGTATTCATATTGGGTAGAAACCGTACAAATGTGACAGCTGTGGGGCAACGTTTTCCAGGAGATTTTCGCGAAAGACACATGTAATGCACATTGACATCGGCAAAGTCCTTCAGATGTGATATCTGTGGACCTCTCTTTCAAAACTAGTAATACTGATAGTGATAGTTTATATACACATGGACTGTTAAGAAAGGAATAACATTTTAGGGAAACAGTGTTTACAGGCGGAAAGTATAATAGCTATCGTAAGAGAAATAACTATTTGGCAATAACAAATATCCGTGCGACGCTTCAGAGAGTTTGTGAGAGTTGTGTCATGTCCAGTTTCAATGTTGCCTTGTCAACCACAGCCACAGGAGGAATATAACGATATTAATGTAGACTTTATGTCAGACTCACTGCAGAGTATCATTGTTTCTGTTGCATTGTACAATTTGTCAAGTCATTGCTTATACTTGTATACGACCAGTGCAGGATTTGTTGATTTTACTGAAATGTTGTATTACTGAAATGTCCTGATATGGAAATGTCCTATTACAAAAACATCCCTTTAAAGAAATGTCCTTTTACCGAAATTTGTGTTACCAATTGTCCACTGCCAAAGTGACCTTTACCAAACTGTCTGGCTATCATGTGACTTACTACAGAATGCCATTGTTTGTGTTGGATTGCACAGTTTGTCAAGTCATTGCTTATTTTTGTGTATATGACCAGTGCAGCATGTAAGGCGTGGCAGTCACGGCAATCGCCCAGGAACCCCACAATTTTACTTTGATGGGTGCGTCCACGAAACCCTTCTTGGGTAATTTCTTTGCTGAGGCAACGTTTTTAGACGTAACTTGTGTGCTTTAGTATGATGTAAACTAGTGTTTTAAATGTACAAAATTCGTATTTTGCCGTGAAGTCCCTAGTGTAGAAGAGAGGGACGAATGAGAACTATAATGATGTGATATCCACTGAGTGACTGGCTTGAGGCCACCACAGTAATAACTCCTGTGTATGACGAAAGGTGGTCGTATCCTTTGTTTGACTAAGCTACACAACTGAAATGCTGAGATGAATGTCACAAGAATTTGTGTTGTGTTTGGCTTCATTCGTTGTAGAACATAGTCGACCACTGTAAGAATGAGTTTTAAAAGGTCATTATTCTATATTGGTAATAGAGTTGTCACTATACTATATTGGTTAATACAGTTGTCACTATACTATATTGGTAATACTGTCGCCAACTGTTGGTTGTTCTGAGGTTGGATGTAACGTAGTCACTAAAAACCGATGCAGCTACAGCTTTTGTCATTGTCAACTCCCAAATTTCCCATCACACTTGGCCCCCAGGCTAAATGTGAATAATTACAAATATACGAGCGTCCGTATAGGCCCTACATTCACACACATCCTCACACACATACACAGAGGCCCCACATTATATTTTACGGGCGCGTCCACAAAATTGTTTTGTGGTTAATTTGGTGTCGAAACATTTCTAGACGTAACTTGTGCTTCAGTATGATGCAAACTAGTGTTCTAAATGTAAAAAGTACACAAATACACACACATAAATTTAAGGGCTCACCTCATTTGTGTCTGTTACTATTATGCGTTTTGCTTAAATTTTACACGACAAGACGTTAAGTAAAACATTCACATCGTTAAAGGTATTTTTATAGTAAACAAATATTGCGTCTTCATACATTTTGAGGCCCAAATAGCCTTCCGGTTTACTTCAATCTGCATCGCTGTCTGCGGTAATGCGTTAGCCGTTTCCGCAGCGTGCGCTTCAAATGAACAATAAACATCTCGTGTTCACACAAACCGGACCATCGTTTAGTTCCAAAAAGTGGGCTTTGTTAATAGAACGTAAATATACCTCAGATCTTCCCATTCGTGTAGCAGTAGACTTTAGTTGCATGACCAGTCCACGAAAAATGGGACACCCCCACACTGTATCGTGTTTTGTAACTTCTAAAATATTTTATGCGGGACAACACTACCAAATAAAGTTGTGACTCCGTGACTCGGAAACGTGGCTTGTTTGCTGATAAAACTAGATTACATAACTACAATAATATACAATGTCGATACCTAGTTATACATGTCATAACAAATACACAAAACTGACAGCAAAGGTGGGGGAACCGACCACACGCAGGTGGAGGAAACCCACCATCTTACTTACATGTGTGAAATTCTGTGATTCAAATAGAAGGGGAAAGCGTTAGGTACATGTGCACATGTCCCCGCCCTAAAACCCCTTGGAAGGTGTATCATATACACAGTGTACTATTATCATTAGCCAGAATCTCGTAAGACAAACTATGCTACAGAATGCTTGGCTATAGTTGCAAGAGATATCAGAGAAAACAATGATGGCACAGAACACAATTATGCATACACTGTAACTTAATATAAACCGTGTGTTTAAAATTGCATGCAGAAACACACAAATAAGTAAAAAAAACACCACCAGCCATATAACTACTCAGGTGTGGACGGGGTAGGAGGGTGGGAAAACAAACTTCAAAAATCGAGAGCGAATATACCTTTTCAATTCTGGAAATTTCGAGAGAGGCTGGGATTGGAGAACTAGTCTCATGTTTCCGTCAGCCTCATAATTTTTTGAGCTTACCGTATATTCCAGAATAGAAGCATTGGTTTTGTTGCCCACATAAATGCCGTTTGAATTTCATTCAAAAGGTGTTTTTATGCGGGACAACACTACCAAATAAAGTTGTGACTCCGTGACTCGGAAACGTTGCTTGTTTGCTGATAACACAAGTCAGATGTATGTTTGTATAAGAGCTTAATAGTAAGCCAACTCTTTATGTATAACTAGATTACATAACTACAATAATATACAATGTCGATACCTAGTTATACATGACATAACAAATACTCAAAACTGACAGCAAAGGTGGGGGAACCGACCACACCAGGCCAATTCTGTAATAACTAATTTTCAGAATGGCTCCCCCCACCCCACCGAGCAATTTTCTTTATGACCTGCGACCGAGGTTGATCAAAGGTGAGATTGGGAGACATATATGTTGTTTCATGCGCTGCGTCACTAATTAGTAAAGCCAAATCGATATATTGGTTGGACCAAATTCTGTCTTTAATCTTTTGGTCCACCAGGCTACCAAGCGGTACTACTGCCAATGCCCTCATGTTAGAGGGGTATTGAGGTAATTCCTCACATAGCTCACCCATGCTCGACTCAGTGACCATTGCCGCTGACCCAGCCGCTGCTGCTGACCCGGCTGCTGCTGGTGTTGCTAATGCAGCTGCCACTGGGGTCGCCTCCCTCGCTACCTGAGAGGATGCAGCCATCCCCATGACCGCCTCCCGAATTGATTCCACCTGTTCCTGCATAGACCGCATCTGGTCACGTAGGATGCCAATCTCGCCAGTTGGAGGAGGTGCTGACAACACTGGGGCTGGTGGAACCATCGCCATGGCTGTGGATGTCCTTTCCTCGGGCTAGTCCCCATCAACCGTCCTGGCTCGTTTGCGAGGAGGTCCCACGACTGTCTCGCGATAACGAGCTGGCGCTTTTGTAGAACGTTTACGTTTTGGAGGCATTCTGAAACATTGAGAAAGGAAAGCCGGGCAGACACTGGGTCATATATTATAATGAACATTATAATGAACCCATACCGCTAGGTAAATTCATTCTAGCTAATATGGAAGCAGGCCAAAGTAGGAACGAAACACAAATATACAAACGTTATACACTGTAATTGCATTAATATGTACTGCCACCAACAGTATGTTCTGTACCATAAAACCAAAACCAGGATAGTCATAAAAGCGTATGGGTAATAATGCCAACCTCTGTAACTAAGGAATTGCAACGGAACAAATAATTACAAAGCCACCGAGGGTATCCCAAGAATGGCAGAACAGTTACATAGCCACCAAGGGCACACAGCCAGAATGCCAAAACATGTACGCGGCCGCCAGAGGCACAGCCATAATGGCAGAACATTTACACGGCCACCAAGGGCACACAGCCAGAATGGCATAACATTTACACGGCCCCCAAGGGCACAGCCATAATGACAGAACATTTACACGGCCCATAAGGGCACAGCCAGTGGCAGAACATGTACACGGCCCCCAAGGGCACAGCCATAATGGCAGAACATTTATACGGCCCACAAGGGCACAGCCAGTGGCAGAACATTTACACGGCCCACAAGGCACAGCCATAATGGCAGAACATTTACACGGCCCACAAGGGCACAGCCATAATGGCAGAACATGTACACGGCTCACAAGGGCACAGCCCTAGGCCTAGTGGCAGAACATTTACACGGCCACACCATCAAAAATGTGTTAAGCAGTAGTAAATCCAAACCGATTGTCAGAAATTGTCAAACTTTATCTGTCCCAAAAAACACCTCCGGCATTAACAACTTTACAACTTATTCGCCGCGGCAACAACTGCCCCTCGAACACTATTGAAATAGTTTCTATTTCCCTCGTCATTAAAATGTACACCATCAAGTAGATACTGCTTCCAGTCAGACCACACGCCACGATGCGACCAGAAATCAACAGTGTCAAAACATTTGGTGGCCTCGTGCATATACTTATTGTATAGAAAAACCCGTGTTAAAATCGGCATCCACTGGAGAAACAGATGCGCTAGCATCACGATACAACATTTGCGAGATTACAACGCGACAGACCCTTGCCATCACAGTTAAATACGTTGCGAAAGCCAACACTTTATCGCCAACTTCAATATGTCCACAATTCATTAAATCGTTCGTCCCAATTCGATGAAAACTACATCCCTACTGGCATTTAAAATACCATGCGTCAGTGTGTATAGTTGCTGCACTTTCAAACCCCCTCTCGAAATGAAGGTAACATGATAACTCTCATCCAAAGCGAGGTTCATGGACCGATGAGTCAGCGCGAAAGCCGCAAGGCGGCGAACAAAGGAATGGCCAACAATAGCAATGTTTATCGTCTCCATCACTGCGATCGCAAGTGCAATTAAATAGACAACCGGTCAAAAGGAATCACGACGATAGCGTCTAACAAACAGAATAAAAATGTAGCGTCAACACCAACCCCGTAGCAGTATTTTTGAAAAACAAACTTCAAAAATCGAGAGCGAATATACCTTTTCAATTCTTGAAATTTCGAGAGAGGCTGGGATTGGAGAACTAGTCTCATGTTTCCGTCAGCCTCATAATTTTTTGAGCTTACCGTATATTCCAGAATAGAAGCATTGGTTTTGTTGCCCACATAAATGCCGTTTGAATTTCATTCAAAAGGTGTTTTTAGTAAGCCACCAGAGCGGGATCGAGGTTGGTCTGGTTGGCACGTGCCCGCTAGACCTTCGCGTTTCTGAGGGCCTCATGGGACGCTGTCCTAGTTTAATTTTTGGAGAACCTGAAGGTGTTTTGGGGAACTTCAAGGGGGGTGCAACTGGTGGTTACTTTGAGTGTTTGAAGATGGTTGTTTGGGTACGTGCCACCCTAGACATTTGTGTTGGTGGGAACCTCAATGGGATGTTTTCGGAGGTTTTTGTAGAGCTTGTCAATGGGGATTCGTGGGATGCCTCGAGGGGTATGCCATTGGAGGTTTCTAGAGAGTCTTAGCTCCCGAATATTCACCGCGTTCTAACGCCAGTGTGTATAAACACGAATAGTCCAATTTACGATGTACCTAAATTTGGGTCCCGTGCAATTTGGTTGTCAAAAGCAATTCTTTTGCATCTACAATGTCTCAGTCAGCAGACGGTCTTAGGTGGCAATTTTACTTTTTGTTTTTAAAGCAATGGCAGCCATTTTACAAAATGCCCGCCATATTACATGTCTTAACAACTGCGTCACATAGAACCATAATTGTTGTGTCAAAACAAGGGTTTTGGAGATATATATACAAATATTTTATACTTGACCTTCTGTGACTTTCAGATCCGCCATTTTAAAAGATGGTGGTCGTCAAAACAAATTTCACAATATCTTGACAATTGTGTCACATAGAGACTTCGTGTCTATGTCAGCATGTATTATTGTGGTCAGCAATTTCAAATATGTTACGAATGTCGTTTGCCGACATTCATATATCCGCCATTTTTAAAGATGATGCCCGTCAAAACCATTTATCACTATACGTAGCTAAAGAACTGCATCACCTAAAGCCATTATGTTGATGCCAAAATATAGATTTTCAGGTGCGATGATTTCAAATATGTTACTTTTGACCTTTGCCGAGAGTAAAATATCGGCCATTTTTTTAAGATGGCGCCCGTTAAAGCTATTTGTCGCTATATCTAAAAAACTACATCACCTAGAGCTATAATGTTGATGTAAAAATGGAGGTTTCCAGTATGATTATTATAAATATGTTATTTTTTACCTTAACCATTTTTTTAAGATGGCGCCTGTCAGCGCTTAATACCCCTATGTAATAAGAACTACATAACCTAGAGCCAAGACATTGATGTCTACCTGTATGTGTTCAGGTGCTGTCAGAGCTTAGTACCCCTATATAGTAAGAACTACATAACCTAAAGCCAAGACATTGATGTCTACCTGTATGTGTTCAGGTGCTGTCAGAGCTTAGTACCTCTATATAGTAAGAACTACATAACCTAGAGCCAAGACATTGATGTCTACCTGTATGTGTTCAGGTGCTGTCAGCGCTTAGTACCCCTATATAGTAAGAACTACATAACCTAAAGCCAAGACATTGATGTCTACCTGTATGTGTTTAGGTGCTGTCAGCGCTTAGTACCCCTATATAGTAAGAACTACATAACCTAAAGCCAAGACATTGATGTCTACCTGTATGTGTTCAGGTGCTGTCAGAGCTTAGTACCCCTATATAGTAAGAACTACATAACCTAGAGCCAAGACATTGATGTCTACCTGTATGTGTTCAGGTGCTGTCAGCGCTTAGTACCCCTATATAGTAAGAACTACATAACCTAAAGCCAAGACATCGATGTCTACCTGTATGTGTTCAGGTGCTGTCAGCGCTTAGTACCCCTATATAGTAAGAACTACATAACCTAAAGCCAAGACATTGATGTCTACCTGTATGTGTTCAGGTGCTGTCAGCGCTTAGTACCCCTATATAGTAAGAACTACATAACCTAAAGCCAAGACATTGATGTCTTCCTGTATGTTTTCAGGTGCTATCAGACCTTAGTACCCCTATATAGTAAGAACTACATAACCTAAAGCCAATACATTGATGTCTACCTGTATGTGTTCAGGTGCTGTCAGAGCTTACTACCCCTATATAGTAAGAACTACATAACCTAGAGCCAAGACATTGATGTCTACCCGTATGTTTTCAGGTGCGATGATATCAAATATTGCTGTTATCCTTCGCCGATTTTTCATATCCTTTATTTTCAGCACACAAGGTGTCCGCCAGATATTCGGCGATGTGAGACAATGAGCAAAGTCACTTCAAACGTTGTTTTATTGAGATTATGGTGCTACCTACCCTCTAAATACACAACTAGGATTTTTAAGCGTTTCACACATCCTGCTTATACCCGCTCCCGTCATCTGCGTATCGGAATGATTTATCTATACCGATCGCTATCGCGAGACTTGCACAGTAAAGTTCGCAGGCTAAGCTGACACCTAACACAACAACGTCAGTGTTGACAGTTTTAATTACTTATATAGTCCTTCGGGCCGAAGGTCGAACGGACTTATGCCATCATTCTGCGTCCGCCTTGCGCCGTTCGCCGTTAGGGGTCATGTTCTAGTTAGACTTCCTGTCCGTTGCGAAGAAAAATGCAGTGTATTTTTGAGAAATGATTTTTTTTATAAAATTGACATGCTGTGACATAAGTGCATTTGAGTAGGGAGATTTTCATGTGTGATTGTAGAAGGTGGATTTCTAGATGATTTCAGTAAGCGGGAGGATATTTGGCAGCAATTTGCCTGTGTGACCTGTTTGCGGAGTAATTCTTGCCGGCATTTGTAAATATTGATGGGTGTCACACATACAGGCATTTTACGAGAGCTGGAATTATGCAATTTTGTTTTAAATCTATCGGCATGTCAATGAGGTGATGATAACAGCAGGTGAGAAGTTTAAGACATTTTTGTAGGCCACGTTTTCTTATCATCAGACAAAACGTTAACATGGTCGCCTATGGGAAAACCAACAGTGGGCTGACTCCAATAAAGATCATGGCAACGGAAGCATGCTATTGTCATTGCACAATCATGGAGGACGCATTTTACTTCAAATATCGTGAAACAATCACTGATAATATATGTATGGCAAACAACAGTTGAACGGGACAAACCGTTTTTGGATATTGCAGACTTCTCATCAGTCTGCAAGTCCAAATCACAGTGTCGGAACACATGTCTTATAAGGGGGGTGGGGTGTGTATGCTACTAGTTAGCCTCAATTTGCAAATCTGTTAAAATATATCGGCCTGTCAATGAGTTGATAATAACAGCATGTGAGAAGTTTAAGAAATTTTTGTACGTCACGTTTTCTTATAATCAGACAAAACGTTAACATGGTCGCCTATGGAAAAACCAACAGTGGGCTGATCCCGTTAGCAGCCATATCTCAGAAACCGTTCAGCAACTTTTTCTCTAATTTTGCTTAAACGTATCTTAGGGTACTGTTAATATGCACGAAAAATGTGTATTTGATTGAATCATTCCAAAGGCCCCGTAGGACCCCTAGGGCCCAAAAAACTTTTAATTTTTCACATTTTCCCTATTTTTCAAATATTCTCCAGTAACTGTTTCTCTAGTTTTGCAAATACATTACATGTGGTAGTGCCACTAAACACAACAAATCTGTATTTGACTGAATGATTCTAAGGGCACCACAGGGTCCCCCAAAATGCAAAATAGTTACACTATCTAGTGATGTGATTTTCAGAATGGCCCTTGAGACCAACCCCTAACAGTAGATTTTTGTATTGTGCTAGAAACAGATCCTGGCAGATATAACCCATCTCTACAACATCTGTCAAAAGCGAAGTCTTTGTCTTGCATGGATATATATTTTGATGCAGTTGTTTTATATGGAGGATGGTGGACCATGTCGTTCCGTCTTATATTCTTTCTTCTTATATACAAACACCACATTAGCATCACCAGCATGCCTATAACGAGGTCGTTTTGGGGGTCCTTTTTCAGACAAAGTGGGACTTATATGTGGTCTGTGGGGATATGTTCAATTTTTTTGCCTGATTAAGCCTAATTTACACCCAATTGTATTAATAAAAACCAACAGCGGTGATAGTATATTGTTAATATAACTGAATTATTTACTCGAAACCCGTGGCCGTGTGTGCAATTGATTTGAGTATGTTCATATTAATATTATAAACGAGGCACCGAGGAATGTGGTTGTGTTCAAGTTATTTTTCAGAATAAGCAGTTAAAGTGTGACATTTACAATCTGGTTTTCAGTCATTACGTTGATCTGATCTTATGAGCAAAAGTTCCATAATTTATCATCAACATAATTAAGTTAGTAAATTAAGAAACCTTTATAAAACATGCTCTGTAAAGAGAAGATTAGAAAAATTATTGTGGAATTTGAATTAAATTCTAGGTGTCAAACAGTATAGTACCATATCCTCTAAACAACACTGACTCCAGGAAACTAACTATATTTGACAACTATATGGAACACAAAATAAACATAATAATTGATAACAAAGGCCCTTCACACACTCGTGCCTCCTCATAAGCGATAAGGTTCCCCTTTCTGAGATATACAAACATGCAACTAGCAACAACAGTACGTATTTCGACTACCATACAGCCACACAATTACACTATTTCTCACCAGCACGCGCATTAAAGTAGGTGAAGCTAAACTTTATTGTATATTGGTTAAAAACAATTATTCATAGAAATTCGCTTTCCACCGCAATACTTGACAATTATTATGTGTGTTAAGCCAGATAAGTTTGCTTACCGGGATTGAAGCTTGTAAGAAATACACTCGCTACATATCTTAAATTGTTGCTTGTTGAGAATAGCCTCTTTAACAGACGGGAGTTACCTTGATCAGCATACTAAAGATAAAAAAGCCGCACCTCTAGTTTACTTGTAACAGATTTCTGATGATCAATCATAAATTATTTTATATGGCTTAATTTATGTGCTCAACATTTTTAAATCATCGTCACACCGTTAATTCACTAGTATTTTGTCAGCGTCTGTAACCTCTTATTGACTACAATTAGGACTCATACTTCTACATGCGAGGAGACCCTGAGATAGTGTGAAGTCTTTCTGTATGGCTAATTGGAGACAGTGGTTCTTTGACACACTTTCCTCTAGTGACTGCCCTTTTCACACATGGCACTGGAGACAGACCCCTCAGCCAGGCTCCCTTACATTCAGTGACAATCACTCAACAGCTACCGGTTCTTCAATTAACGTATGTACAAATCAGCCTTCCTTGGCATTCCTTGTAATCCTTGAACATTTCACCCAGCTTTTAGGATGAGGTTTAACGCTTTTGAGAAACATGGAATACAATTAGCGGTTCACATTTTAAAGATGCAATTTTGAGGCGGGGTCACATTTTGGAGAAAGGGAGACCACAAAAGAGGGGTTCACGTGAACACCGTGACCCCCCTACCGGCAGCGGGCCTGCGATATATGAAATATACAGTCCCCAATGTTGAAAGCCATTATACCAAATATCATATAATTCACGATTTCTCACCAACACTCGCATTTGTAAATAGGTGAAGTTAAACTTTATTTGTTATTGTTCAAGTCAATTGATTTGTGTCAAGCTATATGCATTTCTCTACAGTTTTGTCGCTTGTACGAAATACACACGTTACACGTCTTAATTTGTTGATTGTTGAGAATAGCCCTTCGACACTCGGTAGTTAGCTGAATCAGCATACTGTTGAAAACAGCTCCCACTATTTACATTTCAACATAATTCTATCGAGAAGTGAATAATTATGTTATATGGCCCACTACACTGTGTACATGTGCTCGTTTTTGTTCTTTAATCATTGTCATCCCTATCACCAACTAGCATTTAAAATGATACTGATGAGAACCGTGGCCATTACGCAGTAATATGTCGATATCAAATTGATTCGCTCACATATATCCCTTAGTATAACTATGTTTATTTCGTTTGAATCAGTCACGTATGGGCGACTGACTGGAATTTGGAGTCATGTTCCTTTACCCAAAAAATTGTTTTTTTGGTGTGTATTTGTTATCCCTTTAACATCTATATCAATCAGGCTGCCCTGTCATGCTGGGTAATGTTTGATCAACATCCACCAAGTTTTAGAAGGGGGTGTACGCTTTTTGGAGAAACAGGGAATAATGTTAACACAAACAAGTAGGGGTACACATCTTATACATAACATTTTAGGGGGACTTTCACATTTTGGACAAAATGGGTTCACAAAAGGGGTTCACTTGAATATCGTGAAGCCCCCTATAGGGGTATACCTACGGGCCGGCGTACTGGCGAGAAACCGTACAAATGTCTTACATGTGTTGCAAAATTCTCACTAAGTGATTTATTGAAGATCCACGTCCGTACTCATACTGCGGAGAAACCCTTCAAATGTGATGTATGTGGTTCACACTTCTCAACAAGTAGTCGCTTAACGATACATGTCCGTACCCATAATGACGAGAAACCATACAAGTGTGACACATGTGGTTCACAATTCTCAACAAGTTTTCGTTTAACGACACATGTCCGTATCTTTACCGGAGTGAAACCCTACATATGTGATATACGTGGAGCACAGTTCTCAACAAATGGTGTCTTAACGACACATGTCCGCATTGCTACCGGAGAGAAACCCTATAAATGTGTTACATTAGGTGCTCGATTATCAGAAAGTGGTAAATTGAAGAAATACGTGTGTATCCATACTGGGGAGAAACGTCCCCTACCAATGTTACATATGTTGATCACAGTTTTTCCAGAACCGTTCACCAAAGAAACACTTGCATTCACACTCGAGAATCCCTCGTGATATGATATCTGTACATCACTGTTTAAAGGCAGATCGGTCCAGTACCGGCATTTAAAATCATATGCAAATAGCTAATTCTCCAATATGGAAACATTTAGGATTTTGGCATATAGCACCTCTACATTGTTATGTAAAATCATTTTGATTGGGATAATAACAATGGTTTTACCCTGGCAAGTCTCACTGAGTGCTTTCTTGCGTACTTTAATCTGTTATTGAATGTGCGATTTTTTGTTTTCTCATTTGCATTCCATCATTAATATTATATGTGGTATCTATATACTGCCAATTCTCCAGTGAAATCTGGGACACTCCCGGATTTTGTATGTATCTCTCGGTCTCCCGCAACAGAGGCAGACCTCCCGGATTTTCTCTGAAAATCTCCAGTGAGACACGATGTATTCAGACACACTGAACCGCTGGATTTGCCTCAAAAAATATCCAACAGCACCCCTTCCCCGCCTCTTTGGGCTGACTCACTCCACATTATTATCGTTTCTTTTCCTTTGCACAATATGTCATTTCGTTGATTATACATGTATAAGACCAACGGTCAGTCGTATGTACTCTTTATTTCTCTAAATTATAGACAAGTTTTGTTGTACATGCTGTGTAGAGCAGAGACTGCCACTATGGGAATGAGTTTTAAAAGGTCACTACTCTATTGGTAATACTGCTGCTAACTGTTTCTTGTTCCATGGGGGGTGTAATGTAGAACAATAAATAAATACAGTTTTTGGCATTGTGTTCCCTAAATTCCCCATGATACATGGTGATCGGTCTTAACTTGAATAACTAGAAATGTGCGAATCACCCCTACACGTGTCCGAATCATCCCATACTTGTAGGTTCTACGCACACAGGCAGAGAGCCCAAGTCTGTTTTTATCATTCGCTTGGTTGCCATAATTATTATATGACATGATAATCATATTAAAATAGTCATATACTAGATCTTAGTAGGCGTAGTACTAAAGGACACAAAAGGCAAGTGTATGGGACCATATAACTGAAAAGCAAATACTTCTTAACCAGTTGCAACTACAATCAACGATATCACGCCTGTGGTTTACTGATAATTTGTTTTTGCCACTTTAAAAAGGGGGATTCTAATGAAATCTAACAGTACCCGACTGCCGCCAAATTGAGACAATCACCCATTGCTTGACCACTATTTAAGCGCTTTGGTCTTAGAGCTTCTTAGACCGAGACGCTGCAGTGACGCGTCGAATGCCCCGTTTCACCGACATGTACATGTGAATATGACAATTCATATGTTGGTTTCTCGTGTTCCTAGCTTTGAATCACAGTTACATTGATAACAACTGTTATCAAGTCACACATTACACTATGCGGATGTAGCCATTTTAGTAGTTACTGCGCCAAAGCAAATTCGACGCAAATTACAGTAAAATTCTCAGTTTGCCTGACCACTGGTAAATTGGGAAGAGTCCGTAATGTCAGGCTGTCTAGCACAATGGCGCTATCCGTGCAATTTAAATTATGTGTCTGAAACAAGGTTATTATAGTAAACTGCTGACCTAATATTTTTTATTGTAGAACTTAGTTAATGTTTAGTTTTTACTAAACGTCAGATGCATAGGCCCAAAATATGCCTTGTGTCCCCCATTATGTCTTAATATAGTAACCTAATTGTAGGTAACTGTATCGAGAATGCTAATATTTAAGACTTACTACCGTTATGCCCCCGTCCCCATTCCTACCAACGGCACTCGGGAAATGGAATACTTCTTAGAAATTGTTCATTTGGAGCTTGCATACACAAATACTTTGATGAAAAGCAAAGGTTTCCAGTAGCAACTTTCTCTGACCACTCTCACTACAGAAGGTAACTCTAAGTTCCTGACAGCGTTTCTCGACAGAGTCTATTCGTCCACGATCAACTCTCTCCAATCTATCCACACATGCACGCTGGCATACAATAATAACACGCATACGCGTGCGTCCGCGCGTCTTCTGCGACTGAGTCAGTGACATGTGACGACGATAATAACCGCATGGTGGAGGCACTTGTGTTACTTGAGTTTCATTGTTGACTACGAGGTGGCAGCACATTATCATTCGACAATATCGTGAAAGTGTCGTTGCTAGTTTTACACTATCTGACCGTTATCTAAAGGTAAGCTAGCATATTTTTGATTATGTAGCCTACCATAACATCTACCATATTAGGTAGATGTGGTTGGATAAATTTAACGCACGATAGATTCTTATTTGATTGGGTTACGTCGCCACCGGGTTACCTAGCTGTCTATGGGCGATAATCAAGACTATTTGGCAATCATTTGGGGTTTGACCACATTTAGATTTTACATAGGCTGCCATTATAACGTTTCCTTCATTTCCTGCAAATTTTGTCTTACGATTTTCTGGAAAATTTCACAGCATATTTAATCTCCATTGAGTTGACGAAAGTGCTATGGAAACAACTATACCTCATTGTTTAGGTGCGTTCCCAAAATAGCCAGTGGCAGTGTGCAAATACGCGAGCGACTAGCGTGTATTTCTTGCTATCTCGTGAAAGACCTAATGCAGTAGTACATTCAGTATATACTGGACTAACATGTTACACGTCAAAGTGATCGAAAAAATTCACACATCACATCAAAACGGTATCTTTTTTGGATGTGTAATGTTGCACGAATCCTTAATGTGGTTTTACCCCAAGTAGATCTCCTGAATCTTGCAGACCTTCACGAAAATTAGATTTATATCAAGCTGTACATATAACTAGATTAACCACAAAGGCAAATTTACACTGTCTCTGTAACAGTTAAAATATTCATCATCAAACTGTGCACACCTCCAAACTAAAAAGTGCCTTGAGTTGATTTAAACATGCTTATTCGGTACCTTATACCACATACGACGTTTGTCTGACATTAATGGTACTGAGCACAGTGCCTTATCGATATGGGAGAAAAATATTAACGAAATATATTTTGTTGTTATTTTTTTCATAAAATGTTGTAATTTTGGTAAAAAAAATACACCAAATCATTATTTTAAACAGCTTTTTATTGGACATGCAAGTTGCCCATCTTCAAGAATTCTTGTATAACGTAATGCCCATCAACCATGCTAAATAATATCCAATCATTAATCTTTTTTTTGCTTTTGACACCAGTAGGTGTCAAAAGCACAAGCCAGACATTTCAACAGTATTCACAATATTGAAAGGCACATAGGCATCTTTTGATGGTAACTACAAGTATATTATAGATAACACACTAAAACACGGGATGTAAATTGAGGTGTATACATAGTACATTATGAAACCAAAAATGGGATGCCCAGTAGAACATATATCAATGTCATACAAATTGTCATCCTAACCCCCCTTAAAATAACCATACTTTTACACAGGCGCAGATCTCTGTTTCATACAGAGTGTTCAAACATCGCCACACGTCAGTTACTTGGCCACTATATATTTTGCTTTATTACACTCATTATTGGAAATAAGAGATACCGCTGACAAAATATATAATTTCAGAAAGAAACAAACGTTTGACAGGGACATCCAAGACACGTGATAAAGGTTGCTGACAGTTGTGGCACCCAGTATCTCTCCAAGTACATCAACGAGTCCATTGTCCTAATCATGTTTTATTCAAACATCACCATATTCTTACAAGGGTATTAAAAAACATTTCCAATGTTAAATATAGGGATATAACGTAAAAAATACCAGTCCTAAAGGCAGCTTCTTCCCAAAGTAGTTGATGTAAGACTACGATTAGTTTAAGCTGCCTTGCCTTGTGCAGACTTCGGTATAATTAAGTTATATTACAACTGAAAAGTGCATGGCCGTCAACAATGATAGCATGCCAGTCCATGTACACAGTTTCAACATATGGCACTTCTGTTAGGTGAACAGTTTTAATTGTTATGGCTAAAATTCGAATCATTGCTGTTGCTGCATATTTGGAGAGTCACACACTACTATGCTATTCTCAGTCACATTCTGGATATGTTTATGCAGATTCTCAATTGTTCTTGTTGTCTCAGTTAGTGTATGGATGTTGCTGTAAAAATAGGTAGAAGTGTGTGGACAACCTGCTTCCTATGGTGGCCAACTTTTCACAAAAATTAGGGCTGCGTTAGGGGGTGGAGGTTGAATCCAAATGTTGACTGCTTGACCATTATTGCTTATTGTGCGATCCAAGTATGATATATACAAGTGCCATATAATTAGAAAGGACAAGTTGGAACAGGAGAAGTACTCAGCTTAGTATTGGAGTTAAGATTAAAAAACATTTATAGATGTCGCTTACAAAAATATAAGTAATGTAACTTAGATGAAATTCATCTTACTGGAAATTACTGTCAATATTGCCGTACGTAATGCAGATTTAAAAGAAACTCCACGCCCTGACACATATATGCAATTATTACACAAGCTTTTGTGGGACTCGGTATCTTAGAACATGCTTGGAATGTAGTTTTTGCCTTCACATCACCTAAATTATCACTTTATTTTCCATGCATATCACCTAATAACTGACTTATTAATTACTTTTAAAACCCCTTTTAGACGTAACGCTAATAGTATGCAAAAGCTGCACGGTAATCTGGTTTACATTAGCTTCCAAATGCATCCAAAAAACCATCACCCGACACTCAAATCACATTTTGGCGGTTCTCGTTATAAAACGGGCCAAATTTCTAATTTGGGGTAAGGCCACATTTAGATTTTACATAGGCGGCCATTATAACATTTCTTAAATTTCCTGCAAAATTTATCTTACAATTTTCTAGAAAGCATATTTAACCACCATTGACATAAATGCTGTGGAAAACTCCTACAATTCTCATACCTCATTTCTTAGAAACATCCATCCATACCTGACACCCCTCACTTTCGCCCCGATCTGGTGACGTATTTTGAAATATAGGTGCATTCTGCAAAATAGCCTCTGTGCGAATATGCGAATGACTAGTGTATATTTATTTCTATCTCGTGAAAGATCTAATGCAGTAGTACATTCAGTATTCACTGGACTAACATGTGCCATGTCAAAGTGCTCGAAAAAAATCAGACATCACACCACAACAGTATTTTCAAGGGCACTCCACACTTCAGAATAACAGAAAGAAATCTTCTGATCGCAGGATCCAGTGGTATATTTTAATTGTGAGACTTTCTTTAGATTCTGATATTAAGAATTTAGGCGATTTTACTTTCTGACCTAAGTTCTAACCATGAAAACGACCACCTATAGACTACAGTATATTATAGTGTAATATAGGCTAGCCACCAAACTTCTCCACATATTAAATATAGTATACTATTCGTAAAATTACTATTGTATAAGTATAGTCTGTATAGATAGTAGAGTCTTTATAGTCTATGTACATATTTTGCATAATATATGAACACTACATTATCAAACAATTACATTTACATTCAAGTCACACCAAGTCTAATTTAATTTAAAAAAAACTTAAACTCGATATCTCCGCTGGTGGTTCCATGGCTACCACGTCATGCCACAGCACTTGTAGTTATACTACATTACCAAACAATCATATTTACATTCCTGTGACAATCATGTCACACAAAGTCTAATTTAATTAAATAAACTAAAATGACGTCTCCAGTGTTGGCACCCCTGCTGCCACGTCAAGGCGTCGTGAACACACGGCACTTGTAATTATAAACTTTCCTATGTACACACCTATAATTATAAATATACCTACGTGCAGATATAAACACCTATAATTAAAAACTATTATATATATATACATGCTCACACACATAAAATTACGAGTCTTCGGTTATAGTAATGACACTGGACACAGTTTCTGTGAACACTATTTGTACTGCGACACCTCGAAACAATATTGATTTTATTGTAGCTGCGGAGCTACAGGTGGCCACCGCCAGAGATGTCAAGTTTTAGTTTAGTTTGTTTAGTGAATTTTGATCTTTATGGACATGTGTGTATATTTTGGATAACGTAGGTAAGAAAGTTAAAGATTGTCAGAATTCATATAATTTCTGGTTCCGGTAGTTAGTGTAATGAATCTCCAAAATCATAATAATATTATGATATCAGTAATCATGTGGGTAGTTCAGAATTTGTCAAGTCTCAAGATGGATTTAAAAAAAGTTATCAATCTAACTTCTATTACTGATTCAGTTAGACTATTCCATGGTTCAGACACTCGAAGAGGGAATGCGTCTTTTAGAGATTTACTTTTGCCTTTTGCATAAATAAGCTAAGACTTTTCCTGATATAATGACACATCCTTCCATTTCAGGGTGTCTAGTGTGGATTTATCATGATACATTAATAATATTTTGTGCATCATTTTACTGACTTCTGTCATGTCTCCTTGTAGCGTTCATTATACTAATGTGCGAGAAATCATCAAATTTTCTGGTGTTTACCAGTCTACTAGTAATAGTAGTAGTATCTCTAATATTGCCTACATCTACAGTACTGACATAACTATCATCTTGTTTCAGTTGACTGTGGAGCTATCAAAGGCTGTATGTGACAGAAGTGTCTACAATGACCTGATCAAGTTGCACAAACATATTCGCATTGATATAGCATCACCGATGAGTTGTCTGCTCCAAAACAGCGTAGGACATTGAGCCCAAGTCACTGAATGTCCACATGTTTGCCTACAGCATCAAGAGAAAACATGTGACAGTGTGTCCTGTGGAACAATACTTACATGTAAGCAGACATCAACTCCCTCTCGGTGAAAGCAACCATTCAAGTGTGACCATGATGGAGTGAACATTTATTGACTCATCTACAATCTCTGACTTGTGGAAAAAAGTGAAATTGTGGCGAATCGTATTCTCAGAGTAGAACTTCAAACTGCACATATATGGACATCCATACTGTGGAGAAACCTGTAAATGTGACACCTCTGCACACTGTCTTGTAGTGTGGTGACTAAAAGCTCCTTGTGTGCACCCGGACTGAAGACAATCCTTCAAATAAGATGCATGTCGTCTACAACTCTCTAAGTATTGTAACATACATGTACATCGGAACTAGTGATCTACGTGTTTACATGCTGTAATGATATTACTAAAGTTAAGACAGAAATGTGCATCTTCTCTGGCGATACGATACACATGGGATGTATATGAAAACATGATAGAACTGGAACTATTAGCAATATGACTGCGAATGTGCACACTCGTATCATTGAGAAGAGACTTGTATGTGACACCTGTGGAAAACATTTTGTAAACAACAGTGGCTTAACGGTACACGTGTGCAGTCACAATGGAGAGAAACCATTCATATGTGATACATGTGGTGCACAATTCTCACAGAATAGTCATTTGAAGAAACATATCCGTACCCACAGTGAGGACAGACCCTACAAATGTTATACATGTGGTGCACAATTCTCACAAAATAGTAATCTGAAGACTCATATCCGTATCCACACTGGGGAGAAACCCTACAAATGTGATAGATGTGGTGCACAATTCTCACAACATAATACTTTAAAAAAACATTTTCGTACCCACACCGGGGACAAACCGTACAAATGTGATACATGTGGTGCACAATTCTCACAGAGTTTTCATTTGAAGACGCATATCCGTATCCACACTGGGGAGAAACCCTACAAATGTGATACATGTGGTGCACAATTTTCAAGATGTGGTTCTTTAATTAGGCATGTCCGTATGCACACTGGGAAAAAACCATACAAATGTGATACATGTGGTGCACAATTCTCACAGAATAGTCATTTAAAGACACATATCCGTATACACACTGGGGAGAAACCTTACAAATGTGATACATGTGTTGCACAATTTTCAAGAAGTGGTTCTTTAACTAAGCTTGTCCGTATCCACACTGGGGAGAAACCCTACAAATGTGATACATGTGGTGCACAATTCTCAGCAAATGGTAATTTGAAGAAACATGTCCGTGTACATACTTTAACAAAATCTACAAATGTGATACATGTGGTGCACAGTTCTCAGAGAATGTTAATTTGAAGACACATATCCGTATCCACACTGGGGAGAAACCCTACAAATATGATACATGTGTTTCTCAATTTTCAATAAGCGGTTCTTTGACTAAGCATGTCCGTATGCACACTGGGAAAAAAACATACAAATGTGATACATGTGGTGCACATTTGTCACAAAATAGTACTCTGAAGATTCATGTCCTTATCCACACTGGGGAGAAACAATACTAATGTGATATATGTGGTGCACAATTCTCACAGAATAATAATTTGAAGACTCGTATCCGTATTCACACTGGGGAGAAACCCTACAAATGTGATACATATGGTGCACAATTCTCAGATAATGGTAGTTTAAAGAAACATATCCGTATTCATACTGGGGATAAACCGTACAGATGTGTTAGTTGTGGTGCCCAATTCTCAGCAAGTGGTGCTTTGAAGACACATGTCCGTATTCATATTGGGTAGAAACCTTACAAATGTGATAGCTGTGGGGCAAAGTTTTCCCGGAGTGGTTCGCTAAAAACACATGTAATGCACATTCACACCGGCAAAGTTCTTCAGATGTGACATCTGTGGACCGCAGTTTAAAACTAGTAGTACTGATAGTGATACTTTATACACATATGCACTGTTAAGAAAGGAATAAAATTTGAGGGAAACAGTGTTTACAGGCAGAAGGTATAATAGCTATCATAACACAAATAACTATTTGGCAATGAAAAATTTCCGTGTGGCGCATCACAGAGTTTCTGGGAGCTGTGTCATGTTCAATCTCAATGTTGCATTGTCAACCACAGCACGAATCTGATTTTGTAAATGTAAATTTTATACCAGACTCACTGCAAAGTGTCATTGTTTCTGTTGCTTTGCACAATTTGTGAAGTAATTGCTTATATATGTATACGACCATTTGTTGGTTTTATTGAAATTTCGTACTACTGAAATGTCGTAATATGGAAATGCCCTATTACAAAAACATCCCATCATAGAAATGTCCGTATACCGAAATTTTTATTACCAACGTCCGTGGCCAAAGTGACCTTTACTAAACTGTCTGGCTATGATATGACTCACTACAGAGTATCATTGTTTCTGTTGGATTGCACAGTTTGTGAAGTCATTGTTTATTCTTGTGTATATGACCCGTGCAGCACGTAGGGCGTGGCAGTCACGGCAATCGCACAGGAACCCCACAATATAACTTTTATGGGTGCCTCGACGAAACGTTTCTTGGGTAATTTCTTTGGTGTCGAAACATTTTTAGACGTAACCTGAGTGCTTCAGTGTGATGCAAACTAGTGTTCTAAATGTACAAAATTCGGGACGGGTGAGAACTGTAATGATATGATATCCAGTGAGTGACTGGCTCGAAGTCTCCACAGTCCTAAATCACTCCCTGTGTATGACGAAAGGTGGTCGTACACTTTGTTTGAATAAGCTACACAACTTAAATGCTGTGTTTAAAGTCAGAAGTATTTGTGTTATCTTTTGGCTTGATGCTTTGTAGAACAGAGTCCACCACGGTAGGAAGGAGTTTTGGAAATTCACTATTCCAGGTATTATTGGTAATGCTGTTGCCAACTGTTTGTTGGTTCGTGAGTGGTTGCAATAAAAAGTGATGCGGCTGCAGCTTTTGATATTGTGAACTCTCAAATTTCCCTTCACACTTGGCCCCCAGGCTAAATGTGAATAATTACAAATATACGAACATTCGTATAGGTCGTACTCTCACACACATACACACGCACGTACAACAGAGGCGTACACAGGATTGACATGTTAGGGGGTTTCCGAACGGGTATCACCGTCACAGTGACGCGGGAACGAAATTCATATTGGAGCTTTAGCACAACTGACAATTTTTCGCATATCTTCACATCTTCTTTCACCTTGTAGCTGTCTCGGTTGGATGGACTGTGACATCGGAGGACAGGGGGAGATGCTTTGGACAAATATTCTCCATCTCGCCGCTTATTACTTGTACATTGCAATGATATTGGTCATGCAACAGAGCGCTATTTGGGAGGGGGGTTCCGGGCAACCAGAAACCTCTTTGGTATGCCACTGCATTCTCTCTCACACACAGGGGGCCCACAATGTATGTTTGATGAGGGCGTTCAGAAAATGGTTTTTGGTTAATTTGATGTCGAAATATTTTTAGACATAACTTTATTGCTGCAGTACGATGCAAACTAGTGTTCTAAATGTAAAAAGTACACAAATACAGACACACCCACATCCGATGTCTTTTTAGTCATTTGGGCCGAAGCGAAGGTCCAACGGACTTGCCATCTCTCTGCGTCCGACGTCCGCCGTTAGCTGCTGTATCTCAGAAACCGTTCAGCAACTTTTTCTCTAATTTTGCACAGACACATCTTAGGGCATTGTCACTATGCACGAGAAATCTGTATTTGATTGAATCGTTCTAAGGGCTCCAAGGGCCCCAAAACTGGTAAAATGTTATACATTTTACCTATTTTTTCAAAAACTGTTCAGCAACTTTTTGTCTGATTTTGCATATACATTTCATGTGGTAGTGTCACTGTACACAAGAAATCTGTATTTGATTGAATCATTCTAAGGGCATCTAAAGACCCCCCCAAAAACTAGTAAATTTTCATATTTTGCCTATTTTTTCAAAAACTCGTAAGTAACCTTTTCTCTAATTTTGCATAAACATTTCATGTATTTGATTGAATCGTTCTAAGGACACCAAAGATCCCCTAAAATGCTAAATTTGCTAATTAAATTGTTTACTGCAGCAGCAATTCTATCTGGGTTACAGTCCTTTCCTGAACTAATCCCTTTTCCTATAACATCTGTCACATGCACAGTCTGTGTAGGTTGGCAGAGTGCCAAGTGACCCACCCCACCCCCCACCTCACTGTGGAGACTTGACGGAAACTGTGATTAATTTGTAATTGGTCACTGGCAGAGGCTTGTGTCAACAGCTTCTAGACCAGCTTAGCAAGCTTGCAGTAGCAGCTTCGAGCCTGGCTAAAGAACTGGGGGGATACTAACCTTTCGACAGCGACAGGTGCTAATAATGGTTTATAATTTTGTAGATTGAAAATAATCTGTGAGACAGCTGTGTAATATTATGTATTTGAACTGCATAAGATGTCTGGTTTGATTTACATTAGTACATCATTTTGCGTGAATGGTTTGTTTATGTATTCGTTTGACTGGGAACTATTTCTAGGATCAAAAGATATATCATTAGCTGCAGTTTCACTTTAAGGTTTTTCACCGAGTTTTTCAAAGTGGTTAATAAACTTATCCAGTGAAATATTTCCAAATTTTTCACTGCTGTTACTTGCTTTATTAAGTATATCCCAGTATTCTGCAGACTCGCTATGTTTTAGGTTGCGCAAGTTTTCATGTAACTGTTTATGGTAGCATTTTGATATTTGTTTTATAAAGCATTTATGCCCACTAGCCAATTCTCTTAACTCTGCATTAGCTTCGTCATTTTTTTAGTCTACCTTTTGGTCTCGAATAATCTGTTCTCTTAGTTTTACATATAAAGACATACTCTGGCATGACTTGATAAGTTTTTGTAGCAGCACATTTGTGCTTCCAGTGTATCATTGCAACATAACATTCATACTGTGTGCCACATTTGAATGTCATGTATGTAATATTTCCATGCAATCCATTTGCATATATAATGTAAAACCTCAACAGCCGTTTTCTTCATTTTCATGTTCAATTGCTCCATAACTTCACAAATTTTTGCAGCAGTCGTAATTTTTGAAACCGTAGAGAAATTCTACCCAACCTTTACAAGCATGTCAGAAAACAATGTTAATATGTTTCCGACTTATCACTCATTTGTTCAGCCGAGGTCACATATAGACGTATTAGTCCAAAGGAGTTCAAGACCTCTTGGCTCATTAAAAAAAAAAGATATCGACTCAAGAAATATTACCTGTTCTTTGGCATTGTTTAATTGACATGTTGAGCGGACCATTATATGATTGCTATGAACTCTGCGCTGGTGTTCTTCTACATTTCCCCCCACCGGTATCCGAGAAAGGATTTGACCACCTGCTACGTAGTTATGTCCAGAGATCTGGCGTATGTGGCGTGGAGTTTGAGTGTGTCCAAGTTTTGTTCCGAAGGTCGAACGGAAGTATGCCATCACTCTGCGTCCGCCTTACGCCGTCCGCCGTTAGGGGTCATGTTCTAGTTAGACTTCTTGTCCGTTGCGAAGAAAAATGCAGTGTATTTTTAGAAATGATTTTTTATAAAATTGACATGCTGTGACATAAGTGCATTTGAGTAGGGAGATTTTCATGTGTCATTGTAGAAGGTGTTATCTGTAAAATGAGGGATTTCTAGATGATTTTAATAAGCGGAAGGATATTTGGCAGCAATGTGCCTGTGTGACCTGTTTGCGGAGTAATTCTTGCCGGCATTTAAAAATGTTGACGGGTGTCACACATACAGGCATTTTACGAGAGCTGGAAGAAGGCAATTGTTGTTAAAATCGATCGGCATGTCAATGAGGTGATAATAACAGCAGGTGAGAAGTTTAAGAAATTTTGTAAGTCACGTTTTCTTATAATCAGACAAAACGTTAACATGGTCGCCTATGGGAAAACCAACAGTGGGCTGACCTCGTTAGCTGCCATATCTCAGAAACCGTTCAGCAACTTTTTCTCTAATTTTCCATAGACGTATCTTAGGGTACTGCCACTATGCACGATAAATGTGTCTTTGATTGAATCATTCGAAAGGCCCCGTAGGACCCCTAGGACCCAAAAAACAGGTAATTTTTCACATTTTGCCTATTTTTCAAATATTTTCCAGCAACTGTTTCTCTAATTTTGCATAGACATTACATGTGGTAGTGCCACTAAACACAATAAATCTGTATTTGACTGAATCATTCTAAGGGCACCACAGGGGCCCCCAAAATGCAAAATCGTTACACAATCTAGTGATGTGGTTTTCAGAAGAGCCCTTGAGATCACCCCCTAACAGTAGATTTTGTGTATTGTGCTAGAAACAGATCCTGGCAGATATACCCCTTCCCTACAACATTTGTCACAAGCGGAGTCTTTGTCTTGCATGGGTATATATTTTGATGCAGTTGTTTTATATGGAGGATGGTGGAATACGTGGTTTCGTCTTATATTCTTTCATCTTATATACAAACACCACATTAGCATGCCCATAACGAGGTCGTTTTGGGGGTGCGTTTTCATACAAAGTGGGACTCACATGTGGTCTGTGAGGATATGTCAAATTTTGTTGTCTGATTAAGCCTAATTTACACCCAATTGTATTAATAAAAACCAACACGCGGTGATAGTATATTGTTAATATAACTGAATTATTTACTCGAAACCCGTAGCCGTGTGTGCAATTGATTTGAGTATGTTCATATTAATATTATAAACGAGGCACCGAGGAATGTGGTTGTGTTATTTTTCAGAATAAGCAATTAAAGTGTAACATTTATAATCTTGTTTTCAGTCATTACGTTGATCTGATCTTATGTGCAAAAGTTCCATAATTTATCATCAACATAATTAAGTTAGTAAATTAAGAAACCGTTATAAAACATGCCCTGTAAGGAGAAGATTAGAAACATTATTATGGAATTTGAATAAAATTCTAGGTGTCAAACAGTATAGTACCATATCCTCTACACAACACTAACTCCAGGAAACTAACTATATTTGACAGCTATACGGAACATAAAATAAACATAATAATTGATAACAAAGGCCCTTCACACACTCGTGCCTCCTCATAAGCGATAAGGCTCCCCTTTCTGAGATCTACAAATATGCAACTAGCAACTACAGTACGTATTTCGACTACCATATAGGCACACAATCACACTATTTCTCACCAGCACGCGCATTTTAAAATAGGTGAAGCTAAACTTTATTGTGTATTGGTTAACAACAGTTATTCATAGAAATTCGCTTTCCACCGCAATACTTGAAAATTATTATTTGTGTTAAGCCAGATAAGTTTGCTTACCGGGATTGAAGCTTGTAAGAAATACACTCGCTACATGTCTTAAATTGTTGATTGTTGAGAATAGCCTCTTTAACAGACGGGAGTTACCTTGATCAGCATACTAAAGATAAAAAGCCGCACCTCTAGTTTACTTGTAACAGATTTCTGATGATAAATCATGAATTATTTTATATGGCTTAATTTATGTGCTCAACATTTTAAAATCATCCTGACATCGTTCATTCACCAGTAGTTTGTCTGCATCTGTAACCTCTTAGTGACTACAATTAGGATTCATTCTTTTTACATGCGTGGATACCCTGGAATAGTGTGAACGCCTTCTGTATGGCTAATTGGAGACAGTGGTTCTTTGACACACTTTCCTCTAGTGACTGCCCTTTTCACACATGGCATTGTAGACAGACCCCTCAGCCAGGCTCCCATACATTCAGTGATAATCACTTAACAGCCTATGGTTCTCCCATTAACATATGTACAAATCAGCCTTCCTTGGCATTCCTTGTAATGCTTGAACAACATCCAGCTTTTAGGAGGGAGTTTAACGCTTTTGAGAAACATGGAATACAATTAGTGGTTCACATTTTAAAGATGCAATTTTTAGGGGGGTTCACATTTTGGAGAAAGGGGATCACAAAAGAGGGGTTCACGTGAACACCGTGACCCCCCCCCCCTACAGGCTGCGGGCCTGCGATATATATGTAGCACTGTTCTCAACAACATGTCCGTATTAATATCGGGGAGAAACCCTATAAATGTGTTATATGCGGTGTTCGATTCTCAGAAACTAGTAAATTGAAGAAACACGTGCGTGTCCATATTGGGAGAAACCCTACCAATGTCATATATGTGGATCACAGTTTTGTCCAGAACAGTTCACCAAAGAAACATGTGCATTCACACTCGAGAATCCCTCGTGATATGACATCTGTATATCATAATTTAAAAACAGTTCGGTCCAATACCGGTATTTAAAAGCATACACAAATAGCCAATCTTCCAAAATGGAAACAATTAAGGTGTTTGCTCTATCACTATATATCTATAACATTGTTATCTAAAACCATTTTGATTGGATTAATAAAAATGGTTTTACCCTGGTAAGTTCCACTGGGAGCTTTCTTGCGCACTTTAAGGTGTTATTGAATGTGCGATTTTTTGTTTTGTCATTTGCATTTCATGATTCCTTTTAGACACTCGGGTGTATCTCTCCGACTCACGGAATGCATGCAAATCTCCCGGATTTTCTTTGAAAATCTCCAACGATACAGGGTGACACCACGGGAGATGTATTCAGACGTACTGAACCGCTGAATGTCCAGCAAAAATCTCCAACAGCACCCCCTCACCTCTTTGGGCTAACTCACTCCACATTATTGTCGTTTCTTTCCCTTTGCACAATCTGTCATTTCGTTGTTGATGCATGTATATGACCAAAGGTGGGTCGTGTCTACTGTTTATTTGTCTAAGACAGGTGTAATATTGTGAGGAAAATCACAATTTGTGTTGTCCATGCTGTGTAGGACAGAGACTGCTATTATTGGAAGGAGTTTTAAAAGGTCACTACTTTATTGGTAAAACTGTTGCTAACTGTGTCTTGTTCCATGGGTAGGTGTAACGTAGAAAATAAAGGAATACACGTTTTGCCACTGTGTTCCCCCAAAATTCTCCCATCATACCTGATCATCGTCCTTAACTAATTGAATAAATAGAAATGTGCGAACCACCTCTACACATGTACGAACCACCCCATACGTGTAGGTCCTACACATACGTACAAGCAGAGAGCCCAAGTCTGTTATTAATACTCGCGTGGTTGAAATAATAATTATTTGGTATAATAATCAGACAGATATGATGAGGAGTGTGGGTGTGTCCAATGTTTGTTAGAGTAAACACTTAATGTTACAATTTGGTGACACTAGCAATGTGGTTTTCAGTTAATTAATAAATTATGTATGTAACTGATCTGCAGTGCAACATGTTCACAATTTACCAATCACATAATTCAGTTAGTAATTTACTAAACATTTATAAAATGCCTACCATAAATAGAAGATTAGAAAACATTTACTCTTGTGAAATTTTAATTAAATTATTTGTATCAAAGAAACGAACTGTCTATAGACAATCCATAGGTATCATACAATCGAGTACCGTAACCTCTACGCCACAATGACCACAGACAATATTATCTGCATTTAGCAGCTAACAAACACATTGAACGTAATAATTGAGAATAAAGATTCTTCACACTTTCTTGCAATGGTTAGGCCGCCCCTTGCTGAGATCTACTTATTCTAGTTGTTTCCAGCACTCGGTAACGTTCTATTAAATGACTAGTCTGTATTACTCTGGTTAAAATGTAATGGTCTGATGAGTCAGCATTGTTCAGAACATTATCGCCAAACCGACCTTTACATGCTGGCACTGAGGGTGGTCACTGCCAGGGTGCTTGTCGACCTCAGTGGTACTTTTACGTTGAGACGGGACCGACATTAACTTGATCTCCGAGTCACGAGGAATATACAGTCCCCAATGTTGAGAGCCATTACACCAAATATGTCTGCCCGGTCCGGGTTTCGAACTCAGAGCGCTGGCATGACAGGCGGTGTTAACCACTACGCTAAACGCGCTCCCGATCTACATCCATTTAACCAGCAACAACAGGACTTCGGCAACCACAACTAATGCCACATAATTCACGGTTTTTCACCAACACTCGCATTTTAAAATATATGAAGTTAAACTGTATTTGTTATTGTTCAAGTCAATTGATTTGTGTCAAGCTAGATGAATTTCTATACAGGTTTATCGCTTGAACGAAAAACACACGACACACGTCTTAATTAGTTGACTGCTGAGAATAGCCCTTCGACACTCGGTAGTTAGCTGAATCAGCATACTGTTAAAAACAGCTCCCATGATTTACCTTTTAACAGAATTCTAACAAAAAGTTAATAATTATTTTATATGGCCCACTACACTGTGTACATGTGCTCGTTTTTGTTCTTTAATCATTGTCACCCCTTTCACCCACTAGCATTTAAAATGATACTTATGAGAACCGTGGCCATTACGCAGTGATATGTCGATATCAAATTGATTCGCTCACATATATCCCTTAGTATAACTCTGTCTATTTCGTTTGAATCAGTCACCTCTGAGCGACTGACTGGAATTTGGAGTCGTACCTTTATAAAAAAATTGCTTCTTGTGTATTTGTTACCACTTTAACATATATATCAATCACGCTGCCCTGGCATGCTGGGTAATGTTTGATCAACATCCACCAAGTTATAGGAGGGGGTGTACGCTTTTGAGAAACAGGGAATAATGTTAACACAAAAAATTAGGGGTACACATATTATAGATTAAATTTTAGGGGGACTTTCACATTTTGGACAAAGGGGGTTCACTTGAACCCCGTGATCCCCGTACAACTGTCTTACATGTGTTGCACAATTCTCACAAAATGGTTTATTGAAGATCCACGTCCGTATTCATACTATGGAGAAACCCTTCAAATGTGATGCATGTGGTTCACAATTCTCAGCAAATGGTAGAATAACGATACTTGTCCGTACGCACAGTGCCAAGAAACCATACAAGTGTGACACATGTGGTTCACAATTCTCAACAAATTTTCGTTTAACGTCACATGTCCGTATTCATTCTGGAGTGAAACCCTACATATGTGATATATGTTGAGCACAGTTCTCAACAAATGGTGTATTGATGACGCATGTCCGCATTGATATTAGGGAGAAACCCTATAAATGTGATTCTCAGAAAGTGGTAAATTAAAGAAACACGTGCGTATCGATCCATACTGGGAAGAAACCCGACCAACGTTGCGTCTATGGATCACAGTTTTCTCCAGAACCGTTCACCAAAGAAACGTGTGCAGTCACACTCGATAATCCCACGTGATATGACATACGTATATATCACATGTAGTTTAAAAGAAGTTCGGTCCAGTACTGGTATTTTAAATCTGATGCAAATAGCCAATTCTCCAAAATGGAAACAATTGAGATGTTTGCATCTATCACCTCTACATTATTATCAAAACCATTTTAGTTGGAATAATATAAAAGGTTTTACCCTGATAAATCTCATTGAAAGCTTTTTTGTGCAATTTAATCTGTTGTTGAATGTGAAATTTTTTGTTTTCTCATTTGCAGTTCATCATTGATTTTAAATGTGGTATCTATATACGTGCCAATTCTCCAGCGAAATCTGGGATACTCCCGGATTTTGGCTGTATCTCCCGGTCTCCCGGGACAGAGGCAGACCCCCAGGATTTTCTCTGAAAATCTCCAACGAGACACGATGAATTCAGACGTATTGAAACGCTGGATTTGCAGCAAAACATATCCAACAGCACCCCCTCCCTGCCTCCTTGGGCTGACTCACTCCACATTATTTTCGTTTCTTTTCCTTTGCACAATATGTAATTTCGTTGTTTATACATGTATAAGACCAACGGTGGGTCGTATGTACTCTTTATTTCTCTAAATTATAGACAGGTATATCATTGTGAATATAATCACACCAATTTGTGTTGTACATGCTGTGTAGAGCAGAGACTGCCACTATGGGAATGCGTTTTAAAAGGTCACTACTCTATTGGTAATACTGCTGCTAACTGTGTCTTGTTCCATGGGTGGGTGTAACGTAGAACAATAAATATATACAGTTTTTGGCATTGCGTTCTCTAAATTCCCCATGATACCTGGTCATCGGGCTAAACTTGAATAACTAGAAATATGCGAATCACCCCTACATGTATCCGAACCACCTCATACTTGTAGGTCCTACACACACAGGCAGAGAGCCCAAGTCTGTCTTTATCATTCGCTTAGTTGACATAATTATTATATGGCATGATAATCAAATTAAAACAGTCATACGCTAGATCTTTGTAGGCGTAGTACTAAAGGACACAAAAGGCCAGTGTATGGGACCATATAACTAAAAAGCAAATACTTCTTAACCAGTTACAACTACAATCAACGATATCACGCCTGTGGTTTACTCAGAATCTGTTTTTGCCATTTTAAAAAGGGGGATTCTAATTAAATCTAACAGTACCCGACGGCCGCCGTATTGAGACAATCACCCATTGCTTGACCACTATTTAAACGCTTCGGTCTTAGAGCTTCTTTGACCAAGACGCTGCAGTGACGCGTCGAATGCCATGTTTCACCGACATGTACATGTGAATATGACAATTCATATGTTGGTTTCTCGTGTTCCTAGCTTTGAATCACAGTTACATTTATAACAACTGTTATCAGGTCATACATTACACTATGCGGATGTAGCTAATTTAGTAGTTACAGCGCCAAAGCAAATTCGACGCAAATTACAGTAAAATTCTCAGTTTGCCTGACCACTGGCAAATTGGGAAGAGTAGACGTCCGTAATGTCAGGCTGTCTATCACAATGGCGCTGTCCGTGCAATTTAAATTATGCGTCTGAAACAAGGTTATTATAGTAAACTGCTGACGTTATTTTTTTTATTGTAGAACTTAGTTAATGGTTAGTTTTTATTAAATGTCAGATGCATAGGCCCAAAAATATGCCTTGTGTCCACCATTATGTCTTAATATAGTAACCTAACTGTAGGTAACTGTATCGGGAATGCTAATATTTAAGACTTACTACCGTTATGCCCCCGTCACCATTCCTACCAACGGCACGCGGGAAATGGAATACTTCTTAGAAATTGTTCATTTGGAGCTTGCATACACAAATACTTTGATGAAAAGCAAAGGTTTCCAGTACCAACTTTCTCTGACCACTCTCACTACAGAAGGTAACTCTCAGTTCCTGGCAGCGTTTCTCGACACAGTCTATTCGTCCACGATCAAGTCTCTCCAATCTATCCACACATGCACGCTGGCATACAATAATAACACGCATACGCGTGCGTCCGCGCGTCTTCTGCGACTGAGTCAGTGACGTGTGATGACGATATTAATCGCATGGTGGAGGCACTTGTGTTACTTGAGTTTCATTGTTGACTACAAGGAGGCAGCACATTATCATTCGACAATATTGTGGAAGTCTCGTTGCTGGTTTTTCACTACACTTTCTGATCGTTATCTAAAGGTAAACTAGCATATCTTTGATTATGTAGCCAGGTGCGGTAGATGTGGTTGGATAAATTTAACGCACGATAGATTCTTATTTGATTGGATTACATCGCCACGGCACCGGGTTACCTAGCTGTCTATGGGCGATAATGAAGACTATTTGGCAATCATTTGGGGTTTGACCACATTTAGATTTTACATAGGCTGCCAATTTAACGTTTCCTTCATTTCCTGCCAAATTTGTCTTACGATTTTCTAGAAAATTTCATAGCATATTTAATCTCCATTGAGTTGACGCAAGTGCTGTGGAAACAATTATACCTCATTTTTCAGGTGCGTTCTACAAAATAGCCAGTGGCAGTGTGCAAATATGCGAGCGACTATAGCGTGTATTTCTTGCTATCTCGTGAAAAACCTAATGCAGTAGTACATTCAGTATATACATGACTAACATGTTACACGTCAAAGTGATCGAAAAAATTCACACATCACACCAAAACGGTATCTTTTTTCGGTGGGTAATACCTTAGGATACCTTAGGACTGTTCTGATCGCAGGATCCTCTCGGTTCCTCAATGATCAGATCTTCTTCTTCGGGGTCTAGTGTTAAGAGTTTGTGTTTTCCGGTTCCAATGTTTAATGTTAGTGGGGCTTCATAGTCGTATAATATCTCCTGGGTTGACCAGAATTTATCAAGGCGGTTTTTAAATGAGTTTATTGATTTTGCTTGTATTACTGAATCAGGTAAACTGTTCCATGGTTCATCCACTCTAAGCGGGAATGCATTTTTTCTTATGTTTAGTTTTGCTCTTTGGTTGAACAGTTTAAGGGAGTGTCCTCTGTTACTGGATCGTGATGCCACCTCCTCCCACCTAGGAAGGTTTGGTGCAGATTTTTTGTCATATATGTGATGCATTATTTTATACAATTCAATCATGTCTCCTCTTAACCTACGATACGTTAATGTGGGTAACTTAAGTAATTTTAGTCTTTCAATATATGATAAGTCCCTCATACCAGGTAGTTCTTTTGTGACTCTTCTCTGGACATTTTCTATGGCTATTTTATGTTTCGTCTTAAATGGATACCATACTGCTATTGCATAATCTAGGTGGGATCTAACCATAGTCTTGTATAGTGGCAAGAAAGTGTATGTATCTAAGAATTGAAAAGTTCTTCTGATTACTTTTGTCATTCTAGTTGCTTTATTAACCACTTGGTTGATGTGATCATCAAAAGAAAGTTTTGAATCAATAATTACTCCTAAATCTTTTTGTTTGTCTGTGGTGACAAGAGCATGTTTGACATTTTTTGTTGCCATAAAATATTTACTTTCACCAATATTATTTTTCCCAATTTCCATGTGTACACATTTATCAGGATGGAATTTTAACAACCACTTGTCGCTCCATTGATATAGTATGCTTAAATCATGTTGAAGTACATCCTGATCATCTATATGTGTTATTGTTCTAAATATCTTTATGTCATCAGCAAATAGAAATGTATTTGAATTTGTTAGATCTGGGAAGTCATTAACATATAGAACAACAAGTAAGGGTCCTAGAACGGAACCGTGGGGTATCCCTGATATTACCTCTTTCCAGCTAGACTCATCTCCATTTACTGAAACTTTTTGTTTTCTATCTGTGATGAATGATTCTATCCAGTTAATCAGTTCTTCTGAAATGTTGAAGCTTTTTAATTTGCTAATTAATCTTTTGTGTGGCACGGTGTCAAAGGCTTTTTTGAAATCCATATATATAACATCAGTGTGGTTGCCCTTATCCATTTCTTTAGTCCAGTCATCTATTATTTTGATTAGTTGTAGAACTGTTGATCGGCCAGATATAAATCCATATTGTTTTTGACTAAATAGATTAGTTACTTTCATGTAGTTTGTAATGTGATTTCTAATAATTGTTTCCATACATTTACATACTATGCTTGTTAAACTTATTGGGCGGTAGTTACTAGCTAGTTTCTTGTTTCCATTTTTATAAATTGCTGATATTTGAGCCTCTTTCCAGTCATTGGGAATGCAGGAAGTTTTAATCGACGTTTCAAAAATTTGTTTTAAGGGTTCAAAAATTTGTTTTAAGGGTACTGGCGCACGAATCCTTAATGTGGTTTTACCCCAAATAGATCTCATGAATCTCGCAGATCTTCACGAAAATTAGATTTATATCAAGCTGTACATATAACTAGATTAACCACAAAGGCAAATTTACACTGTCTCTGTAAAATATACGTCATCAAACTGTGCACACCTCCAAACTAAACAGTGCCTTGCGTTGCTTTAAACATGCTTATTCGGTACCTTATACCACATACGACGTTTGACTGACATTAATGGTACTGAGCACAGTGCCTTTTCGATATGGGAGAAAAATATTAACGAAATATATTTTGTTGTTATTTTTTTCATAAAATGTTGTAATTTTTGCAAAAAATACACAAAATCATTATTTTAAACAGCTTTTTATTGGACATTAAAGTTGCCCATCTTCAAGAATTCTTGTATAACGTAATGCCCATCAACTATGCTAAATAATATCCAATCATGAATCTTTTTTTTGCTTTTGACACCAGTAGGTGTCAAAAGCACAAGCCAGGCATTTCAACAGTATTCACAATATTGAAAGGCACATAGGTGTTTTTTGATGGTAACTACAAGTATATTATAGATAACGCACTAAAACGCGGGATATAAATACATAGTACATTATGAAACCAAAAATGGGATGCCCAGTAGAAAGTATATCTTGCATCATGCAAATTGTCATCCTAACCCCCCCTTAAAATAACCATACTTTTACACAGGTGCAGATCTCTGTTTCATACAGAGTGTTCAAACATCGCCACACGTCATTTACTTGGCCACTATATATTTTGCTTTATTACACACATTATTGGAAACAAGAGATACCGCTGACAAAATAGATAATTTCAGAAAGAAACAAACGTTTGACAGGGACATCGAAGACACATAATAAAGGTTGCTGACAGTTGTGGCACCCAGTATCTCTCCAAGTACATCAACGAGTCCATTGTCCTAATCATGTTTTATTCAAACATCACCATATTCTTACAAGGTTATTAAAAACATTTCCGATGTTAAATATATACGGATATAACGTACAAAATACCAGTCCTAAAGGCAGCTTCTTCCCAAAGTAGTTTATGTAAGCCTACGATTAGTTTAAGCTGCCTTGCCTTGTGCAAACTTCGGTATAATTAAGTTATATTACAACTGAAAAGTGCATGGCCGTCAACAATGATAGCATGCCAGTCCATGTACACAATTTCAACATTTGGCACTTCTGTTAGGTGACCAGTTTTAATTGTTATGACTAAAATTCGAATCATTGCGGTCGCTGCATATTTGGAGAGTCACACACTACTATGATATTCTCAGTCACATTCTGGATATGTTTATGCAGATTGTCAATTGCTCTTGTTGTCTCAGTTAGTGTATGGATGTTGCTGTACAAATTGGTAGAAGTGTGTGGACAACCTGCTTCCTATGGTGGCCAACTTTTCACAAAAATTAGGGCTACCTTAGGGGGTGGGGGTTGAATCCAAATGTTGACTGCTTGACCATTATTGCTTATTGTGCGATCCAAGTATGATATATACAAGTGCCATATAATTAGAAAGGACAAGTTGGAACAGGAGAAATACTCAGCTTAGTATTGGAGTTAAGATTAAAAAACATTTATAGATGTCGCTTACAAAAATATAAGTAAAATATAAGTAATGTAACTTAGACGAAATTCATCTTACTGGTAATTACTGTCAATATTGCCGTACGTAATGCAGATTTAAAAGAAACTCTATGCCCTGACACATCTATGCAATTATTACACAAGCTTTCGTGGGACTCAGTATCTTAGAACATGCTTGGAATGTAGTTTTTGCCTTCACATCACCTAAATTATCACTTTATTTTCCATGCATATCACCTAATAACTGGCTTATTAATGACTTTTAAAACCCCTTTTAGACGTAACAATATGCAATAGCTGCACGGTATTCTGGTTTACATTAGCTTCCAAATGCAGCCAAAAAAACATCACCCGTCGCTCAAATCACATTTTGGCGGTTTTCGTGATAAAACGGACCAAATTTCTAATTTGGGGTAAGGCCACATTTAGATTTTACATAGACGGCCATTATAACATTTCTTTAATTCCCTTCAAAAAAAGAAAGCACATTTAACCACCATTGACATAAATGCTGTGGAAAACTCCTGATATTCTCATACCTCATTTCTTAGAAACATCCATCCAAACCTGACACCCCTCACTTTCGCCCCAATCTGGTGACGGATTTTGAAATATAGGTGCATTCTGCAAAATAGCCTCTGTGCGAATATGCGAACGACTAGTGTATATTTATTTCTATCTCGTGAAAGATCTAATGCAGTAGTACATTCAGTATTCACTGGACTAACATGTGCCATGTCAAAGTGCTCGAAAAAATCAGACATCACACCACAACAGTATTTTCAAGGGCACTGAACCCTTCAGAATAACAGAAAGAAATCGTCTGATCGCAGGTTCCAGGGGTATATTTTAATTACGAGACTTTCTTTACATTCTAACATTAAGAATTTAGGCGATTTTACTGTCTGACCTAAGTTCTAACCATGAAAACGACCACCCATTGACTACAGTATATTATAGTATAATATAGGCTAGCCACCAAACTTCTCCACATATTAAATATAGTATACTATTCGAAAAAATTACTATTGTATAAGTATAGAGAGTAGAGTCTTTATAGCCTAGATACATATTTTGCATAATATATGAACACTACATTATCAAACAATTACATTTACATTCCTGTAACATTCAAGTCACACCAAATCTAATTTAATTAAAAAAAAACTTAAACTCGATATCTCTGCTGGTGGTTCCATGGCTACTACGTCAGGGCACGGCACTTGTAATTATACTACGTTACCAAACAATCATATTTACATTCCTGTGACGATGAAGTCACACAAAGTCTAATTTAATTAAATAAACTAAAATTACGTCTCCAGTGGCGGCACCACCGCTACCATGTCAAGGTGTCGTGAACACACGGCACTTGTAATTATAAACTTACCTATGTACGCACCTATAATTATAAATATACCTACGTGCTCAAATAAACACCTATAATTAAAAATTATTATAGATATATACAAGCTCACACACATACAATTACGAGTCTTCGGTTATAGTAATGACACTGGGCACAGTTTCTATGAACGTTATTTGTACTGTGACACCTCGAAACAATATTGATTCTACGGTAGCTGCGGTGCTACAGGTTCCTGCCACCGACAGAGATGTCGAGTTTTAGTTTAGTTTGTTTTGTGAATTTTGATCTTTATGGACATGTGTGTGTACATTTTTGATAACGTAAGTCAGAAAGTTAAAGATCGCCCGAATTCATACAGTTTCTGGTTCCGATAGTTAGTATAATGCAACTTCAAAATCATCATATATCAGTAAGCACGTGGTTAGTTCAGAATTGTTCAAGTATCAAGATGGATTTTTAAACAAAGATATCAATCTAGCTTATATTACTGATTCAGTTAGACTATTGCTTTGTTCAGGCACTCGAAGAGGGAATGTTTTTTTTTCATAGATTTAGTTTTGCTTTTTGCATAAACAATCTAAGGCTCTTTTCCTGATTGTAATGACCCATCCTTCCATTTCAGGGGGTCTAGTGTGGATTGATCATCATACATTAAACATGTTCTACTGTGCCATCGTTATATTAATGTGCGTTTTTGTATTTACTTATAGTTTACACTACGATATATAGAATGGATAGAATTTGTCACAATATAAATTATCACATTTTCTGCAATTTACCTGTCTGCTAGTATTTCTAATGTTACCTACATCTACAGTACTGACATATCTTGTTTCAGTCGACTGTGGTGCTATCAAAGGCTGTATGTGTCAGAAGTGTCTACAATGACCTGATCAAGTTGCACAAACACATTCGCATTGATAACAACAACTGGTGAGTTGTCTGCACCAAAACATCGACATTGAGCCAAGTCACTGAATGTCCACATGTTTGCCTTCAGCAACAAGAGAAAACATGTGACAGTGTGTCCTGTGGAACAATATTCCCTCTCGGTGAAGGCAACCGTTGAAGTGTGACCGTGATGGAGTGAACATTTAACGACTCATCTGCGACATCTGGCTTGTGAAAAAAAGTGAAATTGTGGCGAATTGTCTTCTTAGAGTACAACTTTCAAACTGTACATATATGGACATCCATACTGTGGAGAAACCTGTAAATGTGACACCTCTGCACACTATCTTGTAGTGTGGTGACTAAAAGCTCCTTGTGTGCACCCGGACTGAAGAAAACCCTTCAAATGTGATTCATGTCGTCTATAACACTATCAGTATTGTAACATGTATTTGCACCGGCACTCGTAATCAAAGTGTATACATGCTGCAATAATATTGCTAAGTTGAAGACAGAAGTGTGCATTTTCTCTGGTGAAACGTTACACATGGGATGTATATAAAAACATGAAAGAACTGGAACTTTAAGCAATATGTCTGCAAATTTGCACACTCGCATCATTGAGAAGAGATTTGTATGTGACACTTGTGGAAAACATTTTTTATGCAACAGTGGCTTAACGGTACATGTGCGCAGTCACACTGGGGAGAAACCATTCAAATGTGATACATGTGGTGCACAATTCTCACAGAATAGACAGTTAAAGAGACATATCCGTATCCACACTGGGAACAAACCCTACAAATGTGATACATGTGGTGCACAATTCTCACAAAATGGTAATTTAAACAAACATATCCATATCCACACTGGGAACAAACCGTACAAATGTGATACATGTGGTGCACAATTCTCACAAAATGGTAATTTAAAGACACATATCCGTATTCATACTGGGGAGAAACCTTACAAATGTGATACATGTGGAGCACAATTCTCAACAAGTGGTGCTTTGAAGACACATATCCGTATCCACACTGGGGAGAAACCCTACAAATGTGATACATGTGGTGCACAATTCTCAGAGAATAGTTACTTGAAGAAACATATCCGTATCCACTCCGGGGAGAAACACTACAAATGTGATACATGCGGTGCACAATTCTCACAAAATACTTATTTGAAGAAACATGTCCGTATCCACACCGGGGAGAAACCCTACAAATGTGATACATGTGGTGCACAATTCTCAGCAAGTGGTACTTTGAAGACACATTTCCGTATTCACATTGGGGAGAAACCTTACAAATGTGATAGCTGTGGGGCACAGTTTTCCAGGAGTGGTTCGCTAAAGACACATGTAAAGCGCATTCACACAGGCAAACTCTTTCAGATGTGACATCCGTAGACCACTGTTAAAAAAGTAGTAGTACTAATAGTGATACTTTATACACACATATAGCGTTAAGAAAGGAATAACGGAAGGTATAATAGATATCGTAAGACAAATAACTATTTAGCAATTAAAAAAATATGTGTGACGCATCACAGAGTTTCTGAGGGCTGTGTCATGTCCAGTCTGAATGTTGCCTTGTCAACCACAGCCACAGGAGGAATATAATTATACAAATGTAGACTTTATATGAAACTCACTGCAGAGTATCATTGTTTCTGTTGCACTGCACAAATTGTGAAGTCATTGATTATACTTGTATACGACCAGTGCAGGATTTGTTGGTTTTACCAAAATGTCTTATTACTGAATAGTCCTAGTATGAAATTGTCCTATTACAAAAACATCCCGTGATAGAAATGTCCTGGTACCGAAATGTCTGTTACCAACAGTTCATGGCCAAATTGACCTTTGCCAAACTGTCTGGCTATCATCTGAGCGACTACAGAGTATCATCGTTTCTGTTGGATTGCACAGTTTGTCAACGCATTGTTTATTCTTGTGTATATGACCAGTACAGCATGCAGGACGTGGCAGTCACGGCAATCGCCCAGGAACCCCACAATGTAACTTTTATGCGTGCGTCCACGAAATGCTTCTTGGGTAATTTATTTGGTGTTGAAACGTTTTTAGACGTAATTTGAGTGCTTCAGTATGATGCAAACTAGTGTTCTAAATGTACAGAATTCATATGTTGCCGTAAGTCCCTAGTGTAGAAGAGAGGGACGAGTGAGAACTACAATGATGTGATACCCAGTCAGTGACTGGCTTGAGGCCTCCACAGTCATAAATCCTGTGTATGACGAAAGGTGGTCGTATCCTCACACGTGTTACTTTTGACTTCATGCTTTGTAGAACAGAGTCTACCACTGTAGGGAGGAGTTTTAAAACGTCACTACCGGGTATACTACATTGGTAATACTGTTGCGAACTGCTGGATTTTTCGTCATTGGATGTAACGTAGTCAATAAAAAAGGATGCAGCTACAGCTTTTGGTATTGTGAACTCCCAAATTTCCCATCATACTTGGCGCGCAGGCTAATTACAAATATACGAACGTCCGTATAGGTCCCACTTTCACACACATACACACGCACGCCTGAACGCACGCACATACAGCAGAGGCGTACACAGGTTTGACATCTTGGGGGTTCCAAACGGGTATCACCGTCACAGTGGCGCGGGAACGAAATGCATATGAGGGGGGGGGGGCTACCGGACCTTTAGCACAACTGAACTTTTTTTGTCGCCGAGCCGCCTTCTTTTTTTATCTTCTTTCACCTTGTGGCTGTCTCGGTTGGCTGGACTGTGACATCGGAAGACCGGGGTGGGGGGGGGGGGGGGGGGGGGGGTGGTGCTACGGATAAAAGTCGCCGCCGCGCCACCTGTTACTTGTAGGTTGCAATGATATTCGTCATAGAATAGAGCGGGATTTTGCGGGGGGTTCCGGGGAACCGTAAAACCCCCTTGGTATGCCAATGCTCACACACACTGGGGCCCAACAATATACAACAACAACAAGAGGGACGATGGGCACAAGTAAGTAAGTCCACAAAATGTTTTTTGGTTAATTTGGTGTCGAAACATTTTTAGACATAACTTGGGTGCTTCAGTATGATGCAAACAAGTGTTCTAAAAGTAAAAAGTACACAAATGCACACACAGACACATTCGATGTATTTTAAAATAATATCATGGTTGAAATCAAGTGTATTGTACAGTTGTACCTAATTGTAGGTAATTGTATAGGGGGATGCAAATATAAAAAATTGCCACCGCTATGCCCCGTCTCCTTTCCTACCAGCTTATTAATTATTCTATTATATATAAAATAAAAAAACATGGGTCCAGATCTTCGATTTGTTTTATTTCACATCGTTGATTCGTTATATATATAATGATTTTAAAGAATCTTGGCCATTGCGACCGACATAATTGTTAGTTATATTCGAAATTTCATTTATGAAAATTCGTTATTTTTGCAGAAATTCATCAGAAATTAAATATTTTATTTGTTATTGGCGAGTTATAAGCGAGTTTGTTATATCCGAAATTTACTGTAACTGTGAAATGAAGTTTTAGACAATCTAATGATATATAGTGTATCGTAAACCAGTTTATTTGGCGACACATTACTCAGGAACAGAATAGAACAGAAAACATAACGAAGGTAAATTAACAACGGTTTAATGGTATCCCGGTCTTAATTGTTTGCACATGCGTATGTATAAGCCCTGCTTATTAATACAAGATGTTCAACCATGCACGTACAGTAATACTAAGTATTGTATATGTAGAATATATAATAAAACTTATGATATAAAAGATGTCTGGGAAAAGGCGAGTAGTCCAGAATAATAAACTTTAATAACAATGAGGAAAGAATTGCATTTGTACGCCTGCCACAAACATGAATCAAATTCTGCTTTATAATATACACAAGCAATTAACAGCTAAACTAAACAACCACTAGCTAAAACCCTAAAACAACACAACCACTAAAACCTTAAAACAAACGTGAACATGCAAGCAACCGACAGGATGGTCTTACTCTCCTGTCAGCCGAGCCACAACCTGCATATAATATACAAAATACATATTAAATGGGTGTAAATAAATTATCAAACAATATAATTATTTATTATACTTTACTGATTATAAACAACACCTTATTGTCTCACGCATGCACTGTATCGTGGAATAAACCAGCTAAAAGCGCTACATACACATAATTATATACAAACAGGTAATCTGAGATTAAGACAAGAATGACACCATATATATACATCCAATCTACTATGGATTACAACCACCAACAATATAGAACACTGGCCAAAATAATGGCACCATCTAGCGATTAACAGCGAACACAATGTTTGCACCATCATTACCAACTAAATGCAGTTCACATGAAAGCTACGTACCAGACAGGTTCCATACAAATCTTGTTCTTACCGCATTATAAAAAAAAAAGTGCTGTCTAATGTCGCCCAACACGGCTTAACGAGGCAAAATAGAAAGTTATAGCAAACAGGAAATACTGACTTACATTTAATTTACAACTATAACTCACAGGATATAATGATCGACGTGGACACATGCAAAAATAATCTTACCAACCTCGGGTGTCCCAGTACAACTAACTACTGAAGGTGTGATCCATGTTCACACCTTCCCTGACTGTTTTTTTTAAATTTATTGATGACCTACCTTTTTAATAATCCATGTTTTCATAACAAACCATGCAGTTTGATAAAAACATTTTTTTCTCTCAAATTTCTGCATTTGGAAATGGGATATCTCTGGAAATAATTATGCTACATACAAATATGGTTTTCAGCGTTCCATTCAGCAGACACAACTGTTTGAAATTATCAGACTATTTTAAAATCATCAATAGTTTAAAAGAGGTAAGCACATTTGTTGCAAAAAAGAAGTTTTTTTTGTCCTTTACCAAAAACGTTATTTAAAAAATAAAACGTACGCCAAAATGATATGATCATCTCACAATATGATATATACAGAACATGGATTTGCAAGATTAATAATAATAATATATATGTGTGGTGTGTGTGTGTGTGTGTGTGTTTATGTGTGTGTGTGTGTGTGTGTGTGTGTGTTTTCCAAACGTGCCAATGTTGGCTCAAAATGGTGGACATTTTCTTTGTTACCATGGAAACAGGGGATTGGCCTGAAAAAAGAGTTCAATATATTTTACCCAGTATGGTCCATTTGATACTTTGGGCAGACAAAATTGCACAATTTCCACAAATAACAAAATAATCCCACCTACCTGTCTTGTCTGGCCTCATCATATGGCATATCAATAAACATTGTAAAGGTAGTAAATTTTAAGGGAAGTGAGAAAGCAGATGGTTGTCCAAAAACAGGTTTTACTGTAAAAAAACAACAATTTGGCTCCTGATATCAATCATCATCATTTTGTATTATTAAGACATTCCAATATTATATAAAAGTTTTCATTTACACTATAACGACGAAGCGTATAATTGAATTTTGATATATCGCGCTTTGCCCTGAATTCTTACATATGTGTAGTATACAGTATATGATAAAACGATATTCAATAATTCAGAATACACAAAAACTATACGACTGTTATTGATTTAATTGTTGTGCAGCCTGGAGAAAGCTTGCTTTTGGCCATCATGCAGCGATGACACCAAGCTGAAATACATGGAAAAGAACACAATAAAATACAATGTGTGTGGCTAATATAATATTATACTTGTACTTGTCAACAAAGTTAAGATCTCAATCTGGGTTATTCCGTACTTCCGAATAGTGATCACAGTCATTATTGACTATTCTATTACTATATTCTATCAGTGTATATTTTCTAACTTTTTTGTTCAACTGACAGCGTAATGGACAAGGCCTCTTTTTATACCTACATTTAAGCAGGAATAATGATAAACGTATGACATTCGTTCTGTCAAACGCAAAGCATGCATACGTTAGATTGAGAAATTGTCTGTAGTTGGTATCCATGTTACACCGCAACTGACGTGCTGCCGGTGCTGGTAATGCATTTCCATGTTGAAAATAAATATATAAGTTGCGTCATTATGTGCTTGTGTCTAATTAAGTAAACTGTGCGTTTCTACACCACATGACAGGAAAGAAACATTGAATTTGAAAATATCAGTTTGAATTTTTCACAAGATGTCACACAATGGTTGGCCATTTGTGATCTTACCCATATATGTTGCAGCAACTTGGTCTAGTATACGTGACTGCGATCTTCCTTTATATAAAATTATTACTATTAGGCTTAATAGTCGTTAAACGTTGCGCACCTAACTGCACGTTGTGCGATAATTGAAGCATTGACCGATCAAGAGCTGAGAAGCAAAATTATTTCATAACCAGCTGCTAAGTATTATTACTGTTGGTCAAATTGTTATAATACAACACACAACATTACTACCTTTTGTTTCGTGGCATAAATACGAACGCTGGCCTGATTTGTTCATTATGATGTTTCTCTCTTTGACCACGACACAAAACCAAATCAGTTTAAAAGTTGGCGCGCATCGAAATGACTCAAGGGTAATTTCAAATGTGTGGAGCGGCGCGGATTGAGTTTATTCGCGGGTTTATTCCGTAGAGTTATATAAAAACATCGTAACTTAGACATACATATAATAATTATAATCTTTATTCTGACCCAAGCATTCACCACATGACACAAAATACATACGTTTCAAAAACATATGCAGATACCGTTTATGGTACCACTGAGTTGAAGGTACCATTCAGTTTACCACTGGAGGTTCAATGGTATCTAGACTAGGGGTACGCTGTCAACGTTCAGGATAGTGAATTATGTTTTCAAATATGAATGAGACTCGCCAGTTTACTATCTGTAACCTTTACTATTCTGTAACCTTTCAAAGGTAATGGATGGTACTTTTCAAATACCATTAAGATCCACTGGCACCAACCTGATTGATCACTGAATGGTGCAGTGCTACTGAATGGTAAGTTCAAATACCATTGAGAGTACCACTGAGACACACCGATTTACCTTTGAATTTTATTGAATGATATGTTCAAATACCATTATGAGTACCACTGAAACATGATTAATTGTATCATTGAATGGTCCAGTGGTACTGAATGGTAAGTATGATCAAATGCCATTGAGACGTACTGTGTTTAGATTCTCTTGAATTGATAACACAAACGGAGGGAAACATGATTCATGCTTTAATCTGCTCCTGTAGGTACAGTGGCGCGCCTCAGCGGAAACCACGTCATATGCCCTATCTTAGACTATGGTAAGCCGAACATATCATAACACCCCTCTTCTTTTATAATGTCTTAAATGTTCGTTTCTTGAAAATGTCCAGACATAATGTGCTCATAACGTTGACGTAACACTCTGATACATAAGACAATTAAATGGTCACTCTTGACTGTCTTTAAATATAACTCAACCACAGTTAGGCTGTGGTAATTAAACCAGTGCCGTTTCGCGAATTAACATTTAACAAAGTCATCCATAATTGGAACTTTCACCACATGTACAGATCTTGTACGCACTGGAACTTTGGACTCGATTTTCTCGGGAGTGGGAGGAGCCCGAGCTGGACTTGGGCTAGCCGCTCCTGGGCTCACAGGAGAGTGTCCAGAATCAGACACCATCTCGGTAGGTCCTACACACAGAGACTCTGACCGAGGGTTTTCTGAGGTCTTTCTCAGGTGAACCCGGTTGCGTCTGTAGATGACGTCTCCAACCTCTACTTCATAGGAGCGTTCGTCAAGTCGTTTCGAGACAATAGCTTTGTTCCACTTCTTCTCACCCTTCCGAAATGGTTTCAAACGTACAACGTCACCTTCTTCCAAAGGTGGTAAATCTTTGGCATGTTTGTTGTACGCTCTTTCTTGTTTCTTTTGGTGATCCTTTAGCTTCATTCTCTCACCTTCCAGGTTCACAGTTGGTTTGAGAAGTTTTTGTGAAGTGGGAAGGAGAGTTCTTGTTCTTCTGTTGAAGAATCGCTGGGCATGGCTTGTCCCTGTTGCCTGGCTGGATGTGTTGCGATAGTTGAGCAGCGCAAGGAATTGGTCTTGCTCTTTATTCTTCTTCAGAAGAGATTTGGCTGTCTTTACTGCTGATTCCGCTTTCCCATTTGCTTTGCTGTTGTAAGGACTAGTAGTTCTGTGTTCAAAGTCCCATTCTTTGGAGAAGTTCAAGAAGGACGAAGAGATTAATTGGGGCCCATTGTCACTTATCACAATACACGGACATCCGTAGCGTGCACAATGTAACTTCAGTTTTCTGTTGACAGTCGATACCTTTGTATTCTCCAGTCTGTCGATTTCCCAGTAATTGCTGAAGTAGTCCACTGTTACTAGGAAATCTTTGCCATCATATTCGAACAGATCTATTCCGATTTTCTCCCACTCGCGAGAAGGAAGCTCATGACTCATAAGTGTCTCCTTTGGCTGAGATATCTCGTATACACGGCAAGTTTCACAGGTCGAGATGATGTCACCAGACATGCCTGGCCAGAACAAACACTCTCTGGCTCTCTTGAGACATCCTTCTATCCCAGCCTTCTTCATTTCTGGTCGCATGGCAAACGGTACAACGACTCTCTCGCCTTTGAAAATGAGACCATCTTGGATAGTCATCTCGTCCCGGAAGCTGTAGTACGGAGAAAGTTCAGCAGTCAACAGTTGTTGTTTCTTCTGGCCATCCCTGCATGATGACCGATTTCAACTTCTGGAGGGATTCATCTTTGTCAGTTTCTACCTTGAGTCTGGAGAGTCTCTCATCTCTGATCGGCAGAAAACGCACCATGTTTACATGCTCAAATTCTTCTTGCATGCTTTGTGAGGCAGGCAGGTAGGCCCTGGAGAGGGTGTCAGCAAGGTACATATATTTGCCCTTCTTGTACCTACATCATATCCTTGGATACGTAACATCATGCCTTGAAGACGTCGTGGTCCTGCAGATAGAGGTTTCTGCAGAATTGCTTCCAGTGGCTTGTGGTCTCTTTCAACATTTGTGTGCCGACCAAACGTGTACTGGTGGAATTTCTCCAGTGAGAAAACGATGGCCAGCATTTCCTTCTCTATCTGAGCGTATCGAGTTTCTGTTTCGGTCATGGCACGGCTGGCATAAGCGACGGGTTGGCCTTCTTGTGTTAGAACGGCACCAATTCCTTTCTGACTGGCATCACACTGAATCGTAAGTTCACGTTCCGGGTTGTAGTACATCAGAATTGGAGCTTCAGTAAAAAGCTTCTGGACAGAACTGAAGGTTGCGTCATGTGTTGGCGTCCAGTTCCACATCACAACAGCACGTGTCAGCTGTCTGATGGCTCGAGGACCTCAGATAATTTAGGCATGAATTTTGCCAAGTAGTTGACAAACCCACAGAAACGCTGAACATCTTCAACATTCACAGGCTTCTGCATCTTCAAGATTGCGTCTACTTTCCCAGGGTCAATCTTGAGGCCTTCACTTGTCACCTTATGACATAGAAAGGTGATCTCTTTCTTGCGGACTTCCGCTTTGTCTTTGTTAAGCTTCATGCCAACAGATCGACATCTTTGGAGCAGGGCTGTCAGATTGTTGTCATGATTCAGTGTGGCAGACTCTGCATCTTCACCTGATCCATACACAATGATGTCATCCGCGACACCAACCACTCCATCGAGTCCCTGCAAGGCGATGATTAGACGCTTCTGGAAGAGCTCCGAGCTTACTGATGTTCCAAAAGGAAGTCGTTTCCACCGGTATCGTCCAAACGGTGTCTGGAACGTCGTAAGGAGACTTGACTCTTCGTCCAGGTGGACATGCCAGTAAGCACTATCCAGATCTAGTTTAGAGAAAACTTTTGCATTTGTCAGCTTGGGGAGGATGTCTTCCATCACAGGTAGAGGATAATGCTCACGTTTCAGGGCTTTATTCAACTGGCGAGGATCAAGACAGATGCGAAGAACACCCGATTTCTTCGTTGCGACTGGACAACTGGAGTGATCACACCTCTTTCTGTCAATCTGCAGAGTTCAGTTTTCACTCGAGACTGCATGGCGATAGGTACTCGACCAGCAGGAGAGGTCACGGGACTTACGTTTGTGTCTATCTCGAGGCAAACATGAGTCATGCTTTAATCTGCTCCTGTAGGTACAGTGGCGCGCATCAGCGGAAACCAGGTCATATGCCCTATTTTAGACTATGGTAAGCCGAACATATCGTAACATACTGATTTATCATTGAATGGTATTGAATGATATGTTCAAATACCATTGCGAGTACAGTGCCACTGAATCATGATTTATCATTGAATGGTGCAGTGGTACTGAATGGTATGTTCAAATATCATTGAAAGTATCACTGGGACATACTGATTTATTGAGAGTACCACTGGGACACACAGGTTTTTCATTGAATGGTATTTCAAATACCAATGCGAGTACCACCGAAACATAATTTACCATTGAGTGGTCCAGTGGTACTGAATGGTATATGCAAATACCATTGAAAGTATCACTGATACATACTGATTTATCTTTGAATGGTATTGAATGATATGTTCAAATACAATTGAGAGTGCAGTTGATACACTGGTTTATTATAGAATGGTTCAATGGTATTGATTGGTATTTTAAAATACCATTGAAAGTACCACTGAATCTTACTGATTTACCATTGAAGGGTTCAACGGTACCGAATGGTATTCAATGGTATACTATTGGCTCTTTTTGTGAGGGATGTAGAATCTCCTCAGCTAACGAATTCGCGAGAACACGAACAAGTTTCCATGCATATCCGTGTCGTGGTGATCGTGTCGGCGATTCTTATAGGTGTTCTTTGGCTCGGCCTTGTTAGCAAACAATCAGTGTCGTGAATAGGGCTTCACTTCTCGTTATTAACGTAGATACGAGCCGTCATTTGCTGACTGAAAGCACAATTCGGAGTGACGATTAGTATTATAGGTAATCAACAGCCAAATCCATGTTGTAATTATCAACACTCGCAACAGTTGGAAGTGTTCTTTGAATTGATTCGAAGTCTTGGTGCCAAAATTAAGTTCTGCGGCTGTCGTCAATCACCGAAATAAATACATATTCTGGCATACACAGTCAATAGCGTTGCGTAATCTGATCTGCAATATTTGCAAGCGATGTCTTTATAGGGTAATTGACAAAATCACGTAAAATGTCGAAGAGCAGTGCTTTTCCTTGGTGTAATTTAGAATAGCAGTTGTCTTAGCTGAGTCTGTACAAGGCGTCTCATAAGTAGCAATCCGGTTGCTGCCAGAGAGTACCAAATGCGGCCTCTTGAAACCTTCTAACAACGGCGATTCCTAACAACAACAACTGGGAGCCTGGGCAACAACATCCTGGGCCAAAACAACTGGGAGCCTGGGCAACCACAAAGCAAAGCAGTGAGATATTAACCGTAAATAGTGTACACCATATTGTCACAGAGCCTAGCAACTTGACGGGGAAGGCCTGATACAATTACCACTTTTTTGTTGTTTCCTTTAGAATAAGATTTCAATTTTTGATCGGATTCGGAGCAACGCTCGTGTGGGGTTATATTTTTCACAATGCAGAGGGCGCCACATGTTCACGCTGAATTTCACCCCCATAATGCAGTGGGTCGGGTTTCTAGCTGAAAGGACAATAGAGTGGGGTGTGAGATTCGTGGACCGATTGGTTTAATTTTATATTCAAACACCACATTAGCATCACCAGCAGGCCATTAGCGAGGCTGTTTCGGGAGGTGAGGAAGTCAGATTCATAGATGTGGTCTGTAGAAATTTGTTCTATTTTGTTGTTCATTAAGCATAATCTGTAACCAATTTTATTAATAAAAATCCCAAACACAATAATATAATAATAAGAATATTATTAACACGACAGAATTATTACTAGAAACACTTATATGTGCAGTTTTGAATATAAATATAATATATACATATATATATATTATACATAATATTTTATATATATTATATATTATATGTGTTTGGGATTTTTATTAATAAAATTGGGTACAGATTATGCTTAATCAACAACAAAATGGAACAAATTTCCACAGACCCCATCTATGAATCTCACTTCCTCACCTCCCGAAACTGCCTCGCTAATGGCTTGTATATATATAATATATATATATATATATATACATATATATATATTTATATATATACTTAGTAATAATATTATCATAAATGAGGCACCGAGGAGCCTGGGTGTGTCTAAGTTATGTTAGAGTAAACACTTTGTGTTACAATTTGGTGACATTAACAATGTGGTTTTCTGTCAATTAATAAATTATATATGTAACTGGTCTGCAGGGAAAAATGTCCACAATTTATCAATAATATAATTCAGCTAGTAATTTAATAAATATGTATAAAATGCGTACCATAAACAGAAGATTAGAACATTTCCTAATGTGGAATTAAATTAAATTATAGGTAACAAATATCGTAAACTCCAGTCCACACTGACCGCAGGAAACGTTATCTGTATTTGGAAGCTAACAAACAAAATTAACGTAATAATTGTGAATAAAGTTTCTTCACATTTTCTTGCCGAGATTAGGCCCCCCTTTCTGAGATTTATAACCATGCAACCAGCAACAACAGGATTTCGGCAAACACAACTAAGGCCACATAATTCACGGTTTCTCACCAACACGCGCTTTTTACTTTTGTGTTATTGTTTAAAGAAAATGTATTTGTGTCAAGGTAGATACATTTCTCAACATCTTTGTGGCTTGTACGAAATACACTTGTTACACATCTTAATTTGTTGATTGCTGAGAATAGCCCTTAGATACTCGGTAATTAGCTAAATCAGCATACTGAAAACAGCACACATTATTTACATTTTAAAACAACTCTGACGATAAGTCAATCATTTTGACATGGCCCATTACACTGTTTCTGTGCTCGTATGTATTCCTTAATCAGTGATAAATCATTGTCACCCCTTTTAACTACTAGCACCTGACGTTATATTTATGACAACAACTGCAATTATGCAGTGAAATGTCGATACAAAATTTAGTCACTCACATATATCCCTTAATATAGCTTTGTATGTTTCGTTTGCATCAGTCACCTCCGACTGACTGGAATTTGGAGTCATGTACCTTTAGATTAAAATTGGCTTTTTGTGTGTGTTAGCTAACCCTTTAACATGTGTATCAATCAGGCTGCCCTGGCATGTTGGGTAATGTTTGAAAAACATCCAGCAAGATTTAGGAGGGTGTTCACGCTTTTGAGAAACAGGGAATAATGATAACATAAACATTTAGGTGTTCACATCTTAAAGTTTTAGGTTCACGTTTTTTTTATATATAACTTGTATCAATGGGATTCACAATAGGGGTTCACGTGAACCCCGTGAACCCCACTACCTACAGACCGGCATATTGGCGAGAAACCTTACAAATGTCTTATATGTGTTTCACAATGATCACTAGGTGGTTTATTGAAGATCCACGCAAGTATTCATACTTGGGAGAAACCATACAAATGTCTTACATGTGTTTCACAATGATCACAAAGTAGTTTATTGAAGATCCACGCACATATTCATACTGGGGAGAAACGATACAAATGTCTTACATGTTTTTCACAATGATCACAAAGTAGTTTATTGAAGATCCACGCACGTATTCATACTGGGGAGAAACCATACACATGTCTTACATGTGTTTCACAATTATCACAAAGCGGTTTACTGAAGATTCACGTCCGTATTCATACTGGGAAGAAACCCTTCAAATATGATGAATTTGCTTTACATTTCTCAACAAGTGGTCGCTTAACGATACATGTCCGTACCCTCACTGCGGAGAAACCATAAAAATGTGGCACTTGTGGTTACCATTTCTCAAAAAGTTTTCGTTTAGCGACACATGTCCGTATCCATACTGCAGTAAAACCCTACATATGTGATATATGTGTAGCACAGTTCTCATTCAAATGGTGTATTGACGACACATGTCCGTATTCATAGCGGGGAGAACTATAACTGTGTTACATGCGGTGTTCGATTCTCAGAAAGTGGTAAATTTAAGAAACACGTGCGTATTCCTACTGGGGAGAAACCCTACCAATGTTATATTTTGGGATCACAGTTTTTCCAGAACCGTTCACCTAAGAAACGTGTGAATTCACACTCGAGAATCCCTCGTGATATGACATCTGTATATCACAGTTTAAAAGCAGTTCGGTCCAGTACCGGTATTTTGAATCATATGCAAAGAGCCAATTCTCCAAAATGGAAACATTTAAGGTGTTTTCATATATCACCTCTACATTGTTGTGTAAAACCATTTGATTGGAATAATAAAAATGGTTTTACCCTGGAATATGTGACTGACAGCTTTCTTGCGCACTTTAATCTGTTATTAATGTGCGATTTTTTGTTTTGTCATTTGCATTTCATCATTGTTGCGTCAATATACGTGCTAATTCTCGGGTGCAATCTGGGCCGCTCCCGGATCTTTGGTGTATATCCCGTTCTCCCGGAATATAGGGAAATCTCCCGGATTTTACCTGAAAATCTCCAACGAGACAGGGTAACACCACGGGAGATATATTCATATTGAACGGATGAATTTCCAGCAAAAATCTCCAACAGCCTCGTTCGGCTGAATCATTCCACTTTATTATGGCTTCTTTTCCTTTTCACAATCTGTCGTTTCGTTGTTGATACATGTATATGACGAACGAAGGGTCGTGTGTACTCTTTATTCGTCTAAATTAGACAGGTGTAATATTGTGTGGAAAATCACAACAAGGTGTGGTGTACATGTTGTATAGAGCAGACACTGCTACAACTGGAAAGAGTTTTAAAAGGTCACTACTCTATTGGCGATACTGCTGCTAACTGTGTCATGTTCCATGGGTGGATGCAACGTAGAAAATAAACGGATACAGCTTTTGCCACTGTGGTCCCTAAATTCCCCGTCATTCTTGGTCATCGGGCTTATCTGGAATAACTAGAAATGTGCGAACCACCCCTACGTATATACGAACCACCCCAAACGTGTTGGTCCTGCACACACACACACACACACACACACACACACACACACACACACACACACACACACACACACACACACACACACACACACACACACACACACACACACACACACACACACACACACACACACACACACACACACACACACACACACACACACACACACACACACACACACACACACACACACACACACACACACACAAAGACACACACACACACACACACACACACACACACACACACACACACACACACACACACACACACACACACACACACACACACACACACACACACACACACACACACACACACACACACACACACACACACACACACACACACACACACACACACACACACACACACACACACACACACAAGAGATCTATTTTTAATACTCGCGAGGTTGAAATAATTATTATACGGCATAATAAGCAGTATTAAAACAGTCATATACTAGGTTTTTGTAGGCGTAATACTAAAGGACACAAAAGGCCAGTGTATGGGACCTTACACTTAAAAACCTAATACTTCTTAACCAGTTGCAACTACAATCAACGATATCACACCTGTGGTTTACTCAGAATTTGTTTTTCCCATTTTAAGAGGGGGGATTCTAGTGAAATCTAACAGTACCCGACGGCTGCCATATTGAGACAAGCTCCCATTGCTTGACCAATATTTATGCGCCTAGGTCTAGAGCTTCTTTAAACAGAACAATGCAGTGACGCGTCGAATGCCCTGTTTCACCGACATGTATATATGAATATGCTAATTCATATGTCAGTTTCTCTTGTTTCTAGCTTTGATTCACAGTTTCATTGATAATAGCAACCCACTGCATTTGATTCGGCCCGTTGCGTTTGAAGATTGTTTTTGATGTTTTACAATAAATTACCTCTTTATTGTTTGTTGGTTTGTTTCTTTGAACTCGCACTCTTACCTGGATTGCTTGTATGCGAGATATTTGTTTGTTTGTTGCAAAGTATCCTAGCAGTAAGCTAAACAAACACGGTAACGGATCACTAGATGTGAGCATAAGCAACGTTTATGTAGTTGATGTCGATTGAACAGATAAAATGTGTGACCACATTTGTCAAAGAAGCATTGATGCAGGTGTTATTCTATATTTCACAGCTCTATTGTAACGGTTTTTTCAAGGGTTGTATGATGATGGCGTATGTGTCTGTTTTCAAGAATAACTTTTATCCAGGTTTTCCAACGTTAAATAATGTGTTGCCCAATTAATGTGTCTCCTTTACAGAATAAATATAATTACTATTGCAAGCTATATTGAAACATTACGCGTAAATATATAATAATTCGTGACACATTTATCGAAAATATGGAAGTCAAAATATAGAATTATTTAGACATTTATCAAATTAAATACTTCGATTTACGCAGCAACTAAGGTCGCAAAAGTCAGATTTCTAAACAGAAGCAGGACGGATGATTAGGCCCATAGAGCCCGCCGACACCGGTTACAGAAACGGTTGATTCGGCCCACGTGAATGCAAGCAGGTCACGGTTAACTGGTTGCGCGAACGGATGGTTCGGCCCCATGGGCCGAAGCCGTCGGGGGCCGAAACATCTGACTCCCATCCGAGTTTCATTGGTGGCAACAAGGTGGCAGCACATTATCATTCGACAACAGCGCGGAAGTCTCGTTGCTGGTTTGTCCGTTAACGTGGTTTGTCACTAACCTTTCTGATCGTTATCTAAAAGTAAGCCGGTATATGTTTGATTATGTTGCCTGGTGCGGTAGATGTGGTTGGATAAATTTAACGTACGATAGTTTCTACCTTGACCGGGTTTCGTTGCCACCGGGTTACCCAGTTACCTGTGGGCGATAATGGAGAATATTTTGCGGGGTAATCTTTTACTTAAAGGAAAACAAAAGGGAACGCTGTGGTGTTTAGCACCTAAAAGATTTAGCACAAACTAACCATTTGCATCTACAATCAAAATTTTCAGTTCAGTGGTTTACTCGGAATGTAGTCTTAAAGTGGAAGATTCTAACGAAATCTGCGATAACATGTAGACTGCCATCTTACTGATGACGCGTTCATTTGGCCGAAAGCAACCAATAAACGAGCAGCATTAGTTTTGCTGTGTACGACACACTGTCTTGTGTTGTTCGCGTAGTTCGTTCATGTTCATGGGATGCGGTTCGTTACATTAGTATAAGTTGAGCTTACAGTGAAAACGTGACTTGCAATATGCCACACTGCTCTACATACGGTTGCAACAATAGTACAACGAAGGATAAGGAGCTGTCTTTTTTGTTTCCCTTTGAAACGAGGCAGAAGTGAAATAGTGGAACTGTGGACGGGCTGGTTGGAAGCCTTCGAAATACAACGCACTATATTCAGATCATTTTGAAGAAACGTGCTTCGAAGGAAATCTATATCGTCAATTAATGACACAAGATCCGACAAAACGTCGCCGACGTCGATGTTTGAAGCCAGATGCAGTGCCTACGATATTTAGTCACGGACCTCGGCCGTCGAAGCGACGCATATTTTCGGTCAAAGTTCAAACGCGCCGCCGCTGCGAAATCGATCGCATGAAGGTTAGTATCGAGTTACTTGGTATCCAATTAAAATCTGTTGACATTTGAGATGCAAGATATGCTGGAGCCAAGCCAGAACAGTACCAGAATGTACTATATTGCACCACAAAGAGTTTAGACTTTAGAAGATGGCCGAATAGCAAAAGTTAACGGCAATCAAGTCGCGTGAGCGATATTACAGTAACGGATTAAAATGGGCTGGAATGATTGTCGTTTATAATAACATTGCAAAACTTACTGTATTTTGTGTTAAATGAACAAAAATACGTTCTGCATTCAATAATATTGCTTTAGACATTGTCATATATCGAAATGTTTGGCCTATTATTTATTTATGTTATATAATTGGACTTCGTATATAATTATGTGTGACTATTGTTTATGTGACGAAGAATACCACTATATACTCTATTGTAAAACGTTTAAAATGGCTTAATTTGTATTTAGTAAAATTCCATAATGTTACTCAATTTTAGTTAAGGGGATACAACCCAGGTGAAAGTGGTTTAAAAAAATACAAAATTGTTTGTTTTATGCCAGATTATGATAGCTTATTATGTTTACTGTGAATATATATATAATTGTATAACAATTACAAACCTTTAAACCACTCTTATCCATGGAATAAGGGTACCAATATCAAGTAATTTGTATCCATTATGCCACATTTTATGGCCATTTTCTTAAAAAAACATTTAAATTCTGCCTTTGGAAGGATATCTCTGGGAGTAATTATGTGATCCAAATATAGTTATCAAGTGTTTGTATTATAAAAATACTGGCATCACTCAATAATCATATATTTTTGAAATATCTTTAATAATATACCATGTGCACACATCTTCACTAACTTGTTTTTTTTTGCACACTAACAGCAAAAACAGGTAACAGCTGTTGTGAAAATATCTTGAATTTGGATCAAAAATATAAATTATTGTAATTTGCATTTCAGCTCGATCACCAACATGATGTGGCACATGGGGAAAGGCATCAACCGCAAGTTTACTGCGAAGGTCCGAGGCAAGGGATGCGAGGACCTCCTTCATTGGATACAGAATGTATCAAACCATCTATGGTGGTGTTGTGCAACATGCAACGGTGACGCACAGTTGCTGGAGTAAGTACCAAACTTGATATGTATTCATTTTATACCTGAGGCATATCCAAAGCAACAAGTAACCTTTAGATTTGCAATGAGTAAATGATGAGTAGGGACCACGACCCAAGTAGTGTAAGGTGAATTCCAGTCACCGACTTGAATCCCAAATACACTAAATTAGCTCCTATGCATAACTAACATTATAATAAGTTTTCGAAATTACTGCACTTCATAGGCATCCAACTCGTTTTTTTCAGGATGGCTACTCAAAAATACCATCCAGCATGACTACTACCTTATCAGTAAATGTGTTCATTCAGACTTTAAAAAAAAAGTGATACTGTAAATGCTGTTTACATGTTATGTGTTAATATGTGGACCACCGACATATGAATGGGACCAAAAATTTTACATAGTCAAAGTTCCTGATGACCAACTTTTCAGTACCCCGGTAGTTTAGTTACTCAGATGTGAGGGGGCGAATAATCCACAGATGGATAGTGTCCATTCTGTATCACCCTACCTATTCCTTGTAATCAGTTGCTGTGTACATTTATGAGTACAGTTACTTATAAATTACATCGCCGTGTAATAATTACATTCCAGAATGCAATTGTCTGTAATGAAATAAATAAGAGCACTTGTGTCATTATCACCAATTTTATTAAAGAAATATAAAATCAAAACATGATATCAAAATACAGTGACTGTATATACAGTAGATACAGAAATTAAGAAGAAAACACAAGTTATAATAAATTATGTGAAGGAATGTGATGATGGAATGCCTTATTTGTAAGGATCAGTATCGGTTTACTAATGTACCAGTATGATTACCATGATTGGCCATTGTATTGTTACTAAAAACAACCAACACTTTACACAGGAAAAGCACTTTAAAGTTCACTGAATGCTACAGTCATAAGGTAAATAACAGCTGCTTACTAACAGCATATAGACTGGTGTGTTACATCAGTTGCTTGCAGACATTTTATTATAATACTGCATGCACTATTATTCACTGTAGGAATGAAAGCTAGATTGATGCTGTCTGCTCTGGCGTGGAACTACCGACCACGTCCCAGCCCAGACAAACCTGTTGAGACTGGTGTCATGTGGTCCAAAAGACGCAAGTAATGGGTGCTGCATAACAGACCACAGCAGGTGAACCCACGTACCCACCTACAAATGCTCACGGATCGAGTGACAGATGTGTTTATAAAGATACATCACACTGCATGCGATCACAGTCACTGGGGCAGATGTCCCAAAACCAGAGGAGGATCTGCTGGCAGCAAGAGTCAGTCAATTTGTAAAGAAACAGTAAATACTGCCACAACCAACCTACACAGGTCACATGTACATTGTCTAGTTTAGTTTTCAAGTCCAGCATGGTATCCCTCGTGTTGTTCCCCATCGGGGGCAGGGAACCTTGATCTTATTCCATGGCTGGCGCATGCTGGTAGAACTCTCTGTACCCTCCGTCCCAGCTTGCCATGGATCCACCAGGTAAACTGTATGTATGCAGCCCACCTGAGAGACCTGAAATAAATTAGGCTCAAATAAACATCTGACATTGTAAATAAATGACATATAAAAATCGGTTCTATAACGACACCATTCCTTTATATAAATTGTTTACCATTAAACATGTGTTCTTCTGGAATAAGGCAAATATTGATAATTTTGCACTACAGAACAAATTATGATGGTGCAACAAACATTGTATCTATACGTTATGATAACTTAAGTGGAACCATTATAATTTGTTCTGTAGTGAGAGAGTATCACTTTATTCTTACAGTAGAATACAATAAAGTGTGAAACGATAACCCAAGTACATGTGTGAATACAGTAAATAACTACCCCGGTATGTATAGTAGTATATTGTAGCAGGCTTAGGTAAATAATGACCAATGGTTAAGGTACGTCATATTGAAAATGAACACATTTATGTAGGATTACTTGCTGTTGAGGGGAATTTTATTTAGCAATTATTGTCATATTAGGGTGATGGTCATCATATTTAAATTAGTCTTGGGTCAAACCAGTGTGGTTCGTCTTTACATTTAGAAAGGGTGAATGGCGTCAGCCGGGCTAGTTTAAACAAGCATACGATTGAATTAGTTGTTTTGTTGGTGGTTTTATTCCAAGAGATTTTAAAGAGGTTGTCAGTCTTAGATTTGTTGGGTTCCGATACATAGCCTCTGCAACCTTTTTCAGTGCATGTTAATTCTGATTTTATTCCGTTATTGTTTACATTATGGATTAGTGCGACATACTTGTTAGTTTTGAATACATGATCTTTCTTGATGTTAGGTTCAAATGGTAGTCAGTTCAATTATGTGAATTTGCTTAGCATGTGAATGGTAGATGACGTATTTTAAGTCCACTAAGTAATTTCCCTGGAAGATTGTTAATAATTTGGGCATCAGGCATGAGATTGCTGATAACATTATCTATATATATTTGTATTGCTACTATGATGTTGTATTGTGTTCATTATTAATACATTTCAATAAATATTTTCACTGGTCTTGTAACAATGCATGCACATATTGTGCGCGGCACTTACTTGGGCAGGCACAATGGTGTACCCCGCAGCGGAGGCCGAAGGCCGACGGGAGCGTCTCCTCGATGAGGGGCTGTGCTTCTCGGCGGCGGCGGCAATACGGACCCTGGCTATTGTGTAGCACGGGTATTTATAGGGTGTATGTGTGGGGGGTGTATTGTTAGGGTGTAATGCGGTTGTGCGTACTTATCTTGGGTGTGACCTAATTACAGTGCTGCTCCGCACTACATTCCTCCCCATCATAAAAGGAACGGGATGTATTGCAGGAAATATATCCGTCATTTTATGTAATTATCGAGTAATTACAATCAAAACATTTGATTATTACCCAAGACCGTGCATACACCCTACACAAAGACAATTCACTCAATGTGACAATTAAACAAATATAGCTTGATAATTATCTAAAATATATTTTTAAAGGGTATTTCCGTATTATTACTTTAACTAAACCCGAACACCAACATATTTTTTTTTTTAATACAGTTGATTAAACCCACACCCAATATGCCAATAGTTACATAATATAACAAAACGACTTTATCGAAAATGACTTTTCACTTCCAATAAAGAAATAGGTATGTACACAAAATTTATCTACACAAATTTATCTACACGAGAAGATATGTATGTTCTAGAACCCGGACACCGACAAGCGTCCTAAGCTACTAGATTGTGTCTGTGCATGTATGTGTATGCGTATAGTGTGCATTGCCCATTTAGATGTTACGCCATGGTATACAGGAGGCGTGCATCGAGGCCGTAAAATGTACACGCATTCAGGCGGCTCGCTTCCACCACCATATCAGTAGTTAACCCCTTCAACGAGGCCACCCTCTCTGCTACGGTAATTATGTTCCATGGGTGGTTCGGGCCAGTTGTTCCTGGTGGTGGAAGATATGGCGCATCTGACTCCAGCATGATCTTATCGAGCTTTAGACTACACACCGCCTCCTCTTCCTCCTTCACTCCTCCACATCCTACTCTCAGCAGGGTGCCAGACAGACCGAATTTCGCTTCGGGGAATGCCCGCAACCATTCTGTGATATCCCCTTTACTCCCGCAAAAGGAGTGGACATGCACTTTATGCGTCTTTGGGAGGACTTCCGTCATTATGTTCAGGCAATCCTCCAAGCACTGGTTTGCATTATCGTTGCTGCATGGCCGTAGATGGATCACGACGGGTTTGGCATGCCTGACAGCCAATTTAAGCTGTGGCACCAACATCTGCCGTTGGTTCTGGCGCTCCTTTGATCTCTGGTGTCGATGATAATCGAGGCCAATTTCTCCCACACCAACGCATTTAGGATGGCGGAGTAATATATTCATGGTGCTTAGGTGTCTGTCATGGTGGCTGTTGGTGGATGCGACGTGTGGATGAAGGCCGATTGTGGCGTATATGCCATCATGACTATCGATGTGTGGTTGTAGCATGTGCCAGTGCTCAGGGAACACGTAATTCCCCACAACGTAATGGAGATTCCAGGCAGGTTTTACCTTGTCAATCAGGGTTGACAGACCGTCAACCCGATACCTCTTGAAAAGAATATCTAGGTGACAGTGGCTATCTACCATTTGTCCGAGTGCCGGCAGGCACCTCAGATGAACGGGATCGCCACTGTAATCGCATTCTACGTCTGACGATTTTATTTGTTGTCGTATTTCGTATGGTAGGTGCTGTAGAATGCAGGCCATCACCTTCCAGTGCAACAGACACGCCACCGAGGCCGGTGGTGTGATGGTCAACGAATCGATGTTACTCAGATTTAGGCGATTACCAGCTTCCCACATTCTCATCACGATCCGTTGTTCGAACGAGAGGGTACAGTCACCTTGATCCCAAGGATACCATTCTCGTTGTGCGGCCACATGGTTTCTAACTAACTCCAGGAATGGCAGGTTAAGATACTTGGCAAGGGCGTGTAGCAATCCGTTTGCCTTCCATATCCAGCTATTGAGTTGTGGAATTGAATGATTGCAATGTTTGTGTTTCTTTCGAAGGAAACAGGCCGACGTCACTGATTGTTTACACGACCAACACCTCATTAGTGAAAACCACCATGGGAGGTGTTCGCGTTCGACATGTCGTTTTAGTCTCGTAAAAATTCGTTCTTCACATACAGGACAAAAACGATCATGCCCACCTTTTCCCATGCGTGAAGTCGATGAAGGTTTCGAGAGGGCGGGAGCCGACTGGCTCCTCACAACTCCCGGAATCTTTATGTCATCCCACAGGAAACTGGTGTCGCCTTCTGCTTCTATGCAAAGTACTGCTTCATCGCCCACGGACATCTCTAAATAAAACATTCATTATTTACTATGTGTGTTCAGTATAAGGTTACAACTCGTAATCATTATATCTGAGAGGTTTGGTAATAGCCCGACCTCGACTCGAGTGTATAGGTGGTAATGTGGGTAGATGTGGTGAGGTATCTTCCCCTGATTTTTGTGACCTAACATCGTCGTTCGTACTTTCTGCTTCCCTCTCCGCAGTCCTGATCAGAGTTAGATCTAACTCGTTATCATCGTACAGCAAAGTGTCGTCAGATTTAAGTATTTTCTGGCGTTCCCTCCTGGCCCAAAGAGGTATGAACCTGTCATTGCAGAGACGAAGTCGATCATGGTGGACTACCTTTGACTTGTCCCTTCTACGTCCCCGTATGTTGTATAATACAGGGGGGTAGAACTGACAAACGATGAATGGACCAGTATATACTGGTTTCAATTTCCGACTCTCGCCTACTTTGGCTACCCCTCCCAAAAGGTAAACAAGATCTCCTACTTGGTACCTACGTTCGAGTAACTTCTTATCGTGTGAATGTTTCTGATAATGCAGATTACCCTTGAGTTTGTCTCTAGCAAAATTGTGGACAGCATGGAGCGTGTCGCGTAGTTTCTTCACGTGTTCAGCCGGCTCTAACTGACTCTGATTTATCAAAGAGATTCCGGTAGTTAACTCGGAAGGCAATGTAACTTCCCGTCCTAACATCATCATATTGGGCGTAAATCCGGTAGTGCGATTTACTGTTGCTCTCAATGCCATTCCAATGATACATAATTCATTATCCCAGTGTTTCTGCTGAGTACCCAGGTAACAACGAATTTTATTGAGGATCTCTCGGTTCTTTCGTTCTACTTGTCCATTTGAGCTTGGCCGATAGGGTGTTGTTCTGCACTTTGCCATTTCTAGCAGATTGCAGAGGGACTGAAAGAGGGTTCCGTCGAAATTTCGTCCTTGGTCTGTAAATATCTGATCAGCGCAGCCCATACGGCTTATGAACTCAGTTACTGTAACATTTGCGACAATCTCTGCTGTCTGGTTTGGCAATGCCTTTAGTTCAATCCACTTCGTGAATTGGTCTACCATCACAAGAACATACTTATTTCCAGACTCGCTTAAGGGAAATGGTCCTAGTATGTCTAAATGTATGCGTTCCATCGGAATACCTGCATGATAATTCTGCATGGCTGCTTTCGGTTTAACACGAGGTTTCTTGTTCTTATTACAAGTTGCACATGTGCTCACATACAACCTACTATCCGTCCCCATCCCGTGCCAAAAGAAAGACCGACGCACCCGTGTATCTGTTTCTTTCTGGCCTGGGTGACATGCAGATTTAATATCATGTGATAATCTTAGTACTTCTTCCGTCATTGATTTTGGGACTACTAACTTTAGGCGCCGACGGGAGCCTCCATCAGTTACCCATTCGTAGTATAGAACTCCATCGCGTATTTTTAATCTGTCTTTGTGACTCCACAAATGTTTAGTGGCTATTCCATGATTGTACAACTCATTTGGCGAGGGTTCCTCGCAGTTCTCTAACCACATGAATACTGGCTTAATGTCAGCATCATCTAACTGTTCTTCGCGCAATTGTGTCTTTGATCTGATATCCGCCCAACTAGCTTCATCGAAATCTACAGTCGGAGATACATCGACACACCGTACTACTAATGGTGTTACGTCATCGATATGGGATTCAAACCTATCCCAACTAGCGTGTAGTTTAGTACAGTATCTACAACCACCACATGGTAAAGTGGCTAAATCTCTTCCAGTCTCGTAGTAGTGACACTGCTCTCCGCTTAAATTCATTCGTGACAACCCATCTGCATTGTTGTGTAATTTACCTGGACGATGCAGGATTTTCATGTCAAACTGACTAACTACTTCTAACCACCTAGCGAGTTGTCCTTCAGTGTATTTAAAGCTCATTAGCCAAGTCAAGCTGTTATGGTCAGTACGTACTACAAACGGTTTCCCGAGGAGATAGAACCTAAACTGGTTTAAAAAAGTAACCACGGCAAGCAATTCCTTTCGTGTGGTACAGTACTTTTTTTGAGCTGGTGTTAAAATGTGACTGCCATATGCTATGGTTCGTTCCACGCCATCTTGCAACTGTAACAATTCCGCTCCAACAGCCAAATTACTGGCGTCGGTATCCAAAATGAAAGTATCATATGAATTAGGATATGCTAAAACAGGAGCTGTTATCATAGATTTTTTTAGAGTTTCAAAAGCCTCCTGCTGATTGTCCGACCAATTGAATGTCTTGTTTGATCCTGTTAACTCGTACAAACTACTTGCTTTCTTTGCAAAATCTGGGACGAAATCCCTGTGATAATTGACGAACCCCAGGAATGATTCAACTTCCGTTTTGTTACTCGGGACTGGCCAATTTAACACAGTTTCGATTTTACTTTGTGTAATGCCAACACCTTCACAACCTACTTTTCGTCCCAAAAATTCTACCTCTCTTTGAAAAAGTACACATTTTCGTGGTTTCAATTTCATTTTATATGTACGAAACCGATCTAAAGTCTGTTGTAGATTGTCGATATGGTCTTGAAATTCCTTTCCCAAAACGATTACATCATCCAAATAGGCCAACACGTTCTTCCAAACCATACCCTTCAATATCCGATTCATTGCTCTCTGGTAAGTTGCTGGTGCATTACATAATCCTTGTGCCATTCTAACGTGTTCAAAGAGGCCATATCTGGTGATAAATGCTGTCTTGTGGCGATCTTCTGGTTCAACGTTTATTTGCCAATATCCGCTAGCCATATCTAGTGTGCTAAAGTATTGATTACCCTCCAAATTATCTAAGCATTCTTCAATTAAGGGTATTGGGAATGCATCCTTCTGGGTTACAGAGTTTAGTTTCCTAAAATCTACACAATAGCGTAGTCCTCCACACCGCTTACGCACGATAACTGGTGCGGCAGCCCATTCAGACTCCGATGGCTGTATAATTCCCTGTTCCAGCATGGATTGTAACAGAGTCTCCTCTTCCTTTTGAAAACCCAGCGGGGTTCGCCTCATTCGCATCTTTACAGGAGCCGCATCACCAGTATGAATACGGTGTGTAGTGGCTGTGTAGTTACCCAAGTCTAAGTCGTGCTTTGCAAATACATCCTCATAGTCCAATAATAATGTCTTCAGAACTTCAGACTCTGATTCATCGAGTTGTACAATTGATCTTTGGTATAATTCTTGTACATGTGGAGCTGTTTTCCAACAGTCATCTTCCTCTAGCTCATGTTTAGCTGTTATACTTGACAAAGGTGTTCCGATACTAGGGATTGATGTTAGCCGGCTCTGGCATAGAGCCTGACTTGGCATTAGCTCAGTGTCGAGCTTTGTTAGTTCTGTTTCATCATTGGGCATATCCAATAAACAATCAGTTATTTCTGTTGACAGCCGGCTCTGACATAGCGCCTGATTGTCTACAGAATTCTCTGAGTTTGGTGGAACGGAATGAGAAACTGATAGCGTAACTGGTTGATCGGTTACCATATCTGTTTTACTTCCCTCTTCGCTATGTACATCAATATCCTGATTTGGGACCATATTTGACGATATCCCCTCAGACTGACCCGAAATTTCAGTGGCACACGCCAATAACTCCTTAGCGGGTATCGTGACTGGTTTATCTGTGAGATTCATGACACATATGTTTATGATGTTACCCCCGTTTACCACAGAATCTGGGATCCATACTTGTTTATGTCTGTGGACCGGTTCGATGGCAAAATCGCCAGTTGTTGCATTATCCATGTGACATTTAAGCATTCGTCCACTGTTTGGTGGTATAGTTGTTTTTCTACATAGTTTTACTCGACAGATAACAACTTCTTCATTGGACAGATTCCGCTTCATAGTTGCAGGTATTACCTCGTCGCCTATCATGACTATATTGGCATTAATGTCTAAAACTGCCCCCACCGATTTCAGGAAGTCTAACCCCACGATGAATGGGTCTGTTGTATCCATTACCAACATATCTACTGGATAGTGATTCTTCCCTACTTGAATGGTAAGTTGGGAGAGTAATTTCCCTTCTGTCTGGATGTGCCCTACACCTCGTACACCAATACTCGAATTTGACTGAACAGGAATGTTAAGATTCTTAAGGAGTTCCTCACTGATTATTGTTGCTTGAGCAGCCGTATCGACCACTGCTGATATTCTCTTACCCTTAATGGTAATCGGAATGGTCATAGTCCAACCCATGGTCTCTGGAAGTTTAGCCTCATATACTGTGACATTTGCCTGTGTATCTGTCCTTATATTTGTGTTATTTTTATATTCCGTTCCATTCTCCAAATGATTTACAGAAGTACTCACAGGAGTGATTAACTCAGAATCACTGTCAAAACAAATAAGCATTTCAGTATTATCTTTGTCATGATTCAGGCCTTGTTTCCCTGGGGATAGACTCTGGCCATCTAGTCTAACCCTTATTCTTTTAGTGGCATGCTGTCATTGCGGGCATTCCCCGAAGCACTTGACGGGGACCTACTCCTATTCTGAGTGCAACTGCGACTCATGTGACCTGTTTCACCGCAATTGTAACATCTGCCATTGAAGGACGGTGATTGTCCACGGCCGGGTGACTGCATGCGATCCGGTGATTGGTATCTATTGGGAGATCGACCATATCTCCTGAATTGCGGTTGACTGTTCATGGGTGGCGTCAGTCGCTCCCGATCTAGACTTTTCTCCACTTGGATCAGTCTCCTCAATATTTCATCTATCCTACTGTCCTCTTTGTCTTTGTTATTATTGCCAGAACCGACTGGTTCCTGACACTTATCCTCTATCGGTCGTTTTGTATGGCGACCATCATTCTCAGGTGATGCATATGTGGTGCGTACCAGCACTTCGTCCTCGAATGCTACCTGCCTCGCTGAAACTGACAGTGTTCTACCTAAGACAGCCTTCTGGTTGCTGATGCTACTCTTCATCTCCTTCAAGGCTTTCCGAACTGACCTTGGCTGTCTCTCGCTGACTGCTAAAGCTGCCCCCTTCTCCCTGGCACCTTTGAGGAACAGCTCAGTGGCCCATTTATCTATTGCTCTGTCTCCTGCTCCTTTGTATCCCAGAGAGACGGCATGTTGTACTCGATCCGCATAATCTTCCAGGGATTCGTTGGCTTCCTGCTTGATATCATGGAGATTCCGTCGCACTACGCTTGAGTCTTCTTTCATACCGAATCTGTTCTTCAAGCATTTCATGAGCCGATGGTAATCATGGCGATCTTTGCGAGAGCGTGTCCGTACATAATTTATGGCTTTGTCACGCATACATTCCTTGAGTCTCCGTAGTTTCTGATGACTACCCCAGTGATAGTGTTTAGCAGTACCATTGAACAGGTAAAGAAAGGCATCCCAGTTTGAAGAGTCTCCCGAGAACATAGGTAGTTTAGGTCCGGGAGGGCTATTTCGTTGACGATGCCGTGTGTCCTTCCCCCGTCGATCCCTTTCCATTGATTCGTCAGACGATCCTGAGTTTGAGTTCAGAGATTCAGAAGACGATGAAGACGACGATGATGACATTGAAGACGAGTCTTCGTCTGAATATCGGTGATGTGATTTGCCGTCTTTCTTCTTCTTTCTTCTTCGACCATGGGCTACGTCATGTGTGTGATGACTCTCATTTTTTTCATGTGTGTGATGTCCATCGGTTTGAGGTGTGGTGTCTATTCTTCCCATTGGCTCGCGTTTCACACCGACTGGAAGATTTGTGTTGCTAGTAGGTTGAAGTGAGGTATCCTTCCTGCGTACTTCTTGTCCTAACAACCGCGAGGGACCGGAACTGTATATGCCATCCTTTGGATGCGCATCAAGGAGAGGTTTGTCATCAAAAGGATGACCCATTGATTTGGAAGAGCTCTTATACATTTCCCATCCCATTTCATCACCTATTTCCTGTGACCTGCGTCTATTCATTGTGTGATCCCATTCTTCCATCTCCTTTCCCATTCTTTCTTCCAGTTCTCTTCTCTTTACTTTCCTCATGAATTCATACTCGTCAATACCAACCCTGACCCTGTTTGATCTCTCTCTTTCATATTCTTTGATTCTGCAATCCCTCTCATCAAGTTGCGCATGATATTGTGCTTCCATCCTTTCCAGTTTATCTTTTAACATCTCTACCTCGTTGCTACTAGAATCTATCGAACTAGCTCCCCCGGTCTGGGGTTTCTCTAAACTGATTCGTCCTGTTTCCAGCAAGTTATCCCAAAACGTTGTAGTAGCGCCCGTGGCTGTCGCTAAGTCAGCAATTTCTATTTTATCTTTCTTCCTGAGATTCAGTATTTTGGTAGCCTTTGTGGTGGATACCCCTGCTACTTCCATAACCTGTTCTTTAGTGCATGTATATAAGTTGATTGTTGACGTCATGTTGACGTATAAATGTAAGTGTAAATGCCAAACTGTGTATACAAAATAATGCCTACTGTTTAACAACGTTAGTTGCACTATTTATTCAAAAATTAGGTAATTCAAATCAAACTGAACAGTGCAGCTCAGATTTTTTTAAGAAAATCAATATAATTGCACAATTACCAACACGTTTTAGTGAGAACAGTAAACAGTATCACGCGATAGATACATTACAATTACGTTGGCGATAATACCCAATTAGTAAGTTCAGGAAGTAAACCAAAAATATAGCTTGATTTATGATTAACAAGAATGTCATAAACACGATAAACTCTTAACTAAACTTAAGAAAGAATTCAATTATAAAGCTATCCGTGGGTCATGTAAACACCACGGCGTGATCAAAGGGTTAAACCCAGTTCGAGTCAGCTAGCAGTCGCGTAGCAACCGACGGCGACGCGCGACGCTGGTTGTATGCTGCCAGCGACCACGCCCGTATACTGGTTGTCCCGACGTCAAATTGTAATTGCAGACCTTTCAAATAAGCGTTTGAATACTGCTATATGATAATTAGCAGAACTTATCTCACGTATAATTACTTCATACTATGCGTAGACAGAACCGGCAGATTCCTATCATACGCACAGGCAAATTGGCGCGTAAATGTTGAAACAATTAACGCTTGAAAACCGACAGGTTTCTCCTGGTTAATTGCGCGTAGAATATAAATTGTTTAACATGGAACTATAACGCAGATTCGCTAGCAGAAATATACCCTGCTCGCAGCGCCAATATTGTGCGCGGCACTTACTTGGGCAGGCACAATGGTGTACCCCGCAGCGGAGGCCGAAGGCCGACGGGAGCGTCTCCTCGATGAGGGGCTGTGCTTCTCGGCGGCGGCGGCGGCAATACGGACCCTGGCTATTGTGTAGCACGGGTATTTATAGGGTGTATGTGTGGGGGGTGTATTGTTAGGGTGTAATGCGGTTGTGCGTACTTATCTTGGGTGTGACCTAATTACAGTGCTGCTCCGCACTACACACATATATACGTACTTGTTTGTTGGGCGGCGTAATTCCCATTTTGCAGCATCACCTGCTCCAAACAAAGAATTCTAAATCCCCTGCTCTTTGTAATGCACAGCAATCCACCTGTAACAAAGAATTAAGCTTTTAAATAATAGTTTTACACGAATGTTAAGCAAACATGGATTATTATTCTGAACAAATTTCACAAAGAATGCATCACGATCCTCTAACTGTATTCATCCCAGTATTATACCTGGGTCCATAGAAATATCATGCAGATTAAGGAAGGCCGTTTTGAAATGTGTCAATATTCGCACAAAACGGTGGTCATTTTCTTTGTCACCAAAACAAATGGGGGCTCTGGCTGAAAAATGTTCAAGGTACATTTTATTCATAAGAGCCAATGTAAACTTTTGGCAGAAAAATTGCAGTATGCATAAAGTTTAAAATAATCTATCTACCTGCCATGTGTTTAAAAAGTAGTACTGCCACATATTGTTCATACTCTATCATAGCTCTGACCTGTACAAGTTTTGTTCACATGAATCATGGAACCATTCAACTACATTTCTTTAAAAAAAGTGAAGGTACAGCCATGGGTGGTATTAGAAAATGGACATGTCAAAGTTCAAACACTGATTCAGTGATTGCAGTGGCACTGAGTCTGAGAGCGAGATCTAACGTTAAACGTCAACCAATCCCAAATGTAAGACAAGTGACGTGTCCCGGCCCGAGCGATCATCTCTCGCTGTTCATACGCAGCCCGGAACTTAGGCTCATCGGTTATTTAAACAATAAACTAAACAGATTAATAATTACCTTCACCAACAGCGTTGCTGTCGAGTAGCAACCGCCTCCTGGCAGCAGACATATTCAGTTCTTGTTTCTGAACAAGGAAATCGCTGCGGCATTTTCCGCACCGACACCAGTCAATTTCATCTCGGCATGGTATGCGCCTCGACATTTCGACTGCCCACCGGCACCCGCCTCTGCCGTATCTTCCATTGTTTTTGTGGTTCAAACTGGTAACCAGCTGCTTTGAAATCGATTTGGTTTTCGTGGTCTTCCGAAGAATTGGAAAGCCATCTTATTTACACAGTCACAGCGCATGCGCACATAGTTTAATTGGTAAACTTACCATAGCGCCACCTAACGGAGTTGGGAACAAATAGTACGCAGAAAAGTTACGACAGTGTGACGTCACTTTCTTCTAACAATGGCGTAGTCCATAGAAATTCGGTAGTTGCGTGTTCAAAAATGTTTTCCTGGTAAACCGCTGACGTTAAAAATGTGATTGTAGTTGGACATTTTTAGTTTGTATTCACTCTTTTAGATGCTTAACACCAAAACGTTGCCTTTTGTTTTCCTTTAACTGGCCTATATTATTAGGACCTTATGAAAAAGGTTTTACCTCCTTTTTTTGATATGTATGTGTTCGTAATTTAATTCTTAATCACTGCCGGTACAAAGAGGTCAGATATGAAATTTGTAATTGTCTTTTAGAGCAATTTAATCCCGTCGAGTCGATGTAAACGCGGTGCCATACCGGGGCACATACATGCGAATTGAGAGCATCCCGGGGCATCAAAACCGCAAAGGCGACTTTCTTGCGATTTTGCGGACATGTCCCCGACCTCAAATCATATCAGATAAACATTCATTTTTAATTCATTTTTGTTTTTATAAATGGTTAAATCATATTTGTAATGTTTCTTATGGGAATTTACTTCATCGCACGTCTTGCGAAAGTCTGCGAAAAAGCGGAGAGAATGAATATTTTGTTTATTTCATCATTTATAAAAACAAAAATCGTAATTAAAAATGTTTATCTAATATGATTTGAGGTCGGGGACATGTCCGCAAAATCGCAAGAAAGTCGCCTTTGCGGTTTTGATGCCCCCGGGATGCTCTCAATTCGCAGGTATGTGCCCCGGTATGGCACCGGGTTTACATCGACTCGACTGGATTAAATTGCTCTAAAAGACAATTAAAAATTTCATATCTGACCTCTTTGTACCGGAAATGATTAAGAATTAAATTACGAACACATACATATAAAAAAGGAGGTAAAACCGTTTTCATAAGGTCCTAATAATATACGCCAGTTAAGTAAAAGATTACCATTATCAGACTCTCGTCTTTAGATTCTAATATTAAGAATGTAGGTGATTTTACTTTGTGACCTAAGTTCTACCATGATAACGACCACCTAGGCTAGACTGCTGTATTATACTATAATCTATAAAATTATAGTATAATATAGGCTAGCCACCAAAATTCTTCTTCATATTAAATATAGTATACTTTTCTTAAAATTACTATTGCATCTTAAGTATAGACAGTATAGTCTTTATAGTCTAGATACATATGAACACGTTATCAAACAATTACTTTTACATTCCTGCGACATTCAAGTCACACCAAGTCTAATTTAATTAAAAAAGCTTAAGCTCGACATCTTCGTTGGTTGTTCCTGGCTACCACGTCAGGGCATTGCGCATGCACACGCACTGCATTTGTAATTATAAATTTACCTGTTTGTATACACACACCTATAATTATAAATATACCTACGTGCACATATAAACACCTATAATTAAAAATTATTATATATATATATGCTCACACACATACAATTAGAGTCTTCGGTTATAGTAATGACACAGAACGTTATTTGTACTGCGACACTTCGAAACAATATTGATTTTACCGTAGCTGCGGAGTTACAGGTTGCTACCGACAGAGATGTCGAGTTTTAGTTTAGTTTGTTTTGTGAATTTTGATCTTTATGGACATGTGTGCGTACATTTGTGATAAAGAAGTTCGAAAGTTAAAGATCGCAAGATTTTATATAGTTTCTGGTTCCAGCAGTTAATGCAATGAAGCTTCGAAGTCATAATATCAGTAATCACCTGGGTATTTAAGAATTTGTTTTGTGAATTTTGACCACTTAGTCCAGTGTCCTCTTGGTGTATTCATAAAATATATATACAAACTTGAGTGCTGTACATTGGCTAGAACTTGTAAAATCCTCAATATATCCAGATAGCATATATAGGTGCAGCCACATAGGTGCAGACCAATCATATATTAAACTATTCGTAAAATTACCATTGTATAAGTATAGACAGTAAAGACTTTATGGTCTAGATACATATTTAGCATTATATATGAAAACCACATTATCAAACAATTATTTTTACATTCCTGTAACATTCAAGTCGCACAAAGTCTAATTTATTTAAGAAACTAAAACTCGACATCTCTGGTGGCATACACACCTATAATTATCAATATGCCTGTATGCACGTATAAACACCTATAATTAAAAATTATTATAGATATATACATGCTCACACACACAAAATTACGAGTATATACATCTATAATTATCAATATACCTACATATAAGCATATATATAATTAAAATTATACATATATACATGCTCACACAAGTCTTCGGTTATAGTAATGACACTGGACACAGATTCTATAAACGTTATTTGTACTGCGACATCTCGAAACAATATTGATTTTACATTAGCTGCGGAGCTACAGGTTGCCACCGCCAGAGATGTCGAGTTTTAGTTTAGTTCGTTTTGTGAATTTTGCTCTTTATCGACGTGTGTGTACATTTTTTTATAACGTAAGACAGCAATTAAAGATCGCCCGAATTGATATAGTGTCTGGTTTCGGTAGTTAGTGTAATGAAGCTTCAACATCATAATATCAATAATCACGTGGTTAGTTCAGAATGTTTCAAGTCTCAAGATGGATTTTTAAACAAAGTTATGAACGTACCTTACTGATTCAATTAGACCATTCCTTTGTTCAGGCACACGAAGAGGGAATGCGTTTTCATAGATTTAATTTTGCTTTTTGCATAAGTAATGTAAGACTCTTTTCTTGATTTTAGTGACACATCCTTCCATTTCAGGGTGTCTAGTGTGGAGTCATCATCATACATTAATAATATTTTGATGCATTATTTTACAGACTTCTGTCGTGTCTCCTTCTAGCCTTCGTTATACTAATGTGCGACTTTCTATGTAGTTATAGTTTACAATACGATATATAGAATGGATATAATTTGTTAGAATAGAAATAATCACATTTTCTGCAATTTACCTGACTGCTGGTATCTCTAATATTACCTACATCTACAGTGCTGACATATCTTGTTTCAGTCGACTGTGGTGCTATCAAAGGCTGTACGTGTCAGAAGTGTCTACAATGACCTGATCAAGTTGCACAAACACATTCGCATTGATAACAACAACTGGTGAGTTGTCTGCTCCAAAACAGCATAGGACATTGAGCCAAGCCACTGAATGTCCACATGTTTGCCTACAGCATCAAGAGAAAACATGTGACAGTGTCTCCCGTGGAACAATACTTACATGTAAGCAGACACCAACTCCCTCTCGGTGAAGGCAACCATTCAAGTGTGACTGTTATGGAGTGAACATTTAACGACTCATCTGGACTTGTGGAAAAAGTGAAATTGTGGCAAATCGTCTTCTCAGAGTAGAACTTTGAAACTGCACATATAAAGACCTTCATACCGTGGAGAAACCTGTAAATGTGACACCTCTGCACACTTTCTTGTAGTGTGTGGCTAAAATCTATTCGTGTGCACCCGGACTAAAGAAAACCCTTCAAATATCAGTATTGTAACATACATGTGCACCGGCACTTGTGATCAGAATGTTTACATTCTGTAATAATATTGCTAATTTCTGGTGAAACGTTACACGCGGGATGTATATGAAAACACAATAGAACTGGAACTATTATCAACATGTCTGCGAATTTGCACACTCGCATTATTGAGAAGAGATTTGTAAGTGACACTTGTGGAAAACATTTTGTAAACAACAGTGGCTTAACGGTACATGTGTTCAGTCACACTGGGGAGAAACCCTTCAAATGTGATATATGTGGTGCACAATTCTCACGATATAGTACTTTGAAGAAACATTTCTGTATCCACACTGGGGAGAAACCCTACAAATGTGATACATGTGGTGCACAATTCTCACAGAATAGTTCCTCGAAGTCACATATCCGTATCCACACTGGGGAGAAACCCTACAAGTGTGATACATGTGGTGCACAATTCTCACAAAATAGTCACTTGAAGGCACATATCCGTATCCACACTGGGGAGAAACCCTACAAATGTGATACATGTGCTGCACAATTCTCACAATATAGTAATTTGAAGAAACATGTCCGTATGCACACTGGGGAGAAACCCTACAAATGTGATACATGTGGTGCACAATTCTCAGAGAATAGTTCCTTGAAGAAACATATCCGTATCCACACTGGGGAGAAACCCTACAAATGTGATACATGTGGTGCACAATTCTCAGAGAATAGTTCCTTGAAGAAACATATCCGTAACCACACTGGGGAGAAACCATTCAAATGTGATACATGTGGTGCACAATTCTCAGATAATAGTTACTTGAAGGCACATAGCCGTATACACACTGGGGAGAAACCCTACAAATGTGATACATGTGGTGCACAATTCTCACAAAATAATCACTTGAAGGCACATATCCGTATCCACACTGGGGAGAAACCCTACAAATGTGATACATGTGCTGCACAATTCTCACACTATAGTAATTTGAAGAAACATGTCCGTATGCACACTGGGGAGAAACCCTACAAATGTGATACATGTGGTGCACAATTCTCAGAGAATAGTTCCTTGAAGAAACATATCCGTATCCACACTGGGGAGAAACCCTACAAATGTGATACATGTGGTGCACAATTCTCAGAGAATAGTTCCTTGAAGAAACATATCCGTATCCACACTGGGGAGAAACCATTCAAATGTGATACATGTGGTGCACAATTCTCACAAAATAGTACTTTGAAGAAACATATCCGTATTCACACTGGGGAGAAACCCTACAAATGTGATACATGTGGTGCACAATTCTCAGTGAATAGTCACTTGAAGGGACATATCCGTATCCACACTGGGGAGAAACCCTACAAATGTGATACATGTGGTGCACAATTCTCACAAAATAATCACTTGAAGGCACATATCCGTATCCACACTGGGGAGAAACCCTACAAATGTGATACATGTGCTGCACAATTCTCACAATATAGTAATTTGAAGAAACATGTCCGTATGCACACTGGGGAGAAACCCTACAAATGTGATACATGTGGTGCACAATTCTCAGAGAATAGTTCCTTGAAGAAACATATCCGTATCCACACTGGGGAGAAACCCTACAAATGTGATACATGTGGTGCACAATTCTCAGAGAATAGTTCCTTGAAGAAACATATCCGTATCCACACTGGGGAGAAACCATTCAAATGTGATACATGTGGTGCACAATTCTCACAAATTAGTAATTTGAAGAAACATATCCGTATCCACACTGGGGAGAAACCCTACAAATGTGATACATGTGGTGTACAATTCTCAGATAATAGTTACTTGAAGGCACATAGCCGTATACACACTGGGGAGAAACCCTACAAATGTGATACATGTGGTGCACAATTCTCACAAAATAGTACTTTGAAGAAACATATCCGTATTCACACTGGGGAGAAACCCTACAAATGTGATACATGTGGTGCACAATTCTCAGTGAATAGTCACTTGAAGGCACATATCCGTATCCACACTGGGGACAAACCCTACAAATGTGATACATGTGGTGCACAATTCTCAGAGAATAGTCACTTGAAGGGACATATCCGTATCCACACTGGGGAGAAACCCTACAAATGTGATACATGTGGTGCACAATTCTCACACAATAGTACTTTGAAGACACATTTTCGTATTCACATTGGGGAGAAACCTTACAACTGTGATAGCTGTGGGGCACAGTTTTCCAGGAGTGGTTCGCTAAAGACACATGTAAAGCGCATTCACACCGGCAAACTCCTTCAGATGTGACATTTGTGGACCACTGTTTAAAAACTAGTAGTACTAATAGTGATACTTTATACACACATGCAGTGTTAAGAAAGGAATAACGGAAGGTATAATAGCTATCGTAAGACAAATAACTATTTGGCAATTAAAAATATATGTATGACGCATCACAGAGTTTCTGAGAGCTGTGTCATGTTCAGTCTCAATGTTGCCTTGTCAACCACAGCCGGAATACAACATTGATATAAATGTAGACTTTATATGAGACTCACCGCAGAGTATCATTGTTTCTGTTGCACTGCACAAATTGTCAAGTCATTGCTTATACTTGTATACGACCAGTGCAGGATTTGTTGGTTTTACCAAAATGTGTTATTACTGAATAGTCCTAGTATGAAATTGTCCTATTACAAAAACATCCCATGATAGAAATGTCCTAGTACCGAAATGTCTGTTACCAACTGTTCATGGCCAAATTGACCTTTATTAAACTGTCTGGCTATCATCTGAGCCACTACAGAGTATTATTGTTTCTGTTGGATTGCACAGTTTCTCAAGTCATTGTTTATTCTTGTATATGACCAGGGCAGCACGTAGGGCGTGGCAGTCGCGGCAATCGCCCAGGAACACCACAATATAACTTTTATGCGTGCGTCCACGAAATGCTTCTTGGGTAATTTATTTGGTGTTGAAACGTTTGTAGACGTAACTTGAGTGCTTCATTATGATGCAAACTAGTGTTCAAAAATTTCAGTCAACTGTGGTGCTATCAAAGGCTGTATGTGTCGGAAGTGTCTACAATGAACTGATCAAGTTGCACAAACACATTCGCATTAATAACAACAACTGGTGAGTTGTCTGCTCCAAAACAGCATAGGACATTGAGCCAAGTCGTTGAATGTCCACATGTTTGCCTACAGCATCAAGAGAAAACGTGACAGTGTCTCGCGTGGAACAATACTTACATCTAAGCAGACACCAACTCCCTCTCAGTGAAGGCAACCATTCAAGTGTGACCGTTATGGAGTGAACATTTAACGACTCATCTGGACTTGTGGAAAAAAGTGAAATTGTGGCAAATCGTCTTCTCAGAGTAAAACTTTCAAACTGCACATATAAAGACATTCATAGTGTGGAGAAACCTGTAAATGTTACACCTCTGCACACTTTCTTGTAGTGTGTGACTAAAATCTATTCATGTGCACCGTGACTAAAGAAAACCCTTCAAATATCAGTATTGTAATACATTTGCACCGGCACTTGTGATCAGAATGTTTACATGCTGCAATAATATTGCTAATGTATGGTGAAACGTTACACGCGGGATGTGTATGAAAACATAATAGAACTTGAACTATTATCAACATGCCTGCGAATTTGCACACTCGCATCATTAAGAAGAGATTTGTATGTGACATTTGTGGAAAACATTTTGTAAAAAACAGTGGCTTAACTGTACATGTGTTCAGTCACACTGGGGAGAAACCATTCAAATGTGATATGTGTGGTGCACGATTCTCAGACAACAGTAATTTCAAGAAACATGTCCGTACCCACACTGGGGACAAACCCTACAAATGTTATATATGTGGTGCACAATTCTCACGATCTAGTACTTTGAAGAAACATGTCCGTATCCACACTGGGGAGAAACCCTACAAATGTTATACATGTGGTGCACAATTCTCAGCAAGTGATACTTTGAAGACACATATCCGTACCCACACTGGGGAGAAACCCTACAAATGTTATACATGTGGTGCACAATTCTCAGCAAGTGATACTTTGAAGACACATATCCGTACCCACACTGGGGAGAAACCCTACAAGTGTGATACATGTGGTGCACGATTCTCAGAGAATACTAACTTGAAGAAACATGTCCGTATCCACACCGGGGAGAAACCCTACAAGTGTGATACATGTGGTGCACAATTCTCAGAGAATAGTAACTTGAAGAAACATATCCGTATCCACACCGGGGAGAAAACGTACAAGTGTGATACATGTGGTGTACAATTCTCAGGAAGTAGTGCTTTGAAGACACATTTCCGTATTCACATTGGGGAGAAACCTTACAAATGTGATAGCTGTAGGGCACAGTTTTCCAGGAGTGGTTCACTAAAGACACATGTAAAGCGTATTCACACCGGCAAACTCCTTCAGATGTGACATTCGTGGACCACTGTTTAAAAACTAGTAGTACTAATAGTGATACTTTATACACACATGCAGTGTTAAGAAAGGAATAACGGAAGGTATAATAGCTATCGTAAGACAAATAACTATTTGGCAATTAAAAATATATGTATGACGCATCACAGAGTTTCTGAGAGCTGTGTCATGTTCAGTCTCAATGTTGCCTTGTCAACCACAGCCGGAATACAACATTGATATAAATGTAGACTTTATATGAGACTCACTGCAGAGTATCATTGTTTCTGTTGCACTGCACAAATTGTCAAGTCATTGCTTATACTTGTATACGACCAGTGCAGGATTTGTTGGTTTTACCAAAATGTGTTATTACTGAATAGTCCTAGTATGAAATTGTCCTATTACAAAAACATCCCATAATAGAAATGTCCTAGTACCGAATTGTCTGTTACCAACTGTTCATGGCCAAATTGACCTTTATTAAACTGTCTGGCTATCATCTGAGCCACTACAGAGTATTATTGTTTCTGTTGGATTGCACAGTTTCTCAAGTCATTGTTTATTCTTGTATATGACCAGGGCAGCATGTAGGGCGTGGCAGTCGCGGCAATCGCCCAGGAACACCACAATATAACTTTTATGCGTGCGTCCACGAAATGCTTCTTGGGTAATTTATTTGGTGTTGAAATGTTTTTAGACGTAACTTGAGTGCTTCATTATGATGCAAACTAGTGTTCAAAAATTTCAGTCAACTGTGGTGCTATCAAAGGCTGTGTGTGTCGGAAGTGTCTACAATGAACTGATCAAGTTGCACAAACACATTCGCATTAATAACAACAACTGGTGAGTTGTCTGCTCCAAAACAGCATAGGACATTGAGCCAAGTCGTTGAATGTCCACATGTTTGCCTACAGCATCAAGAGAAAACGTGACAGTGTCTCGCGTGGAACAATACTTACATCTAAGCAGACACCAACTCCCTCTCAGTGAAGGCAACCATTCAAGTGTGACCGTTATGGAGTGAACATTTAACGACTCATCTGGACTTGTGGAAAAAAGTGAAATTGTGGCAAATCGTCTTCTCAGAGTAAAACTTTCAAACTGCACATATAAAGACATTCATAGTGTGGAGAAACCTGTAAATGTTACACCTCTGCACACTTTCTTGTAGTGTGTGACTAAAATCTATTCATGTGCACCGTGACTAAAGAAAACCCTTCAAATATCAGTATTGTAATACATTTGCACCGGCACTTGTGATCAGAATGTTTACATGCTGCAATAATATTGCTAATGTATGGTGAAACGTTACACGCGGGATGTATATGAAAACATAATAGAACTTGAACTATTATCAACATGCCTGCGAATTTGCACACTCGCATCATTAAGAAGAGATTTGTATGTGACATTTGTGGAAAACATTTGGTAAAAAACAGTGGCTTAACTGTACATGTGTTCAGTCACACTGGGGAGAAACCATTCAAATGTGATATGTGTGGTGCACGATTCTCAGACAACAGTAATTTCAAGAAACATGTCCGTACCCACACTGGGGACAAACCCTACAAATGTTATACATGTGGTGCACAATTCTCACGATCTAGTACTTTGAAGAAACATGTCCGTATCCACACTGGGGAGAAACCCTACAAATGTTATACATGTGGTGCACAATTCTCAGCAAGTGATACTTTGAAGACACATATCCGTACCCACACTGGGGAGAAACCCTACAAGTGTGATACATGTGGTGCACGATTCTCAGAGAATACTAACTTGAAGAAACATATCCGTATCCACACAGGGGAGAAACCCTACAAGTGTGATACATGTGGTGCACAATTCTCAGCAAGTGGTACTTTGAAGACACATATCCGTATCCACACCGGGGAGAAACCCTACAAGTGTGATACATGTGGTGCACAATTCTCAGAGAATAGTAACTTGAAGAAACATATCCGTATCCACACCGGGGAGAAAACGTACAAGTGTGATACATGTGGTGTACAATTCTCAGGAAGTAGTGCTTTGAAGACACATTTCCGTATTCACATTGGGGAGAAACCTTACAAATGTGATAGCTGTAGGGCACAGTTTTCCAGGAGTGGTTCACTAAAGACACATGTAAAGCGTATTCACACCGGCAAACTCCTTCAGATGTGACATTCGTGGACCACTGTTTAAAAACTAGTAGTACTAATAGTGATACTTTATACACACATGCAGTGTTAAGAAAGGAATAACGGAAGGTATAATAGCTATCGTAAGACAAATAACTATTTGGCAATTAAAAATATATGTATGACGCATCACAGAGTTTCTGAGAGCTGTGTCATGTTCAGTCTCAATGTTGCCTTGTCAAACACAGCCGGAATACAACATTGATATAAATGTAGACTTTATATGAGACTCACCGCAGAGTATCATTGTTTCTGTTGCACTGCACAAATTGTCAAGTCATTGCTTATACTTGTATACGACCAGTGCAGGATTTGTTGGTTTTACCAAAATGTGTTATTACTGAATAGTCCTAGTATGAAATTGTCCTATTACAAAAACATCCCATGATAGAAATGTCCTTGTACCGAAATGTCTGTTACCAACTGTTCATGGCCAAATTGACCTTTATTAAACTGTCTGGCTATCATCTGAGCCGCTACAGAGTATCATTGTTTCTGTTGGATTGCACAGTTTCTCAAGTCATTGTTTAATCTTGTGTATATGTATGACCTGTGCAGCATGTAGGGCGTGGAAGTCTCGGCAATCCCCACAATATAACTTATGCGTGCGTCCACGAAATGCTTCTTGTGTAATTTATTTGGTGTTGAAACGTTTTTAGACGTAACTTGAGTGCTTCAGTCTGATGCAAACTAGTGTTCTAAATGTACAATATTTGTATTTTGCCCTAAGTTCCTAGTGTAGAAGAGAGGGACGAGTGACAACTATAATGATATGACACCCACTCAGTCACTGGCTTGAGGCCTCCACAGTCTTAAATCCGACGGTGTGTATGACGAAAGATGGTCGTATCCTTTGTTTAACTAAGCTACACTTCTGAATTGCTGTGTTGAATGTGTGTTGTATTTGGCTTCAAGCTTTGTACAACATAGTTGACCACTGTAAGAACGAGTTTGAATAGGTCACTATACTATATTGCAGACCTGCCTACCATTCCGGATTGTCCGGAATCATTCCGGAAAGTCACCTCAAATTACGTTATTACGGCGAGGGATGAAAATATTACGGACTGTCACCATGTTTGCCAATCACTAAAATTTAGTTTCCACTATATTCAACAGGTGGCAGCATATGTATGCAGCATGTTGTGACATGGTTTTTCATTCGCCGAGTCTGGTCGTAATCTAACCAACAGGAAACAACGTTAGGACAAATTGGCATTTCCGCGATCAAACAAAACGAAGTCACGCTGCACGAAATTATGGATGACAGCGAAACGACGCCTCCGCCAACCGGAAAGAAACGTGTAATGCAAAAAATTAGTGAGTGTTGTACTTGTAGTGTTTAGCCAACTGACTGTACTAAGACTAAGTTAGTGTATTTATTGAGGAGTTTAGTCTATCATTGACAGCCTATCATACAGTCACTAGAGTGTAGGCGATGTCGATGACAGTGTGATGTACTACTACTATTGGTTTTGGTCGGTCGCTACCCCACCCCCCCTGTCTATCATTTATCATTCTAGAGTTCAGTAAGTTAGATAGAGAGTGTTGGCTGATGTTGGTGATG